>CP073212.1:1800000-2335166 GCA_020342235.1 Saccharomycopsis phalli
AAGAGGTGCAGGATCAGCAGGACCTCCGGCAAGAAGAGCGGAACCAGCCGCGGACGGCGTATGGCCGCCGGTTGAACATTGACGACGCGCTCTCGTACTTGGACACGGTCAAGTCGCAGTTCCAGGGCAATCCGGACGTGTACAACAACTTCTTGGACATTATGAAGGAGTTCAACACCCAAAAGATCGACACTCCGGGGGTCATTGAGCGGGTGTCGACGCTCTTTCGCGGGCACACGTTGCTCGTCGAAGGTTTCAACACGTTTTTGCCACCAGGATACTCGATTGTGTGTTCGTCCGACCCCAACGACCCGAACCCGATCCGCGTGACCACGCCCAACGGTACCATCACCACAGGATCAGAGCCGTGGCGATATCCGGCACGGTACGAGGAGCCGAAGCTCGAGAGCACGGTTCCGGTGGAGATGGACGATGCGATTGGCTATGTGAACAAGATCAAGGTGCGGTTCACCAACGAGCCGCACATTTACAAGAACTTCTTGGACTTGCTTCAGACGTACCGTCGGGAGCAGCGGCCGATCCTGGAGGTGTACCAGCAGGTTGCAGTGCTTTTCAAAGGCGCGCCGGACTTGTTGGCCGACTTCAAGAAGTTTCTTCCTGAGCCCGAGTCCGTGGACGACGACCCGGCCGAGCTCCCGCCGTACGGGAACTTCCAGGCGGGTGCGCCGTACGTGCCCGAGGAGCCCGTTGGGTACGAGCCGCGGGAGCTGCACGAGCGCGGGCCGCCGGCCGCCCGGCAGCAGCCGGTGGTGTACACCAGTGGGGCGGTGCAGGCGGTCGGGGACATGGACGAGGTCTTGGGGCAGCTCGAGCGGGTGAAGAAGCACATCTCCAACAAGGCGAGCTACAGCAACTTTGTGAAGCTCCTCAACCTCTACTGCCAGGAGATTATCGACAAGCGCATGTTGGTCGAGCGCGTCGAGTACTATCTTGGCGACTCGGCCGAGTTGTTTGCCTGGTTCAAGCGGTATGTCGGCTTCAAGGACGCACCGCTCAGCATGGAGGCCATTGACTTCAAGAAGCACCGGCTCGAGCTCGGATTGTGCAAGCGGTATGGCGCATCGTACCGACAAATCCCCAAGTCCGAGACATACATGCCGTGTTCCGGCCGGGACCAAATGTGCTGGGAGGTGTTGAACGACGAGTGGGTGTCTCACCCGACGTGGGACTCCGAGGAGAGCGGGTATATTGCGCACCGGAAGAACCAGTACGAGGACAATTTGTTCCGCATCGAGGAGGAGCGGCATGAGTACGATTTCTACATGGAGAACAACTTGCGCACGATCCAGACGTTGGAGGTGATTGCCGCACAGCTCGAGAACATGTCTGCCGACGCCCGAGCCCGGCTCCGCTTGCCTGAGGGCTTGGGACACACCTCGAAGACAATCTACAAGAAGATCATCCGCAAGGTGTATGGCCGCGAAAAGGGCTTCAAGGTCATTGATGCGCTCCACGAGCGGCCTGACGTCGCAGTTCCGCTAGTCTTGCGCCGCTTGAAGCAGAAGGACCTCGAGTGGAGGCAGTCCCACTTTGAGTGGTGCAAGTTCTGGCGTGAGCAGGAGTTGAAGCTCTTCTACAAGTCCTTGGACCACATTGGCCTCACGTTCAAACAGACTGACAAGAAGCTCTTGACCACCAAACAGCTCATCAGCGAGCTCAGCCCAGTGCCAGTCGAGTCCGCTGGGAAACGGCTTATTCCCCTCGCACCAAAGGCCTCCGAGCAACTTGAATACGACTTCACCGACGAGCTGGTGTTGGTCGACGTCAGCCGTTTGGTGGTGGCGTTTCTCAACTGCAGCACATACTCGTCCAACGACAAGCTACGCTTGAACGGGTTCTTCAACGGATTTCTCGGGCTTTTTTTCCGCCTCGCACCGTCCACAGTGAGCCAGCTTCCAAAACTCGCAGTCAAGCATGACGACGAGGACACGCCGCGACAGAAAACCGACGAACGCAAACGGCATCGCGACCCGGACTTGTTGCGCGATGTCTTGCGGAAGCACAAGCGACCCAACCCAGGGAAACGCGACGCCGAGCCGCTCGACGAGTCCGAGCCAAGCACCCTTGATGAGCCGTGGATCCAGACGTTGAGCAAGGACCAGCTCGAGACCATTGCCCAGCCCGACGAGCAGTTGAACACAGCAGGCCGTCGCGCAGTGTACAACTTGTTTGGCAACACCACGATCTACGTGTTCTTCCGGTACTTGCGCACGCTCTACGAACGGTTGTCCGAGTTGAAGCAGATGAACCGCGAGATCGAGCAGGAGATCCGCAGCCGCAGAGACGTGCCGTTTGCCCGCGACTTGGACTTGCTCTCGCACCAATTGGAGGAGATGGGCATCCAGATCTCTGCCGAGGACAGCTACCTGCAGGTGCTCGCACTCTCCACCAGGCTCATTGAGGGTGAGATCGAGCACCAGTGGTTCGAAGAGACTTTGCGCCAGGCGTACCGAAACCGTGGATTCAAGTTGTTCACCGTCGATAAGGTGGTTCAGGGGTTGGTCAAGCACATGCACAACATCACCTCCGATCACCGGGCTTCCGAGATCATGGTGCTCTTTGAGCATGACCGCAATTCGCCCATCATGTCGACCCGCGGCCAGATCGTCTACCGGATGAAGGTCCGGGCCTTGATGAACCCAGAGGAAAACATGTTCCGCATCGAGTACAACGAGGATAAGCACCGGGCAGTAGTGCAGTTTGTCGCCTTGGACGACTTGACCTTGAAGGACAAGCGCAGCCCGCACGAGCAGTGGAACTACTACCTCACGAGCTACTTCATGAGCCATCCAACCGAGGGCGTGCCCTTGGACAGAATCAACTTTCCGTTTTTGCGCTCCTCGGTCAGCGACGACGCCTTGGAAAATGCCTCTGTCGACGGCTATGTCTCCAACCAGCTCCAGTTGCAAATCTCTCAGGACGACTACAAGATGCGCTTCACCAAGCGCGGCCATGACGAGTATACACGATATACAGTATATACGTCTCCTCTGGACGAACGAACCACACGCAGCCGCGCCGATCGCCAGGAGAAATTGGCGTCGGTCGTTGATGGCGAGTTTGGCTGGAGAAACCAGTTGGAGGATGCAGAGATTGAGGCCGGCGAGGCTAGGTTTAGGGAATTGGTGTCGGAGCATAATGAAGGGCCGCGAGTGCTGTAAATGGGGTGTAGCTAGAGGTTAGGAATAGGATAGTTTATAATATAATAATTGAATTAATAGTGTAAGGATGTCGACAGTTGCTATTGTCTGTAGAAAGAAAGTCGGCACCTGCTGCACTGGTGTCTTTATTTACACTTGAATGCAATTCTCAGTAGAAACAATTGGACCTAGCTAAACCAACACCTTGCAACTGAATCACCAGAATGAGTCGAGAGGAAAATCTCTTCATTACTCAAATACTTTGATTATAGTGCGTGTAATAAAAGAGTTGCATTTCTTACTGAAGCTATACTAATCCATGCTTCTTGGCTACAATCTTTTCCTCTTCTTCCAGTAATTACGCTGGCTTTTATCAATTGTGTTCGTCTTGGAAACTGCGCTTCCTTTTTCCATTGTGCTGTACTTCTTCCTGAAATCACATCTGAAGATGAAAACAATCACAATAGGTCTCAGTTCTTCTCCGACAAGATCATTTCATTTTCAAGTATAAATAGCCCAGCTTTTCGCCATTTGCCAACTCCTATCCTATTACAGTGCGTGCCATCAGCTATCATTGCATCCCGCTGCAATCACTGGATCTACTTCTACATACGAAATAAATCATACTTTGGCCAATATTAAATTCCTTTGCAAAAAAGAACAAAAAACAAAAAAGAAACTCCGATACCGGGAGTCGAACCCGGGTCTGCTCGGTGAAAGCGAACCGTGCTAGCCGTTACACTATATCGGACCAATTACACGGATTTTTGAAATGTTAATTATTTATTCAAAGGAAATTTCCCATGCCTGATTGGGCAAATGTCTTTAAAGCGTCCCCATAAACCCAAAGTCTGTCTGGCAGTCTAGATCAGTGATTAGTCTTGGAGGCCGAGTCACAAACTATCTGAATAGTCAGTAACTGAAAGCTTAGACTTGCCAGAGGGCTTGCCCAGACATGTTTAGCATCTTGGTGTCAGTCTAAGATGGACTGAACCACGATCCAATCATTCCCTGTGTTGAGTCCAAGGTATACTGTAATAGAGAAAAGATGAAAAGCCAAAGGCCAAGGTTTAACCAGGATAAAGTGTTGCTCTTTGAATGGAGAAATCATTTACGGATTGGGGGTATAAGGCAAACGCAATTTAAGATCACGAATTAGATCTGAGATGGCTGCAATTTTGAATCGGTTCATATGAACAAAGACTATGATTGTGATGGTCTACGTGTATGGATGTTCATCAAGCCAAAGAGTATACCAATGAAAGAAAAAGAAAAGTTTGTTTACATTGAAAAATGGCAGCAAGAGAAGCAGTTTGGTGATTATAGATGCCTGAGTACTGTTAAAATGAGAGCTGCACATTCAAGGAACAGACAATCATTAGAGAAGCTGAGAATGAATTTTACAATACGGGCCATGCCCCAGGGTGAGTCATACCTCAAGGCGAGTCCTTTGGTACGGTAATAGACTCAAACCATAGTTGGAAGTTCCAATGGCCATGAAAAGTCACACGGAGTTGCTCTGTAGAATAGAAAGAAAATGGAGAATTTAGATGTAGGAACAGTCAATGCTGATTAAGTAGAATAGATCTAAGGAAAGGTATTGAATTAATTATTCAAGCAACAATTCAACACAGTCTATCCTTTGTTGGAAATTGACACATTACTGATGTCGACATTTATTGCAGAGTTTGCTAATATGAAAACATCCCAAAGTGACTAGGCGACACTAGTTCCGTATCTAATTAGCCAGCAGACTAGTTGAGACTATTGGAACACCCTACCAGGTCAACTCTCACTACATTTCACCAACTACATTTCACTAACTCCATTTCACAGACTACATCCCAGATTCACACCAACTACACCCTAAATCCAGGTTAATTCCACCTACACTATGACTTCTCACTGACATTCCATTTCTACCTAATCCTTGGAAACTCTCCCCGGCTTGCCCTTTCCTCGGTGAAACTTGCCCCTCTTCTGACCCTTTTTAAACTTATTCTCCGCCTCCTTCATCTCAACATACGCAGGCTTGCTCATGGTCAACAACTCGGCCTCTTGGTACTTTGCCCCAGCCTTTAAGAAACCCTCGGCATCCTCAATCTTCTCAAACTCTACGAAAACACTACCCTTGAAAGGTTTCTCCTTGCCAAACCCACGGCGCATGCGAACTTGCTTGGTTTTGCCAAACTTTTCAAAGTACTTCTCCAACTCCTCTTGAAGACCAGTGGTCTCGTCGGTTGGGAACCCCTTGGCGTACACTGACCGTTGGAACGCATTGTTCTTCTGCTCATCGTTTGGGGCAACAAGCGGCTCCTTGCGTCTGACCAACGTGCCGTCTGGCGATACTTCCAAAACGCTCGATTCGCGAAGTGCTTGCACCACGCTCTCCACTGGACGGTACTTTTTCATCCGGGAAAATTGAGCAATCGTGGCGATGGTGACGTATCCCTCTGGGTTTGACTGGACCAATCGCCAGAGAAACTTGTCGTTTGGAAGGTTCGAGTCCGAAAAGTAGAACTCGACTTGCTTCACCACTGCGTCCTTGTCAATTGGCTCTTCATTTGCCTCTGGCTTTGCTTCTGACTTTTCCTCAGTCTTTTCCTCGACTTTCTCGGTGACTGCCGTCTCAGTTGACTGCTTTTCAACTGGCTCTGCGCGGGTTTCCTCGACAATTGGTTTACTCTCCTCCGTCATGATGTATAGCAGAGGTGCTCAAAAAAAATTTTTCACGCGGCCAGATGCCGCAGTCACTTGGGATGGGCAGAGGATAGAGGGGAATGAGGAAGAAGGAGGGAGGAGGAGGAAAGAAGGAGAATGGGGGGAAAGAAGAAAAGGTGAAATATAGAGGGGGTAAAGAGTGAAAGTGGAGAGGTGATGATATGAGGAGTGTGGGATATATTTAATGCGGTGGGAGACGTAATACATGAAATGTGGTGATGAATAAAGACGTGGAGATGGATTATGATAATGAATAAAGATATTAAGACAAATTATAATAATAAAAACGGAAAGACGGGAAGACGACAAGACGCCATAGAAGCGTACTTACAATCTATGTCAGACAAACAATGTGAGATTGTATGCAGTCTGATTTTTAACAGCAATGGTGCATATAATCCGACATTTGATCCACTCGGATATCAAGCAACTCATATTCAAGACCATTTAGCGTTGGAAATTGGCAATGGTGACGCCTTTTGGAGAATTCCCCTGGATGCCAGGGAATATAGACACTAAAACAATACTGAGTCGATATTTGTTCTCAGCTAGATGCGCATGGACTGACACTTGGGCCAAGTGCTGATAACATCGTGGTATAGTTATTAAAGTGGACGATGTTATGTCATGGCATGAAATTATTCAAGGCTGTGCTATGTTGAGGATTTTGCTTGACTTGATTCATTATCTTTGGAGGCTGTAGTAGAACCACACGATATTCATTATCGAAGGTCGTGTCATATTCATATCGAAAGATGGCATATTCATTATTGAAGGTCGTGTCATATTCATATCGAAAGATGGCATATTCATTATCGAAGGTCATGTCATATTCATATCGAAAGATGGCATATTCATTATCGAAGGTCATGTCATATTCATATCGAAAGATGGCATATTCATTATCGAAAGTCATGTCTTTGATATTATCATCGAAAGTCATCGAAAGTCATCTCTCATGACTCTCCTATCTCTTGTCAACAATGGTCTAACCAGTTCGTTTATAATAGCCATTTGCGCACTAAACTATACTAAGCTCCAGAAAAGGATATTAACAATTCACGTCCAAAGACAGCCCCGTTGAATAGGGCCAGAGAACCTTGGATACAATTTTGACTAAATCACATCAGGTTAATGACAAAAAGAGCCATGGTCTTGTTCCAGGACTACCTGGCTGCGCATTATCTTACAAAGAGGAGCCTCAGGGTAGAGTTGATGGTAATTGAATATTAGCCAGGAAACGTATCCCATTCATGTTGTTAATACTACAAATCACTATTAAGTCGCTTTTAAGATAGTACAAGACACAATTAGGACACTTCAAACCACTATTAATACACTATTCAGATACTACAAGCCACTACAATTACTATTAAGACACTATTCAGATACTACAAATCACTATTAAGACACTATAACCCACTATAACTCACCTCAAGTCTCTACGTGATCTGGAACTTGTAATATCACGTGCATCGTGGCTTTATTCTATATATACTCCTTTGTTCCCTGTTTTCTTCAATGCAAGATAAACACACACTACTTCCGTTGGTGACCCCACCAACTCGAACTAGGCGCTACAACCCTAGGAAAGCCCTCTTTGCCCTCTCTGGAGCATTGCTTCTCCTCTGGCTCCACCTCCGCCGTGCCGGTTACGCAGCCCTGGCACGTGATGACTATCTCGGGGTGTTGCGGAGCAGCAACTTGGCGAGAAACTGGTCGTATGAGTTCACGCAGGAGCTGCATTTGGCAGGAACAAACTTGGCGTTGGTGCAATGGCAGATGGAGAAATTCAGGCAGTTTGGCTTGTCCAATGTCCATGCCGAGGACTTTGACGTTTACTTGAACTATCCCAACGGAACGTACCTTGCGCTTCTTGAAGACGGCAAAGAGGTGTATCGTCCGACTCTCAAAGAGGACGAGCTCAGCGAGGATCCAACTACCGTTGGCCCGGGACTCGTTCCTGCGTTCCACGGGTACTCTGCCTCGGGGAATGTTTCGGCGGAGTATGTGTATGCCAACTATGGAACCCTCGGTGATTTCGAGCTCCTAGCGTCCAAGGGCGTGTCTGTGGCAGGCAAGATTGTCGTTGTGCGCTACGGCAAGATTTTCCGCGGATTGAAGGTCAAATTTGCCCAGAGTGCCGGAGCCGTTGGCGTGTTGTTGTACTCTGAGCCGGCGGACGACGGCGAGATTTCCGTCGGAAACGGATACAAGGCCTATCCCAGAGGCCCTGCGCGCAATCCGTCGTCGCTTCAGCGCGGCTCGGTGCAGTTTTTGCTGCAAATCCCCGGCGACCCCACCACGCCAGGATGGCCGTCAAAAGGCGACGACGTGCGCCGGGTTGATCCGCACGGCTCGATCCCGCGGATTCCCTCGTTGCCAATTAGCTACCAAGAGGTCCGGCGGATTTTGGCCCAGCTCAATGGCCATGGCGTGAACTTGGGGCCAGACTGGACCGGTACTTTGAAAGGAGTGCGCTACAGCGTCGGACCCAACCCGTCGGCGACGCTCCATCTTGCCAACAGCCAGATCTACAACGTCCTGAAGCTCTACAACGTCTATGGCGAGATCGAGGGCTCGCGGAAACACGAAGTGGTGCTTGTGGGGAACCATCGCGACGCGTGGGTCCGTGGAGGAGCAGGCGACCCGAACTCGGGGTCCGCAGCGATTCTCGAGATTGCAAGAGCGTTGCACGAGGTTAAGTTGCGGAATCCGGGCTGGAAGCCGTTGCGGACGATCCGGTTTGCGTCCTGGGACGGAGAGGAGTATGGGTTGTTGGGACTGACGGAGTACGGCGAATTTCACCACAAACGGCTCCAGAAGGAAACCGTCGCGTATTTGAACGTCGACGTGGCTGCTAGCGGCACCCAGTTGCACTTGAGCGCATCACCATTATTATACAAATTGATGAACGACGAGGCGCAGGCAGTGGCCCACCCGCGACAGGGGACGTTGTTTTCGCATTTCTACGAGTCCAGCGGCAAAATCGGCATCTTGGGCAGCGGCTCGGACTATACTGTGTTCTTGGAGCACTTGGGCATCCCGTCGGCGGACATTGGGTTCAAGCCGGGGAAGCGCGACCCAGTGTACCACTACCACTCGAACTACGACTCGTTCCATTGGATGGACAACTACGGCGACCCGGGGTTCAAGTACCACAATGCGATTGCCCAGTACGTGGGTCTTTTGGCGTTGCAATTGAGCGACGAGAAGATCATCGGGTTTGGGTTGCAGGAGAATGCAAAACAGATTGAGCAGTTCTTGGGGACGGAGATCGACAAGGTGCCTCCTGAATGGTACAGTTTGAACGTCACCGAGGAGCGTGAGCCGGACTCTGGGGACGAGTATGATGAATTTTTGGAGACAATGCAGGAGGGCGGTGTTGATCTCCACGACCTTGACCAGTTTGTCAGTGAATTGGAGCATGGAAAGGAGAAGAAGGGTGGCAAGTATGGGAAGCATGGAGTGAATGGGAAGCACTGGAAGTATATGGACCATGGAAAACACTTGGGCCATCGGAAATATTGGGACCACTGGAAACACGGGAAACACGATAATCACACCGGGAAGCGCCGCTTGAGACATTTAATCAAATCGGTGCGCCGCTCCGCCGCAAAGTTTGTCAAAGTATCTGCCTACGTCGAAAAACACATTGCAAGAATCAAGCAGCAATCTCAGGACCTCGACCGCCACTCAAAGTACAATCCAATACGATGGATTAAAAAGCACCGGCTCGAGAAGGAGACCCTGCGCATCAACTTGAAGCTAAAGTACTTGGAACGTCTCTTCTTGTACTATCACGGCTTGAAGGACCGCACATGGTTCCGTCACGTGGTCTATGCGCCTGGACGAAATACCGGCTACACTGGGCAGCCATTACCCGGGTTGGGAGAGGCAATTGAGGATAACAACGTCAAGGAGGGGTACAAATGGTTTCGGATATTAAATCGGACGCTTCGTCGAGGCTCGTTGTTTTTGCACGTATAATGGTGTGGTGTATATGTTATCGGTATCTAATATGAGTATCGTTGTAGTGTCAAAGTGTACTTGTAACGATAAATCCCAGTGGTATCGTTGCAGACACTTGTAACTTTACCAATTAACAACATACAGTATTATTAACATGATATATGTTGTATAGTTATCTCAGAATGTATCTCCAAGTTGATGATTTATTAGCTATTGATATTCTCTCAGTAGCAGGGTTATACTCCCGATTAGGAGTTGCCTCAAATCCCTTTATGGTCCCTTTCTTCCTTCTTGCTAAACCTTGTGTACAACTGTGTTGATCTTTCTTGGTCACCATGAGTGGCATCTGCTATCTTAAATCAGACATGCGCAAGTCACGTGATCACGCGTGCCAAATGTAAACGATATTCCATCATTACGGTACCTTAGTATTCTTGCAACCCGGTTCGTCTCTTTTGGAGAATCAGCACGTTCCTTTTTTATTGTTATTTCCTGTCTGGCAAAGGAAATGGCTAGGTCATTTCCCTCCACAACAGCATAGTCTTTCATAACTTATTCTTTTCATAACTTATACTTTCTGGATCTTCCTCTTGTTCTTGGAACTTGTCTTTTTCCTAACTCGTTTATGACCCAATCTCCTGTACAAAGGCATGGTCTAGCAAGTCCTCCTTTTATAAAGAGAACCAGTCTCTTTTTCCAAGTATAAATAGTAAGACTTTAAATGGTCAAGCGAATATATTTTAGCCGTTTTACCAACTCATATCCTAGTTAGTATATTATAATCTTAGGTATATATGAGTATCTTAGGCTATTGGTATAGTTATTGAATTCTTGATATCTTGGTATATTGACATTGGTATGTCATTGGTATATTGGCCTGACATTGGTATAGTTATTGATGACATTGATTCAATGTCATCTCACTTACCCTACCTCATATTATCCGGCCAATTGAGCCGATGGGATTACTAAATGCGATGGATAAGCACTCACGTGACAAAAAATTTTCACTCCATGAAAATTGGCTCAGGCCCTTGTACAATACCTGAGAAATGACCACTGGGGAAAACAATCCATACGAAAGCAAAATCGTCCACATAGGAGGACGCAAGTCGCCGTTGGCTGTGGTGCAGTCAGAGTGTATCAAGGCACTCATCCAGACACACCACCCAGACTTTGATATCGACGTGTTGGCGTTTTCCACATTGGGCGATAAGGTCCAGAATGTGCCTTTGTATTCGTTTGGCGGCAAGTCGTTGTGGACCAAGGAGCTTGAGATTCTCTTGTTGCATAAGATCGAGCCGTTCCCTCGTCTTGACTTGGTGGTGCATTCGTTGAAGGACTTGCCAACCGCCCTTCCCGACGAGTTTGTGCTAGGGTGTATCACCAAGCGTGAGGATCCGTCGGATGCGCTTTGTATGGCCGCAGGATCGTCATACAAGTCCTTGGCGGATCTCCCGGCAGGATCTGTTGTAGGAACGTCGTCGCTCCGCCGATCGGCGCAAATGAAGAAGAATTACCCGCAGTTGAAGTACCAGGTTGTCCGGGGAAGCGTGGCGACACGGTTGGCCAAGTTGGACGACCCAAAGTCGCAGTTCAGCTGCATAGTACTAGCCACGGCCGGTTTGTTGCGCTTGGGACTTGGCGAACGGATCACCATGCGCATGAACTTGGAGAACTCCGGGATGTACCATGCAGTGGGCCAAGGGGCTCTTGGAATTGAGATCCAAAAGAACAACGTGCACTTGCAAAAGTTATTGTCTGAGATCGAGCACGTGAACACCACCGTCTGCTGTTTGGCCGAGCGCGCGTTGATGCGGTATTTGGAAGGCGGATGCTCAGTGCCAATTGGCGTGCAGTCAAGCTTCAATGAGGACACCAAGGAGTTGGTATTGAAGGGCATTGTCATTTCGCCAAATGGCAAGATCAGCGTCGAGGACGAGGCCCGTGGAATCATTAATGACGTCAGAGCCGACTCGGAGCGCGTGGGGAACACTTTGGCGCAGATGTTGATTGACAAGGGCGCTAAGGCAATTTTGGACGACATTAACTTTGACAAGATCAAGAATGAGGAGGAGTTGGCCAAAAAGAGCGAGCATGAGATTCCGGAAGCGACGTTGCACAAGTTGAAGGTGGAGCACAGTGATTTGCCTTTGGGAGACGGAATGGACATTTAGTCGATGGCATGGTTAATGATAATGACTTGTAAGTAGTGTTGTTCCAGTTATTCGGCGCTTGATGGTATCGATGGTATTGATGGCGTTTGCTTTGGAAATTGAATAGGGACATATGGAAAGAATTGGGATTTTCTGGGCATAGGCCTTTATATAATGTAGGTGTTGAGGTGGTGTAGTAATGATTTTTTTTCTGGTGATGCTGAGGTGGTGTAGTAATGGTTTTTTTTTGTGGTGATTTTTGTAGTGATTGCTAATGATTTGGCGCAAGTGAAAATGCAGCTTGAAAAGTAGTATATGCATATGCACAAAGGCAGCGAGATCTTACAGGGCGGAAAGAGGTGGAAAAAAGAACGGAAAACCGACGGAAAACGGATTGGAAATAAGGGACGGAAGACGGACTGGAAACGGACTGGAAATAAGGGACGAAAAACCGACCGGAAATAACAGATACAAGTCAAGTATAACAGAAATGAGAAATATCAAACATCTCCAGCAACACTACAGGAAATAACATGCACAATTCTCTCCACAATGACTCGCACGTCAAAGAAGAATGATAAAAAGTCGTGTATACAATACAATGTCATTGCCAAATACCACATACATACATTCCCAAATAAAAACCAGCTAGTGAAACCGACGATAACCAATGTGGAAAATGCTGTTTTAATTGCCGATACCTGAGATTCCACAAAATTCCGTTTATATAATCAAATGCGTCACCAAGTATAACATGCACAGAGTGAATGTCACATTAATACAATAGGGTCAATATACCAATTCACCCAGAATGCGAGGTTGCATCTTGAAATGTGAAATACAAACCATCAAAGATGTGCTTGAATTTCCAATATGCCCAGGTCCCAAGGACAGGCACCTGAGAGAAAGTCAGAATTGGTAAATACCAATTGACCACCAACTAACATGAATGGAGACAAGGTCAGAGTTGGTATATACCAACAAAAATAGTTGACTGAGTAGCACGAATGTCAAAAGAGAGAAATGGAAAATACCATTGGCCAACTGGGCACAACTGGCAAAAGACAATTGGCAAAAGACAATTGGCAAAAGAAATCTGGCAAAAGAAATCTGGCAAAATACAATCTTGCACAAATACTCTAGCAACTTCACGAATATCCAATCGCACCATTTCCCAATCCAATCACACTGCCAATCCCCAATAATCACCCCACCAAGCTCGACAATCACCCTACCAACCTCAATAATCACACATACAGACCAAACGACTTTTCCCATTGGGAAATTAGGTCACGGAGCTGGGAAATCATCTCGACAGACCCCTTCTGGCTCCGCTCAAAGCCATCTTTAAAGCTGCGGATCAACCGCTCTTCCTCCTCCTCATCCTCGGTCATTGAGCTGAAACTGGTGTTGGCACTGCTGGACTTCTCCAAGAAGTTGTCAACCAACCGCTGGTACGACTTTTGCTCCTCGCCCAAGTCTACCAGCACGTAGTAGATGTACTCTGAGATTGCGGCAATGCGCTTGCGCATCTCATTGATGGAGATTTTTGCTGACGGGATCCGCGGCTCGATCGGCTTGTCCGAGTTGAGAATCACCGCGTTGGCACCAGATTTCTGCGGCGTGCGTTTAGCCTTTTTGGGAAGGAGCGACGGCGACTGGGGGTGTTTCTTCTTGCGGGAACGTGGCGGCTCGTTGCTGGGCGACTTTTTTCCCCGGCGGAACTCGGCCTCGGGCGACGGCCGCTTAATCTCGGGCCGCTTGGGCTCGGGCCGCTTTACTTCAGGCTGCTTCTCCTCGGGTTCCTTGGGCTCGGGCTCCTTGGTCTCGGACTCCGACTCATCGCCCCGCCGGCGCTTCTTGGGCCGCGTCTCGTCGTCAGAGGGCGCGCCTTGCTTGAACTCCTTCTCGGACTCACGGAGCGCAAGAAGAAGCTGCTCCTCCTCGGTGGAATTGATCGTGGTGCGCTTTGGCTTGCGCTCCTCCCGGCGCTTTTCCTTGCTAGCCGGCTTGGTCTTGGGCTGCGCCCGGCGGTATTGCGACGTGGTGCCAAACGGCCCGACCTGGATGAAGTGCAAGTCTGGGCGACAACTTTCGCACCAGTACTTTTCTGGAAGCTGGGTCTCCTCGTACAAGCCGACACAGTATCCGTGCTGCCAGACATTGCACTTGTCGCACTGGATGAACAAGCCCATGACGTTTTCGTTGTTGTAGTAAGGGTCGTCTTGGTCGAGGGTCAATTCCTGGTTGTGGCAGAGACACCGCGTGACCTCGCCGTTGCTGTTGGTCTCGTCGTCGTCCTTGTCGTCGTACTCCTCCTCACGGCGCTCCTCGAAATCCTCGTCGTCATATTGTAAGGCGTTGTACTTTGCCCGGGCTGATCTTCGGCTCACCATGGTGTAGAAGGAAGCACGCGCTTCCCTTGTATATAGGGTTACCTGGTGCACGTGACCAAATATGATGAGTTACCCGCGCGAGTACAAAACAAAATACACGTGATTACATTTATTAATTTACCCGGACATATAATGAAAACCAAACACGTGACCACTGATTTATGTTACCCGGTTTTGTGCACAAAATCGATTCACGTGACCATCATAAATAATTACCCACACGAGTACAAATCAAAACACGTGATCATATCATTTAGTTACCCGGACATCATGTAAAACCATGAGGACGGTTCGTGCCGTGGTGCATGGTCGACAAGAAGAAGACCAAACGGGTTCCGCTCACAAAGTCAAAGAGTAGCGAGAGCATTGTGTACCGTGCGCGGAGCAAGGGCACCAAGCGCGCGTTGCCGCGGAACAGTTCCAAGGGCAGTTTGAAGATGACCACATTGAGCAAGGTCAAGTCACATCCGAATTATGTCTTGTCGGCGCCATTGGCGAAATCAGCGCTGAGTATCAAGGGCAATGCAAAGAATGTGATTCTCCAGTTGTATGATGAGGATCCGGATGATGAGAATTCCGCTGATTATGTGGATGAGGAGGAAGGAGAAGGAGAAGAGGACAGGAGTAAGAATGAAGATAAAGGGAACAATGGTAAGAAGAATATGAATCATGTGGGCTTAACAGAAGATCATGCGAGTCTACATGAAGGGCATATGGACATTCAAGAAGACCATTTGGGTCTAAATAAAGATCAGATGGATATTCAAGAAGACCATTTGGGTCTACATGATGACCATTTGGATATTCACGAAAACCAGATCTCTCAAAACCAGATTGGTCAAAACCAGGTCTCTCAAAACCAGATCTCTCAAAACCAGATCTCTCAAGCAAACCAAACCGACCAAGCCATGGAGCAAAACAAAAACGACCAAGCCATTGAGCAAAACCAATTCAACCTACTCGTACCCCAATCTCACCACAGATCAAACAGCATCAACATCGTAGGAAGCAAACCGCGCATCGACTCCTCCAACCACCCATTGATCATCGAAGACACCCGCGTCCCATTCGAAGTTTCCCCACTGTCCTCCATAGAAGACCACCTCGATCTCGAAGACCCCGTGCTCAATATCCCAAACCCAAACACCTTGGCATCACGCTTCGACAAGAAGTTGCGTCTACAACGTGAACTGTCGCTTCTAAACGAATCGTCCAAGGACGACAAGGCCGGATACTCAATGAAATACAGCTCCGAAGATTTGCAGGGCCCGTTTTTCAATCTTCCAGGCGCGAAAAAAAGCGCGGCTTTGGTGTTTGGCGGCGACCTGCTGACTGAAGCCAAAGTCAATATCCGCAAATTGAATGACACCCTCTACTCCGACTACAATTACCTCCGTCATTTTCGAAACTCGTTGCTTGTAGCCGTCAAGCACGTGCACAGCCAGGGCAAGAAGACCATCGAGGTGAAAAAGCGTCAGGAGGAGCCATTGTCGGGCAACAAGAGCCTCAATCTCCGGCACGAGTTGATGCACTTGTATAACACAAACCTGGGCGACCGGTTGCCGGGAAAAGTCGAGCGGAAGCACGAGCTTCTCATGTACCAATATGAGGAAGTGTTGTTCAAGGACACCAAGGATAAGGTGATACGCCGGGACAAGAAGGACGACATCAATTTGGGCAAGGTGCTTGCAAAGGATAATTTGAACACCAATCTTCTCAACAAGTTGTACATTGAGACCATTGACAAGCACAAAAAGCATAGCATTGTGCCGAAGCACCAGCACGGGCAGCCGAATTTCCCACAGGGCCGAGGGAACACGTTCCGGCGCCAGGAGGATCAGAAGCCACTTACAAAGGCCCAGGTCAATCTGTTGAAGGACCGGGATCCAATGTGGAAACCGCAGGACAGGAAACCAAAGGCCCAGGTCCACTTGAAGGAGAGCAACGGGTCTCAGCAGCCGCAGCAGTATTCTAATATTTTGAACTCGGCGTTTTTGAAGGATTAGAAGTGGGTCGAGGCGCGGTCATGTGTCAAATCGAGGTGGGAAGCTCAGTGAAATTCAGGCAAATGGCCAAGGTCATGAAGATTAATACTTGGGCTAGTATTAAGAAGGTTGGTTAATGTTCTAATTAGCTCGATACAAGTCAACTCTCTGAAAAGCTAGAGGGCAAATACTTTTGTTGGTTATAATATATTAACTCGCCTGGAACGGTTTGGAGCTTGCAAAGCAGTCTACCTGATGTAAGCCAAATGGATATTCCATAGATATTGAAGAATGTTTATTACTGTCTACAACTGGCTGACTGTATGCTGCAGACACTTTCAACTATTATGGCCGTCTTGAATTGTACAATATCAATGAGTATCGTATTGGAGTTTATTTAGCAAGATATTCGTGGACTGGGTATTTCACACTTGAAATCCGAGCGGCTTGCATCAGTCCCAGAAAACCAGCCCATGCGAGGAATAATAGTAACAGGTGATAATTTTTGATGACTATTTCTGACATTTAGCAATCTGGCTTGATTACCTGTATCGGTTTTGTTATTTGTGGCTACAATACCGTGACTCTTGAGAAGGCCTGTAGTGGTAGATTTTTAGCCATGTAATTGACGTGAACTTGACATGGCTATGGAAGTTTGAAGTGATGATTGATGTTGTATGTGGTGATGTAGCGAGAATGTTGATTACAGAAGGAGCAATTGGGAGTAGGATGACGTGTTGTATTTTCATTGAGGTTGTATTTCCATTTTTGTATTTCCATTTTTGTATTTCCATTTTTGTATTTCCTTGATGGTCGTATTTCCATTGTTATATTTCCATTGATAGTTGGTATATGTGCTTCATGCATATTTCATCTTTCATACTAGCCATTTTCCACACGCAAATCTACTCATTTGCCATCCTAAGCAAATTCACTCATAGTTTAATCACATTCTGTTACTCACTTTTCTTGTATTCGTGCCATTGATGTGCAAATTATCTGATCTTCCATTGATATTCAGTTTATCTGATCTTCCGTTGATATTCAGTTTATCTGGTCCTCATTGATATCAATCTAGTCCTCATTGATATCCATCTGCCTTCATTGATATCCATCTAATCTCAAACCTTTGTCTATATCTGCAAATTAGTCATCTCGGCCTCAACACTCAACACATCGCCATAACTTGGCGGCGAAAACGTGCTCACGTGGCTATACTGCGGCGGAACCTCCTCGTCCCACGATATACCAAAGCCAGACCGCTCAGTAAGAATCAACTTGAACTTCATGCGAAAGAGCCGCGTGATTCCGGTGGGAACCACTGCTTCGGGCGACTTCCCCTTGCTTCGGGCCGCGCCTGCAGCCGGGGTCTGCACGAGTTCCTCGGCGAGATTTGCTTCCATAATAAGGGAGTGGGTGACGTATATTCCGAGTTCCGGGTCACTGATATCGCAGGAGCAGTTTGCGTCTGAGCCGATATCCAAGCTGCGGTCGACTGATCCAGTTGGGCCCATTCTGGAATCGACTTTGCTGATGTAATTGACAAGACCGGTGCTGAGTTTCTTGCAATGGATATCGACCGGCAACTCGATGACCCCTGCGCCGGAGTAGTCGCTTTTCCAACCCTCACGAATGGTTGCCTTTTCAAGAACACGAATCTCCTGAAGATACAAGTCATTGTCCTTTTTGGTTGGCGCCTGGGCCTCGACTGCCGACTCGTGCTGCACGTGATCCAGAGGATGAAGAAATCTGCCATCACGTGACGGTTCTTGGTCACGCGTCTGAGATTGCGGGTCGGTTGTTTCACGTGACCCCAACACGTAGGTGGAGTTTGCGACTTTATGTTCTTCATTGAGGCGGATGTGGCTTTCCAAGACCTTTAGCTTGGAGACGTGGTAGGATAAGTCGCAGGTGCGTGCTCTGACCTGGACGGTTTCCTCGATACGCCAGTTGAGTCGGCGCATGCGCCATCTTTTGGATCCTTCGACCAAGCCGTCGATCTTCAACTCGACGATGAAATCGGCCTTGGGAAACACAACTGCAGGAAGCGAAGCGGCCACTGTGACGTTCAGCGGCGGGAATACCCGGAGGGAGTTTTTGTCTGGGCCTCGGATGATGGAGCGCAGAATCCGCACCGGCAACTTTACCTGCACCAGGGACTCCTTATCCTTACCCGAGCGCAGTTTGTAGGAGCCCTTTGCCACTGCGAGCAACTCGTAGCGGATGGTGCATGCGCCTAGGCCGCCTAGAACCGATGTTTGCGGCAAGGACCCTGGCAAAAGGTGGGAGAACGGATAAGCCTGTTTTCCGGTGGAAAACACCGTTGGAGACGAGAGAATGTCCCACCGTGCGAGGGTGGTGACGCGGGACTTGCAATCTGAGCAGCTGCTCAATGTGTTGGATGGCGGGAGAAACGGTTTGCCATACGTCACGACCTGGTTCAATGAGAGGGTCACCGAGGACAACGTGACCTCGCGCGGCTCGGGCCGGGGGCCGCCCAACGGCAGGGAGGGTGAGTCGAGGTGCAGGCGGGACGCGGTGAGTTGCGGCAGGCGAGCCGCCTGGACTTGGGGCAGGGATTTGAGCCCGCGAAGCGTAGGAAGCACTGACGAGGATGAGGAGCTGCGGAGCATCGAAGGACGGGCTTGGGCGGATGGCACGGAGAAGAAGAGGAGGCCCGAGAGCAAGTATCCTGCCGATTCGTCGGGGGGACCGTACATGACCACGGGTGGACTCTCGATCAGGATCAGGAGGGAGAACGGTTGCTTTGTGTCGAGCAAGACTGATTCCGGGGCGTTGATGGCCTCCAATGACGGCGACGACGAGCGCGACGACTTGGTGATCTTGGCTAGGAGATTCGACATGTTTAAAGACGTGTGTGAAAGTTGCGCTCCATTTGCAAGAGCAGAAAAACCAGTCAAGAAAAACCAGCATGCACCTGCGGGCTCCCGTGGGCACCCGGCGGCTTGGCGCCTCGGCGGCACGTGCGGCGGCCCTGGACGGGTGGAGTGGGTGGGGGAAGTGAGTGGAAATGGTGGAAATGGGTGGAAATGGGGACTGTATATACTTGTCACTTTTGACGGTGGTGGAGTTGTCGTGTTGTGGCAAATTATACACTGGTGTGATGTTATGAATATTCATTGGTACATTGCCATTTAGTTGTTGTCCTGCACACATTGATCTACAGAGTGCCCTTTGACCTTCGGAGATCGACAGTGTAGGATAGTCACATGGATTGCCCAGTTGGTATTGTTTGAATGAGCTGAGGTGGTTACTAATATTATTGAGGTTTGATTACTCTAATATACCAGTCCTAGTGATGGTCCTAGTGATGGTCCTATTGTCTATTGACTATTGTTTCTGTTTTCTACTATTTCTATATCTACCATTTCTATTTCTATAATTTCTATTTCTATTTCTATCTTTTCTACTATTTCTATTTCTACTATTTTTATTATTTCCAATACTCCTATCATTTCTATCATTTCTATCGTTTCTATCGTTTCTACCATCTCTATACCTCTACCATGTCTACTATCTCTATTATTTTCATCATTTCTATTGCTTATATACTTCTACCAGTTCTATTGTTTCTATTACTTCATCAGTTTACTATTTCCATCATTTCCATCACTTCTATACTTCTACCAGTTCCATCATTTCTATTACTTCATCAGTTTACTATTTCCATCATTTCTAATTCACGGCTGACTAGTCACGGCTTTCACTAGTCACATGCACCACTTGATACATTCAAAATTGACTCTCGCCAAATCACATGCCATTTCAAACTCTAAATAGCCTCATTATACAGTATTCATTCAGTAATCATTTCCCAGCACTCGTGTTTAATCCCATACAAATCATTAAATATAGTCCTATCCACTCTTTATATTATTACATCTCTTCTTATATCTTGTCTTGTATCTTCATCTCTCGTCTACTCTGCCTCCCTCCATTTTTTCACCTCATATCACTGGCTAAATCCAATATTCCCGTCCTTGCCATTACCTAATTGCAACCCAATCCAGTCCTATTGTCTATCCATTCCAGTCCTATTGTCTATCCAATCCAGCCCCATTATCCATTCCAGCCCCATTATCCATCCAGCCCCATTATCTATCCAATTCTGTAGCCACAATTGCAACCACCAATCCATATCATTACAAGCAACTTTAATAATTCTGTACGCAACCTAATAGCCAGACTCGGCCATGTACAATTTCTCAACTTCAGCCTGGCCAATTATCCATCTCTCGGGCATCAATTTCTCAACTTCAGCCTGGTCAAATATCCATCTCTCGACAGCAACTGCTCAACTCCAGCCTCAACAATTGCTCAACTCAACCTGAACAAATATCTCACTAGGGATTACCCCATCCCCCTTCTCCACCCATCCCGCTACATCATAACTAGTGTTCGTATTGCCTTCAGTACTCTTGTACCCTATACAATCACTTAATAGTACATACTTAGCCGATACACCTACTTCTCTCCCTTTACCTACTTTCTCAATTCACCTACTTTCTCAACTCACCTACTTTCTCAACTCACCTACTTCTGACACTGCTTCACCGTCTCCAACAACTCATTCGTGTCCTTCACCCGGAGAAACATCATCTTCATCTTGCCTTCCTCCATAATCGGCACCTTTAGCAACGGACCCGAAAGCTGATAGTCAATATCCTTCAATATATACTGGTTAAATATCACCCGGTTAGACCCCTCAGACCGCACCAAAAGTCGCGCCTTGCCACTCTTGGTGTCCTTTAGCACCTTCAAAAATCCCATGCCCTTCACCACCATCTTGTCTCCTTCCCGATCAAATACCTTCGCCTTCTTGTTGAACATAATGTCCTCGTTTTCTTCTCCAGCAAGCTTCTCGTCCAGAGGCGCCACTTGGCTCGACGGAACATCGTCCGATGGCTCACCTTCTGTCAGTGGATTTGGATTTGAATTGGTGTCTGATGTTGCTGATGTGCTTGGAAACGAAAACGTAGACTTGTTTTCAACCGTGTTGCTAAAGGAAAACGCTGGCTTATCGGTCTTGGTCTCACCGGCTCCATTGCTGTTTCCAAAGGAGAATTTCGGCTTGTCTGACCCAAAGGTAAAGGCCGGTTTTGAATCCTTATTCTCAGGGTTTCCAAAGGTAAAGGCCGGCTTCGAGTCCTTATTCTCGGAGTTTCCAAACGAAAAGGCCGGCTTTGAGGTCTTGTTTTCACTCTTGTCTAAGGAAAATGCTGACTTGGTAGCATTGTTGCCAAACGAAAATGCTGGTTTTGATTCTTTACTTTCGCCACCAAATGAAAAGGCAGGTTTTGCTGAATCCTTGTTTTCATTATTTCCAAATGAAAAGGCAGGTTTTGCGGAATCTTTGTTCTCACTGTTTCCAAATGAAAAGGCCGGTTTGTCTGATTCTTTGTTTTCAGTGTTTCCAAACGAAAATGCTGGCTTCGTAGACACTTTGTTCTCACTACTGCCAAACGAAAATGCTGGCTTCGCAGAATCCTTGTTCTCACTGTTTCCAAACGAAAATGCCGGCTTCGAGTTCTCATTGCCACTCTTTCCAAAAGAAAACACCGGCTTGGATTCCAAACTCTCTGACTTTGACTCAGCAATCATAGACTTGTTCTGTGAAAATTCAGGTTTTGTCTCAGACTTGTCTTCAGTGGAGCCAAAAGAAAATGACTTTGATTCAGCTGGCTCTTCAGCTGATTTGGCCCCGAATGAAAACGGTTTGGCCCCACCAAAAGAAAACCCTGGCTTTGCACTCTCGGGCTTTGCGCCAAAAGAAAACGCCGGCTTTGATTCACTCTTTCCTGAGTTATCCTGTTTGCTGGCAGAGAAAGAAAACGGCTTGTCCTTTTGATCCTCAGACTTGCCAAAGGAAAAAGCAGGCTTGTCAGACTCTTGCGGCTTGAAAGTAGGTTGCTTGCCAAATGCAAATCCCTGGATCACGGGCTCGGGCTTTTTCTCTGGGAGTTTCTGTTTCTCTGCTTCCGCCTTACCTGGCTTGTTGCCCCAGGTAAATGCACTTTTGACTGGTTTCTGATCAGAAGTAAAGGTGAATTGCGGTCCTGTGACGTTGGCCGGCTTCTCAGAAACACTGCCGAACTTGAACACCTTGTCTTCGACCTTTTTTGTGATGGAGAATGTCGGGCCCTTGATTTCAATTTCGTCCTCTGAGTCGCTATCGACATTGACAATTTGCAGGGGTTTCTTTTGCGGCGCCTCAACCAGCTTTTGGTCTGGCTTTTGTACCGATTTTTGGTCTGGCATCTGGGCAGCTTGGCTAATCGAGCCGTCTCTAATTTGCTTAAAGTACGTGATGTACTTCTCACAAGTCTCAGTGTAGTCGCCCAATGGAGCCTCCTTGTTGCTCAATGTCAATGCCGCCATGAAATTGTCGTTCAACGCCTTGATTTGCGATGCAATCAGACTCTTTTCGTCCGCGGCTTCCACCTTCATCACCAGTGGCGCATCCCGCTTCACCACACCGGTTTGTGGCATCCCAAACGTGTTGCTTTGTGGGATTCCAAACGGATTACTCGCTAGAGCCGACCCAAAGACATTTCCGCCACTGGTCTTTCCAAACACAGATCCAGCTGAATCCGGGTTTGCCCTTCGTTTAGGCTTGAGTATTGTTCTCTTTGCCATCACTTCCGAGGTCGCAAATCCCCTGGATTCCTCTTCGCTCTCATCAGAAGAACCAGCCGCCACCGAATCTTTACTGATTTGGAACCCAGCTGCTCGTTTGGACATTTATTGTTTCCTCGTGGTTGTGGTTTTGAATTGAATTTTTCTGTGATTGCAAGTCATGTGCGAGGTGCATGGCGCAGCAGCACTTGAAATCGTAACTTAAACTTGTAACATGCCTCACTAGATCGATGCTAATTACAGTGCTTGGAGTAAAATAAATATGTGATGTATATAATTAATGATTGTCTGGGTATTAGAGTGGTGTATTAGAATGGTAGGTTGCGTGTATATTTTACTTGCAAAAAAATGAAGCACAACTCAATGAATTTTGTTTGTCGTCTGACGATTAAATTATTGTGTTTAGTTATTAAACTTGTTTCAATGCCTACTAACCATGTTATTTTATTTGTTATTTGTTATTCATTATTCATTATTCATTATTCATCATACACTATTATTCATTATTCAACCATTATTATTCAACCATTATTATTCAACCATTATTATTCAACTCACTCTTCCTCATTCTCCCACTCTTCCTCATTCTCCCACTCTTCCTCATTCTCCCACCTTCCCATTCACCTCCCTCAAAATCCTCTCATAAACCTCCTTCCAGCCTCGTCCAACCTTCCTATAATATATATTAAACTCCATCGTCTTGAGAACCTGCCCAAGCTTTCCATACGCCCCGTCTTCATTCAATTCACACAAAAACCTCTCCAATTTCTCTCCCCTCGACTCCTTAGTACATTCACTCATCCATGAATCTACAATCCCAACAATACTCGCCATCTTACTCTCATTCTCAAAAGTAGCCGGCTTCCAAATCCCCTCATAATAACAAAACTCCTTGGCATGCTCCCGCTTCTTCCGCCGCTTCTTGGACATTTCCATTCGCAAATCGTCCATGGTCTTGTCCTTGAACCCAAACACATTCCTCCTCCAGTCATTGATCAACTCTTTTTGAACACTAGTCGGTAGCTCCTCAAAATTTTTCTGCACAATCCCCGGATTGTCCTGGAGAAACACTTCCTGGGTAGCTATTATTCGCGAATTTTCGCTCGACAACATCTCCTCAGCATCTCTTGTCTTTCTAGAACGTAGCTTTTCATGAAACCGCTGGCTCAACCAGTCAGACTTTATATTCAATTTGACCTCATGTTGTATCTCAGGCGGCAAGTTATTGTAAATCTCCATGTCATACTCGCTGGGAAATTTAAAACTCTCGGGTTTCTTCATCTCTTTATTCGGCTCCTTTTTTTCATTCACTAGTTTTGAAATCTTGATTCCAACGCCTCGGAGATCGTCAAACTCCATATTGATTTGCTGGAATAAGCTCTTTATCTCGGTAAAGAGTATTCCAAAGTCATTCGTAGCAAGACCCAATCGAGAACTCTTGGTAACTGGAGTGCAATATCCCATTCCCAAATACTTGGCCCGCTCAGTATTGGGAATCCGCTTCATAAGCTTCATTGTGAGTAATGAGCCAACTTTATGGTGGTCTTTCATCCGCTTGATCAACTCCTCAGTGAAGTTGTACAAAAAATGTTCAATTTGGGCAAAATTGTCAAACCGGATGCCCCAGTTGACGTCCATGGAAATCGACAGCTTATTGAGGATATTGTCCCGGTACTCACGCTCCAAGATCTTGATTAGAGAAGTAAACTCGTCCTTACCGTTGATGTATCTAAAAAATCTGTCGCCTAGCTTCTTACCAAACAAATTTATAAAGTCAGAGGAACTCAATTGCTTTTCGTAAATTTGGCCAATGGAAATCAGACTCGGGTCCAGTAGCGAGAAATGATGTTCAGCCAACTTTTTTAAATTGTTTCTTCCCACACCAGGCAAGTCTTTAAATAATTGGTCCTTGAGAAATCCCCGAATGGCTTCCGGCAGATTGGCCAAGTACTTGATACCCTTAGGCTTGGCAAACTTGAGACAAAGTCTTGCTAAAATACGATTGTGGGCTACTCCAATGCTTACGTCGCAGTTTGTAAGTCGTTTGATGTCACTTTGGAACGTCTGAGCCATTTGTCCGGCCACTTCGACGATACATTCGTCCACTGACACTGGGAGGATGCAGTTGACGTTTTCGTTGGAAATCAAGTACTCATAAAACTGTCGTGACACTGACTCGTAACTTGGGAAGTCGTACTGTAAGCACACCAAATCTTTACAAAGCTCTTTTGCCTGGTTGATCCACATGCCGTTTTTGACTCCAAATTTCCGAGCCGTGTAGTTACAGCTGCTGACATCTGACGTCAGGGATCCGTGGGTTACACAAATGGGTAAGTTGTCAAAGTCCAAGTTGGGGAATTTCATTGCCGAGACTCTTACGAAGAAGCAGTCAAAGTCCATGTAGTAGAGCATGGTGTTTTGTGAAGTTCTTGCCTCCAGTGAGTACTTTTCAAGTGACTGTTTGATGTATTTGGCTCTGAATTTTGCCTTCCAATTGCTGAGATGATGCAATCTGGAGTTGGCAAAGAAGTGGGACAAAAAGTCTGGATGGCGGGAGTCTATTGCTGTTTGATTGGGTTTTCCATTGGGATTGGGATTGTGATTTTGATTTCCATTGGGGTTTCCATTGGGTTTTTGATTGGGTTTTCCATTGAGGCTTTGATTATGATTTTGATTGAGGCTTTGATTATGATTTTGATTGAGGCTTTGATTATGATTTCGATTGAGGCTTTGATTGGGTACTTGATTGAGGCTTTGACCAGGTTTTTGATCAAGATTTTGATTGGGCTGGTCAAGGTTTTGACCGTGTTTTTGATTGGGCTGGTCAAGTTTCAAGACATCCTGATCAAATGCCGGTTTTATGAGCCGGTATTTAAGCCAGCTGAGCAACTTATTCTGCTTTATACTGTCTAGAATCCACTCTGGAGACACTACTTTGTGGTGCTTAAACTCAATCATCTTACGTGGTGTCAAGTTACTGGCGACAATATGAGTCGCTGCAGATTTGCTGCTCAAATAATGGACAAATTTGCCGCCATTGACGATGATAAGCTTGTGTAGCTGGTTGATGTTTGGGTTTGTGTGTCCGTTGACGTGGATGCGGCAGTTTTGGAAAATTGTCGATTCCTGGGGATTATCTTTCATGACCAAGTGACGGTTTCTATTCCATTGGAGGAATTTTCTGTCTGCCTTTTGCTGCTTGAGCTGTTTTCGATGGAAGTATGCCGCATAGCTTCCGAATTCGTCGGAATCGTCGTCGGTGATTTGTAGGTCTGAGTCCAGGTCCTGGGAGATGGCTTTTGGATTTTTAGCCGAGGGTGTGGGAATTTGCAGATGAATTGTCATGGATGGATTTGCGCTGGATGAGTCTGAGTCTTCCACTGGGTCAATGTCGAGATTCTGTCTTGATTTGACAATCAATTTATCCAGCTTTTCCCATTTATCCACATTTACCAACTGATTCAACTGATTCAATTCATTTATATCTTCCAACTCATCTAATTCATTTATATCTTCCAAACCAGTTACATCTTCCAACTCACCCAACACATTTAAATTATTCACGACTTCCAACGCATTTACATCTTCTAAATTATTCGCGTGTTCCAACTGATTTATATCTTCCAAATTATCCAACTCATCTATATCATCCAACTCATCTATATCATCCAACACACTTACATTATCCAACTCATTTACATCATCCAACTCATTTACACCTCCCAATTCATTTACATTACCCTTTTCACTTTCGAAACCCTGTCTGAAACTCGCCGACTCCATATCAAAATCTTGAGAATTGATCATCTCGTTTGAATAGGTACTAAATCTGACTTGAGCCTTTTGTGGAGTGGACGTAACAATGCCTTTTCTGGCCATTGGTTCGTTTCTTAGAGGCTTGATTTTTTTCTCGATATACGTCTTAATGGACGCCATGGCAGATTTTGAGGCGGATTTGTTAATGTCTGCAGTGGCATTATCTTTAAGTGAATCTTCAATGGTATTGTCTTTGATGGTATTGTCCTTGATGGTATTGTCTTCCAAGGTATTGTCTTTCAAGGTATTGTCTTTCAAGGTATTTTCATAAAAAGAATTGACATTACCAGTCTTGTCTTGGATAGTATTTCCATCAAGAGCATTGTTAAAGGCATTATTAGAAGCATTATCTTTGGCCTTGTCTTTCGTCTCGTCTTTAATAGTCTTATCCTCAATACCCCCCTCATCTCCCATCTCTCTAATCCTTTCAACCACTCTTTCACTCCCCATCTCAACCACTCTTCCACTCCCCATCCTCTCCCTTATAAACCGAAAAATCTCCTCGTCATCATCATCACCAAACGAACTCACCTTAAACGACTCCTGACCATGCCGATCCAACCGACAAAACACCCTGTTCAATTCCTCAGTCTCATTGGTAAGCTCGCTAATATTGTCGCTTTCAAAGCTCATGATAACATTCCTCGTGCGTCGATCTCATCTTGCATTGCCCAATTTGACTCGGGCCGTTCCCGAGTCAATGAGTCACTCACTTAAAAAGCCAAGAGACTAGCCAAATATCCGCACCATGGACGATAAAAAAGATTCAGCCGAGCAGACTCAGGTAGAGGAGGAGAATATTCCTAGAAACAGATTTTTCGCCGCTTTGAAGCTCTTGTCCAAGAAGCTCGACTCGTATGGCGTCGAGTCCCGAGGAATTGAGCGTGTGCAGCCCTTTGAAAGATCCACCGATAAGCGACGGGCGTCGCTCCAGGTCTGGGGATTGTGGATGGCGGCTGCCGGAGGCTTGCTGTCGCTCTCGTCGTTTATTCTCGGCCCTCTAGTGTTTGAATTGGGTCTCAGAGACTCGTTTGTCTATGGGCAGCTCGGCCAGCTTGTGGGCTGTTTTATCGCGGCCTATTGCTCGATCATGGGCCCCCGGTCCGGGTGTCGGCAGATGGTCGGAGCCCGGTTCTTGTTTGGATGGTGGTTTGTGAAAATCGTGGCTCTAGCAGCAATCACCGGCGTTGTCGGCTGGTCGGTGACAAATTCCGTGCTTGGCGGACAAATTCTCAAGTCAGTGAGCGACGACAAGTGTCCGCTTGAGGTTGGTATCATTATTGTTGCGGCTGTGAGTGTGGTTGTGTCGATTTATGGAATCAAGCAGTTGCTCCGGGTCGAAACCTTGCTCTCGATCCCGATTCTCGCCTCGTTCTTGTTGATGTACATTGCCATGAACAGCAAGTACTCGATTTTGACCATGTCCAAGTCGCTCGGCGACCCAAGAACCATCAAGGGCCACCAGCTCTCGTTCTTTGCCTTGGCTTATTCGGTGACATCCACCTGGGGCTCCATTGCCTCGGACTACTACTTGGTGTTCCCAGAGACTTCTTCCGACGTCGAGGTGTTTTCCATCACCTTCTTTGGCGTACTTCTTCCCACCACCTTCACCTCAGTTGTCGGTACGCTTCTAGGAAACGTTGCCTTTGTCGACGCGACCTGGAACCAGGTGTATAGCGAAACCGGACTTGGTGGGCTCTTGAACCAGGCATTTGTATCCTGGGGAAAAGGTGCCAAGCTCTTCCCGGTGCTTCTCTTTCTCTCGCTCATCACAAACAACATCTTGAACAGCTACTCGGCAGCATTTGGTATCCAATTGGCCGCAGTCCACTTGGCCAAAGTGCCTCGGTTCATTTGGGTGATTTTCGTCACCACGTTCTACCTTGTTGCTGCGTTGGTTGGCCGGAACCACTTTAGCGAGATCCTCGGCAACTTCTTGCCGATGATCGGCTACTGGATCTCCATTTACTTTATTCTTCTCTTGGAGGAAAACTTGATCTTCCGCACCCGTTTCTTGTACCACTTGTTTACCAGGGAGCACGAGGTGCCTTCTGATAGCGACAACCTGAAATTCTCGCGAAAACAGTACTACAACTGGACCATCTGGAACGATTACGACCGCTTGACCCACGGTTACGCTGCGATTTTCGCGTCGCTTTGCGGAGTCGCTGGCGCCATTGTCGGCATGAACCAGACCTACTATGCCGGGCCAATTGCCAAGAAAATAGGCAACGATGGCGGCGATTTGGGAATGTGGTTGTCCATGGCGTTTGCAGGTGTGGTTTACCCTGGTTTGAGGTATGTGGAGTTGAAGGTGTATGGAAGATGATAGTGGGTAATATGTAATAGAGACGTGTGGTAATATGTAGTGAGGTGATATGTGATTGAAGTAAGTATGATAATTTATGTAGTGAGTTTGAGATGTTTATGAGATAAGTCCATGGTGATAGTTTATGGTGATAGTCTATGGTGATAGTTTATGGTGATAGTTTATGGTGATAGTCTATGGTGATAGTCTATGGTGATAGTCTATGATAATAGTATGATAATAGTATGATAATAGTATGATAATAGTATGATAATGATACAGTGTTTAGCAATATACAATAACTTGAATATAGCAATTGGTAGCAGGTCTTGTCTACAGATTACTACGACTTGACGGATTCATGTACTCACTAAGCCACTGAATTGACTCATATTCTCGTATACCGGAACCAGACTAGTTTTGCAACTGTCCATTTTGGTTTTAGGACGTCCATCTTCGTATATGATCGTCCATCTTCGCCATGACCGTCCATCTTTGTTTAGAACCATCCATCTTTGTTTAGAACCATCCATCTTCGCCATGACCATCCATCTTCGCTTACATCTTCAAAGGACTACAACTACATCAAATCGCTTCGCAGGTTCAATTTCCTAGGAAAATGCAACCATTCCAAAACAGTACACTCAATGAATCTCCTCTTGTACCAAGACTGGAAAATTTTTCTTAATCTACCCGAAACATCTCATAATTGCCGGCATGTGCCGCACGGTTGTATGATGATCAATGCAGAGTACTTATGCTGAATACGAGCTGCGGATTCATTCGGATTTGGTAAAAGCGGTGTATATCACATGCGATTCAACAAGACAAGGGTATTGGAATGTGTAAATGTATCAATCTCAATGTGCCGACTTTATGATTTCAACCATGTACAAGAATTTGTAGCTTTCAGTGACATTTGTCTTGTATTTACATTGCCAATCTTTCAGACCAACTGGGATTTCATCAAAGTGAATAGGATTTCGTCAGAATAATGGGATTCCATTCATCTGAATAAATAGGACTCGTTAGACTAGATGGAATTTCGTTAGACTAAATTTTGTATTGACAACCAAATTGGAAATGGCGTATTTATAGATTCTGACGACTATTTCCAAGTCAATTGATGCACCAAACCAGTGCTTATAATAATGAACCATGTGATATCCAATTTGACGCCTTTTAATCTCTGGTATCTAATGGTTCAAAGTATTAGACACGGTGTTCTGGAAGAAACTCATGAATCAAGAAATTTCCACGACTCAATAAATCGACAATCTGTGATTTGATTCATTAATGTATTATGATAGCATGCAACTAGGACAGAGGTAAAATATTGACTTTTAGAGAATCTTTGAAAAGAGACTATGGTGGATTTTCCGTTGTAATGGATTGTAGTTTATTATATTTCCTTGACGTATTCCACTTGCATAATTTATTCATCTTGTATTCCATATTATATTCATATTTATTTCATCTGATCTTTATATTTCATTATATTTCATTATATTTCATTATATTTCATTATATTTCATTATATTTCATTATATTTCATTATATTTCATTATATTTCATTATATTTCATTATATTTCATTATATTTCATTATATTTCATTATATTTCATTATATTTCATTATATTTCATTATATTTCATTATATTTCATTCTTTAGATTCGCCGCCTCTTTACAGACGCAAAATCAATTCATTCTCTTATAGGTTTCTACACGTTAGTGCTGGACGGGTAGATTCCTTTTCCTTTTGCAGCACACAAGAAGGGCGGCCGGGCAGGTAGTCCCCCTCGGGGGGCGAGACTCCATAGCTCTTTCTGAGCCATCTCTCTCCAACAGTTCCTTAAAGATCAAGTCGAAAGTTTTTATCCCCATTCAAAGGGTTTTCTCTCGACTCCAAAATTAGCGGCGCCGTCCTTAGTTTTTTAGACGGTGAAATATCAATCTCACCCTTCTGGGGAGCCTAGTATAGCTATAGAAGTAAATAAACATTATTATTATTATTATTTCATTCTTTCTACCGATTATCCATCCACTGGTCACGTTGCCATCTCATCTTTTTCGTCCCCCGCTTTGGTATACCTGAATAAAAATTTTTAGCCATTCTTTTATACAATGAGTTCATACACTTGCAACACTTGTGGAATCGCATATGCGTCTCCAGATGGCCAGAGGAGTCACATGAAGTCCGAGTGGCACAGATACAACTTGAAAAGACGAGTGGCCAACTTGCCTTCCATTACCCAGGAGGTGTTTGATGAAAAGGTGAGCGAGTTTACAAAGCCCGAGGGAGATGTAAAGGAGACACAACGAGAAATCAAGCGCAAGAGAAAGGAAGAGATTCTTCGTCAGAAGCAGGCTTTGATTCAGGAAGCTATGGATCGGGCAAATGCCAAGGAGAAGGAGGAAAAGGAAGTGGAAAAGGAAGTGGAAAAAGAGCTGGAAAAAGAGCTGGAAAAAGAGGTGGAGCAAGAGCTAGAAACCAAAGACTCGGACCAGAGAGAGGAAGAAATTTTAGCAGACAAGTTGCTCAAAACCAAGCTCCAGAACCAAGTGAAAATCCCAAGCACCCAGTGTCTCTTTTGCAGAAACACTACATTTGAAACCGTAGAGGCCAATGTCGAACACATGTTCAAAAGCCACGGGATGTTTATTCCCGAGCAACAATACTTGGTGGACTTGCCTGGATTGTTGGAATACTTGGGCGAAAAAGTCGGTCTTGGAAATGTTTGCTTGGTGTGCAATTATCAGGGCAAGAACATTGAGGCGGTCAGGGCACATATGATTTCCAAGTGTCATTTCCGGCTTCCATTTGAGACCGAGGACGAGAAGATGGAGATTTCCGAGTTTTATGACTTTACTTCGTCGTACGGACCTTCAAACGACGACGAGTGGGAAGATGTCTCTGATGGCGAAGGCCAGAACCAAGACGTGGAAGAAGGAGAAGTGCCAAGAGACGTGTTGTATAACGACGGGGTGGAGCTCCACTTGCCAAATGGCGTGAAGATCGGACACAGATCCATGGTAAGGTACTTTAAACAGGACTTGAAGCCAGAGAAGGAATTGACCGAGGGCCAGGGCACGGTTATTGCGGCTGAGTCACGACATCTTGTCACTGTTGCTGACAAGAAGGAATTGAGCACTAGAAAGCTCACGTGGAAGACCCAGGTTGTAAACAAAAAGAGAGATGACAAGAGGGCGGCGAAATTCATCAACAACCAGCCACATTTCCGAGACCCATTGCTTCAGTGATGATTGGATGGTTGTATTGTGGTGTTTGGCGATGATTTGCGATTACCATAGGTTAAAGTGGGTTATAGTGGGTTATAGTGGGTCATAGTGGGGTCATAGTGAGGTGAAAGTAGTGAGGTGAAAGTAGCGAGCTTCAAAGCATATAGCTTCATCTCTTCAAAGCTTATACCTTATGCTTATAGCTTCATATCTATAGCTTCATACCTTATACTTATAGATTCATACCTTATACTTATACCTTCAACCTTACACCTTAAATTTGACAAATCAACAGTCATTCTTGACAAATCAGTCAGCCTCGGCAAATATTCACCTATATATAAAATTCACACCAATGCTTAATTAATTCCAACATTACATCCTTGTACCTAAACGATCCACAGCCATGGACCCTGGACATATCGTGCACGTCACATGATACATTCACGTGGGAAAAACTGTCACCCATTTTATACCTCATGAAGTTGGCAACAAGGTCAGCTATTCTAGCAGGAGCAGTCCTCGTGCAGTATTTGTGCCTCCTCCTCTTTGCCAAGGGGTTTTTCCCCCAGAAAGTCCTTCTTTCGGGCGTGAATTCGTTCGAAAACGTCATCCAGCAGGCTCCAGTGTTGGCCCAGGTGCCTCAGAACCAGGCCAAATTTGACAAGTTGATCTTCATTGTCATTGACGCACTTCGCTCCGACTTTGTGTTCTCGTCCAACTCCTCCATGGCCCATCTTCATGCGCTACTCAACAGCAACGAGGCAATTGGATTCACGGGCTTTGCCAATCCGCCAACTGTGACATTGCCGCGGCTCAAGGCTCTAACCACTGGCTCGATATCCAATTTCTTGGACGCGATTTTGAATCTCCACGAAAGTGATACTTCAGCCTCACTTGAGGCCCAAGACTCATGGTTACGACAGTTCCGCGACACTAACCGCACATTGAACTTCTTTGGTGATGACACCTGGCTCAAGCTCTTTCCTGGGTCGTTTTGCGAGTCCGAGGGCACGTCAAGCTTCTTTGTGTCTGACTTTACCGAAGTGGATAATAACGTCACGAGGCACATTGACTCTCAGTTGAAGCACGATTCGTGGGACGGTTTGATTTTGCACTACTTGGGCTTGGACCACATTGGCCATAAAAGTGGACCGAACTCGATCCACATGCCTGGAAAACAGCGTGAGTTGGATACAATCATCTACAACATCTACCGCGACTATGTGGTGCCAAAACATGCCCAGGGCCAAAACACGCTCATGGTTGTGGTCGGAGATCATGGGATGAACGAAATTGGCAACCATGGCGGATCGTCGGTGTCAGAAACATCGTCTGGCATGGTGTTTTTCTCGCCGGTGTTCAAGGAAAGTCACGTGACCAACGGTCAGAGTGTACCAATTGCTGTTAACGATGAGTTCCAGTTTCTTACACCAATCAACCAGATTGACTTGATTCCTACATTGTGCCATATGTTCAACCTCCCAATCCCAAAAAACAACTTGGGGGTCTTGATTGAAAAATTCGTACACGTGACCCGGGGCGGCCTGGCCAAGGTGTATGAGAATGCGTATCAGTTCAAGACTCTTTTGGAGGTCAAGTTTGGCAGGCTGCTCAGCAGTCACTATGACGCCCAGAAGACGTTTGAGGAGTCTTTATTTGGCAAGTTTGACCGACTTTGGCATGATTCCGTGCTCAAGTCTCAGGTCCATGATACACCAATTTCCGAGGTGTATGGGTTCCTTAGAGAGACCCAGGACTTTTTGCAGTCGTCGTCGACAACGTACGATGTCAACAGTCTCTATTACTCGGTTCTCGGCTTGTCAGGGTCTGTTTGTGTGCTATTCTGGTTGTACTTCCACATGGTCCGAGGCTTGCAATTAGAAGCAGTCGGATCGTTTTATGTTGTTTCAGCCGTGCTCTTTGGCACCACGACGTTTGCTTCCTCGCTTGTTGAGGAAGAACATCAAGTCTGGTGGTTGTTTTCCACCGTGTATCTTGTTTTCTTGGCCACTACTCTTTACCGACAGTACCAAAGTGCTCTCATGATGGTACTTGTCACCGGAATTTTGCTCTTGTTCCGGATAGTGCGCTACTGGAATGCGTCGGGACAGAAGTTTAACTTCCTTGACGAGTACATCCAGCACAATATAGCATACCATTTGACGGTGCATCAGAATGTGTCGCTCTGGTTTTTGCTTGCGGCACAGCTTCTCTACTCCCAGTTGGTGACAAACGGTGGCTTAAATGTCGTACACAAGTCCGTGGCATTTGTTTTCCCATTCACATTGACCATGTTGATTGTATCGTTCAAAATCTGCTTTGAGCATGCCAACACTGGAGGTGCAGAATTCAACAGATTTTTCAGCGCCGTGGTGGCGAAAACAAGCGAAATGTTTGTGAAATACGACGCAAAACAGCTTCTCATTGTTCTTGCCCAGTTGGCTTTCCGTCTTTGGTCCGCTCTTGTGGTGTTGCGTTTTGTTGTTCTCAAGGTAGACTACCTCTGGTTCACGCGTGAGCTCACGGAGGAAAAGTCGGAGTATGTTAAAGTTGAGGAAACCACCTCCTCCATTGTTAAGAAAAAGCTTCGTGGGAAGGTCCAGTTTAAAAAAGTTGTCAAGGTCACTCGCCAGCCAATCAGCGGCTCGTACCAATACCTCAATGACATGGCGAATCTAGTGACAATGGTGTTGATTTTACAGTCAAAGACAGAAAATATTGGACTCTATATTGTTTTCTTTGGCATTCGGTACCTTGGATCCAAGCTCATTGACAAAATAATCGATAGCGAGCTAAGCCAGTCCTCAATAGAATCGGCCTTCGTACGTGGAATCCATTTGAAAATAAGTGCATTTGCCACCATTTCGGGGCTTATTCTCCAGAACCTTGCGTTTTTTCAGTTTGGGTTTACAAATTCGCTTTCCACCGTGGACTTGGCTCTTGCCTATAACGGCACATCAAGCTTCAACATGGGTCTTGTCGGGCTTCTAACCTTTGTCTCGAACTTTTCTGGGCCTATATATTGGGCTGTTCATTCATTGGTGTGGTCATTTGATAATAAATTGGTGAGTCAGGAGAGACCTGAGTTGTTTCGGTTGGTCAAGTGGGAGATGTTTTACGTGCGGTACCTTACATTGACACTCTTTTACGGTACTTTTGGGCTTTTTTTGCTTGTGGCGTGTTTCAATTTGCGGTTCCATTTATTTATATGGACGGTTTTTTCGCCCAAGTTGTTGTTTTATGGGGCTTGGAGTTTTCTAGTCAATGGTTTGGTTGAATTGGTTGTTTTTTTGATTATCTTACTGTGTTGAGACACGATGTAAGGAGAATATTCGAGAAGCATGTTATGTCGATTTAATAGTGGGAGACGTGATTACTGAAACAAGTTGATGATTCAGTGATGGAATACGAAACATGTCTGTGTGTGTATGAGTTGTGTAACTTGACTGGACAAGTAACCAGTTTGAATATGCACTAATAAACGTTGTCTAAACGAGATCATAAACGTTGTCTAAACGAGATCATAAACGTTGTCTAGACGAGATCATAAGCATTGTCTAGACGAGATCATAAACATTGTCTAGCTGTAGCATCATACAGTTGGGAATCAATTTGAGGTATTGTGAGGTCATGTGTCTTGCATGCATACAAATATCCTGTATTGTATTGTATTATTTATTGTATTGTATTATTTATTGTATTATTTATTGTATTATTTATTGTATTATTTATCGTATTGTATTATTTTATGTAAGGCTACAGCTATACTTTGGCTCCGGAGAGATTGATACTTTGCCGTTCAAGACTAAGGACGGTGCTGCTATGTAGTTGTCAAACTCCGTGACAGACCAAAAACGTTCAACTGGTGCTTATGAATATGTAATGGGCATTTGAAGGGCAATGAGCTTTACCTAGGTCATTGGAGGTGACTTGAGTCACTCCCTGGGGTACTAGCATATACTGGGAATGTTGATTTCGCTGGAAAGGCAGGTTATTATGATGGTCGTTGTTTAGCTGTAAACTGGTGTATATGAATATTGGATACTTTTCAGATGTACTTAATTGTAGGGATTATATTGGATTGGTGGTTGGATATAGTTGGATTGGACTAAACAGAGTTTAGGACTGTCATTTAGGACTGTCATTTAGGACTGTCATCTAGGACTGTCATCTAGGACTGTCATCTAGAACTATCATCTAGAACTTGTAATAAAAAGGATTCCACTTCCTTCTTGAAGCTACAACTATACCAAGTCGTTTGTTTCTCACATATCTTTGGTTGCTCACAATTTCCGTATCTTCTATCAACTGTGCTGTCTGGTAATTGTACTTCATTTAATCATTGTACTTCATTTAACCATAGTGCTTTATTTCTTACTGAAACTACCTTGAAAAAACCAATCCAATAGCCTTTGGTTCTCTAGAAAATGGTTATTTCAAGTATAGATGGTCAGACTTCTGAATAGCTAAGCGGATATATTTTTGCTATATTACAGAATTACATTTCCATATAAACGTCAACCGTGTCTACTTTTTATCTATGCGATTTTCTGGAGAGGCTTTGTCCAATTCCAAGAGTTGCCTTTGACGGTTTGCAAAGGGCAATTTCAACTTGGATATTCCATACAATCTTTTTGTTCTTGTATGATTAATCTACATGAACATTCATCCTTGTATAAGCTTCACAGATATATATTCATCCTTGTATAAGCTTCACAGATCTAATTCATCCTTGTATAAGCTTCACAGATCTAATTCATCCTTGTATAAGCTTCACAGATCTAATTCATCCTTGTATAAGCTTCACAGATCTAATTCATCCTTGTATAAGCTTCACCAAGACCCACCACTAGAGAAACCCAAGCAAGCGCAAAAAGTAATCGATAAACACCCCCACACCCAAGATCTTGCCGGTGGTGACATTCTCATTAAAAGCCTTCCAGCAAGCAGCAGGAGAGTCCAAATTGGTCTTGCGAATCATCTGAAACACCCGATAACTGAACCAGCCCGAGCCAAGCCAGAAACCCGGTCCCAAGACACCATAGACCCCAACAAAGGCAAGCAACGAGACCTGAGCGCCAAAAATACCGTAGCAAACGGGTTTGCTCTTGTCGCCCCACTTGAGAGCCGTGCTCTTGATTCCAGCATGTATGTCGAACTTCTTGTCCTGGTGAGCATACACGGTGTCATAGATCATACACCAGTTAAAGGCCAGAAGGTAGAGTGGCACCATCAAGTACCAGTCCCAGAGGCCCATTGCTGCAAAGCCAAGAAGCGCGCCCCAGTCGAAGCACAGACTGAGGACAATCTGGGGATAGTAGGTGATGCGCTTGAAGAGCGGGTACGTCATCACTGGGAGAAGCGAGGCGGCACCAAGAAGGAAGCAGTCCAAGGGAAGCGTGAGGAGAATGAGTCCGCCAGTGAACACTTGTGCGCCGAGAAAGGTGTATGCGTTTGCAAGCAGCACTCTTCCGCTAGCCAAGGGCCGGCTGATTGTGCGGGCAACCTTGTTATCCAAGTTGCGGTCGAGGATATCGTTGATGGTGCAACCTGCGCCTCGCATGATCACTGAACCGGCAGCAAATGCCGACAATACCGACACAGTTTGCACGAGCGGTGCGGAAATGGTGTAGGCGGCGATTCCAATGGCCCATGCACCGGGAAGGAAGAGGAGCCAGGTTCCAGCGGGTTTTTCGAGGCGCATTAATTCGGCGTAGGGGATCCATTTCTCTGGGAGTTTGGTGAGATGGCCGAGGGAGTTTAGGCGGGCCTGTTCGGATGCCTGGATTTCCTGGGGGGAGAATGTGGGTTTTGGAGGGGATGGGGTGGATGGAAGGTTGGAGAAGGGTCTGAATAGAGGGGGAAAGAAGGGGGATTGGCGGGGGATTTTATGGAGGGGTGGAGGGAGGGATGGATGGAGGGGGATTGAGTGTTTCAAGCCCAAAGGAAGGCGTGATAAGGAGTATCGTAAAGCCATTGGGTAGTCAGGATAGTTAGATAGTCGGAATAGTCGGAATAGTTGGAATATCAATCAGAATATTAATCAGAATATTAATCAGAATATTAATCAGAATATTAATCAGAATATTAATCCCAAAATATTATAATCAGAATATTAATTTCACAGAATATTAATTTCACAGGATGTTGATCTCACAATATTATTCTCAATATTAATCTCACAGAATATTAATTTCACAGAATATTAATCAGAATAATCAGAATATCTATCTCAAAATATCAATCTCAATATTAATCTCAATATTAATTTCACAGAATATTAATTCACAGGATATTAATTTCACAGGATATTAATCGCAAAATATTAATCAGAATATTAATCTCAAAATATGATAATCAGAAATCAATCTCAAAATATTTTTCTCAATATTAATCTCACAATATTAATTTCACAGAATATTATTTTCTCAATTTTATTCTCAATATTAATCTCACAGAATATTAATCACAGTGTCGATAACAATATTAATCACAACTAGTATAGGTATAGCCTCGAATAAATATTATTATTATTAATCACAATATTATTCACAGTATTAATCTCAATATTCTCAATCTCAATATTCTCAATCTCAATATTCTCAATCTCAATATTCTCAATCTCAATTCTCAATCTCAATTCTCAATCTCAATTCTCAATCTCAATTCTCAATCTCAATGCTCAATCTCAATTCTCCATCTCACCCACTCTCCCCACTTACCCGCCCGTGTATACTTTTTCAGCCCGCCAGGCTTTGGTGTTGCCATGGAACTACTAGACAACAAAGAATACTACAATACCACCGGGGCCATTCCCCTCACAGAAGAACTCATGCAGTCCGACTACTGGCAGCAGCAGTTGACCCTCGCCCAAATCGCACGGATGGCATCCGGCCAGGGCCATTTCTACGCCAAGGCACACGCCAAGTCCAGCAAGGCCGGCAGCAGCTCAAAAAAAGCGGTTCTCACCGGCCAGACAGTCGACATGGCCAGCGGCGCAACACTTGTGGACGCCACATCTGAGTTGGTGGCCGCACTCTTTGAGAAACACAAGGGAAGCCACGATCACGTGACCTCGTTCGAGAGCAACCGGCTTCGAGTCGGTGACGATCTGGTGAATTTGGATGATGAGGCGTTGCTCAAGGAACAGGACAACTACCATCGGATCCGGCACCTCCCACGGATTGGCCAACGATGGTCTTCTTTGGACATGTCGTCGCAGGGGATCTTCCATCTCTCGGTGAAGTTGTGCACGCGGTACGAGTTCTTGACCAAGTTGTACTTGAACAACAACCGGCTAGCCACGGTCCCCCGGGCGATTCTGAACCTCCGGTTTCTCCGGGTGTTGGATCTCTCAAACAACGAGCTTACTACGTTGCCCAAGGAGATGTGCCGCTTGTTCAACTTGCGGTATCTCTACTTGTTTGACAACAAGCTCACGTCTGTGCCGAAACAGTTTGGCAACTTGTACGAGTTGTTATTTCTCGGAGTCGAGGGCAATCCCTTTGATCCGGAGCTCGGCCTGATCATTGCCAAGGCCGGTACAAAAGGTTTGGTGCATCATCTTCGTGACAGCGTGCCAAGGATAGAAAATCCGCCGCAATTGCGCCAGTGGATCGGCCTCAACGACGAGGGCGAACCTGAGGAGCGGCCCATGCCGGAATCCGACCGCCAGTCGTTCACAGTGTTGACGTACAACACCCTCTGTCAGCACTATGCCACGTCAAAGTTGTACGGCTACACGCCGAGCTGGGCACTTGACTGGGAGTTCCGGAAGCAGACGCTTGTGCGAGAGGTTGCACAGTACCAGAGCGACATTGTGTGTCTTCAAGAGGTCGAGACCCAGCTGTTTGACGACATGTGGCACGGGTTCATGAAGGAACATGGGTATCGGGGCATCTTCCACAACAAAGGACGCGCGCGGATACGCGGAAATGACCTGAAGAAGGTCGACGGGTGTGCGATCATGTACAAACTGGCCAAGTTTTCGCTTGTGGACAAGGTGTTTATCGACTTTTCGTCGGTGTTGTTGTCGAACGAGCGCTACAAGAAGACCGAGGACGTGTTCAACCGCTTCATCTACAAGGACAATATTGCAGTCGTCAGCTTCTTGGAGCACACAGACACCAAGAAGAAGCTCTTGGTCGTCAACACCCATCTCCATTGGGATCCCGCCTATAACGACGTCAAGACGTTGCAGGTCGCAGTCATGCTCGAGGAGCTCCAGCTGCTCACGAAAAAGTATGCGAAAAACGGCCACAAGGACATCTCCATCCTCATCTGCGGCGACTTCAACTCCCAGATCCATTCGGCAGTGTACCAGCTTCTTTCCTCAGGCAAGTGTGTGTCTCATGACGACTTCAAGGGCATTGATTATGGCAAGTATACCGACGAGGGCTTTCTGCATCCGTTCCAGTTCAAGTCTGCCTACAGCACCATTGGCGAATTGCCGTTTACAAACTTTACCCCGACGTTCACCGAGGTCATTGATTACATTTGGTACTCCACCCAGACGCTTGACATCAAGGGCATGCTAGGCAAGATCAGGGACGACTACTTCACCGATTTGATTGGCTTTCCCGACCAGCTCCATCCTTCAGACCATATATCGTTGTTGAGCGAGTTTAAGTTTAAGGACAGTAAGAAGAGCCGGTCCAGGAAGATATAGTGTATAATATGGTGCATGTATGATAGTGTAGATGTAAGTTGGGTGGATGATGTAGAGAGGTGGTATTGAGTTGATGCTGCGGAATTCAGTCCCAATTTGATTATTTGTAATTCTACTCCCAATTTGATTACTTGTAATTCTACTCCCAATTTGATTACTTGTAATTCTACTCCCAATTTGATTACTTGTAATTCTACCCCCAATTTGATTACTTGTAATTCTACCCCCAATTTGATTATTTAATCAGTTCAGTCGCCAATTTGATTATTCAGTAATTCACTCAGCTCAACTCCTTCTCGCCAGCTCCATCGTCCCATGACCACTGTAATATAACAACTAGAATACGAGTTGGTAAAGTAGCTAAAATATATTCATTTGACTATTCAAATAGCTTGGCTATTTAGATTTGGAAAAAGCAAGACACATTCCCTGATCAAAACGCGTATCCCTATCGAAAAGACCTTCGCGGCCTTTAACATCAGCATTCCTATCAATAACCATTTAAAGACATTTCTCAAGATAAACCAGAGGCGGAACAATTGATTCAAGATCAGACTGAACTGATACTGCCACGCTACGCCAAGGCTAGCCCATGAAATATATGGGGATGCCGAGCCATCTATCTCCACGACTTCACCAAGCCAGTGCTCTTGGGCTCGAAAGGTCAAGAACAGATACAAAGGAATTACCAATGCTACTCAATCCCGCGTATTCAGACAAGGCAAAGCTTAAAAGTCATAGAATTCCACTCGTCTGAGCTGGACTGGTGGTTCCCTTTTGCTACAGCACGTTAAGACTGTCGTGCTAGTACCCTGTGGCTCAAGTCACCATTAATCTAGGCAAAAGATGATTGCTCCTCCAATACCCATTAATTACATATTACATCTCTTTGCAGAGTTTCTTTCAACGACTACATAGCATCACCGTTCTTTGTCATGGACTGGCTAGACCATTTCCTGGGAGTCAAACAGACGGTGAGTGGAATTTTAGGCAACTCTTTTTTTTTACAACCACATTTCAACTTGTTTCAAGCACTAGCATATTGCCATTCTGCAAAGAATGAGTCTTTTGTTTTTGGTCTAGTATAGCTAAACTGAATTGGCATGGAATATTTTGGCCATTGAGTCATGTATCCTGGTTTTATATTACCATGGATGAAACGTAATTGTAGTGGTTCAAGAGTCAGATTACAGGTGCAGTAGTTTATAATTTTCGAGCCTAGTGCATGGGCCTTGCTTTATTTTCACGGCATGATTCACATCTGTTGTATATTATGCAGAAATCTATTATATCTTACTTTACACCATACATCTACTTTATATAATCACATCCACCTCATATAATAATTCCTCCATAAAATAATCCACCTAATAATCCACCTCATAATCCACCTCATAATCCACCTCATAATCCACCTCATAATCCACTCCCTCCAACTCCCCCCACTCTCTCCCACCTCCCATTTCGTACCTAGATCTGACCCGTGCCTCATTTTTCCATCTCAATTTTCTCCACCAAATTTTCTCCGCTGAAAATTCCAATGTCCAACCTCACCCACACAACCATCAAAGGTACGCACACATCACTTCGACCCAACTAACCCCAGACGGCTGGTTCAGAGAAATCAGCGACACCATGTGGCCCGGCCAGGCCATGACTCTCAAAGTCAAAAAGGTGTTGCACACTGCCCAATCCAAGTACCAAGATGTGCTTGTGTTTGAGTCCGAGACCTATGGCAACGTGCTTGTGCTCGACAACGTGATCCAGGTCACCGAGCGTGACGAGTTTGCCTACCAGGAGATGATCACCCACTTGGCGTTGGCATCTCACCCAAATCCAAAACGGGTGTTGGTGATTGGCGGAGGCGACGGTGGGGTCTTGAGAGAGGCCTTGAAGTACGACTCGGTCGAAGAATTGGTGCTCTGTGACATTGACGAAATGGTCATTGATGTCTCGAAAAAGTACTTGCCAGGACTCAGTGCTGGTGCGTTTGACGACCCACGGGTCAAGACCCACATTGGCGATGGGTTTGAGTTCTTGAAGCAGTACACCAACCACTGGGACGTGATCATTACCGATTCGTCTGACCCAGAGGGTCCTGCAGAAAGCTTGTTCCAGAAGCACTACTTCACCTTGTTGCACAATTCCTTGACTGAGAGTGGTATCATCACCACCCAAGCTGAAAACGTCTGGTTGCACATGGAGATTATCAAGAACTTGAAGCAGACCTGCACCGAGGTCTTTGCAACCGCAGAGTATGCTTACACCACGATTCCAACCTATCCTTCGGGGCAAATTGGGTTTATGGTTTGTTGCAAGGACAAGTCGGTGAATGTTAAAAAGGCAGTCAGACAGCCACGGGGCGAGTTGAAGTATTATAATCTGGCTATCCATGAGGCTTCGTTTGTTTTGCCTACTTTTGCTGACCGTGAGTTGAATAAATGAGTGATTTGGTAGATTTGTAGATGAGTTGGTGTGGTTGGTGTGGTTGGTGTGGTTGATGGTGGTTGATGGTGGTTATTCATTATTCATTATTATCAGTATTCATTATTATCGGTATTCATTATCATTATCATTCACTATCATTATAATTCATTATCACTATTCACTATTAATTATAATTATTCGTTCACTATCATTATTCATTCATTATTCATTCATTATTCATTCATTATCACTACACAATCAATGCAAGCACTAAGTACCAACTACCAACAACATGACTGCTCCCATTGAAGTTTTTAATCCCAAGCAACCAAGTGAGGGTTGACAAAGGATTTTCTTCAACAACAATTCTGCCTCAGGATGTTCCTGAGTGAACATATATTGGTCGAATAACCGTAATGCCAGAGACAATATATAGCTAAATACAAAAAGAAATATTATCATCACTATTCACTATCATTATCACTATTCACTATCATTATCACTATTCACTATCATTATCACTATTCACTATCATTATCACTATTCACTATCATTATCACTATTCACTATCATTATTCATTCCAAATCTATCCTGGCTAGCTTGAAACTTGGTAATTAATTTTTATTCACCGCAAGATTTGAAACAAAACGGCCTCAAGCATGTCTATTCAAACAATGACTCTCCAACAATGACAATTCCAAAACAACGTTACACTGTAAATACGCAGATTTAAAATATCAATAGCATCCAACCATTTTCAATGAGCTTGAAACTGAAACTATATTGTACTTGGATATTGTAACGCTCAATTGGAAATATCCTTGACAAATTTGGACGAATTTCACAACGCAAGTATCAGCGTAATCAACATATGCAAGGTCAACGTAAGAACGCAAGATTAAGAACATAATCAGCGCAAGAACGTAAATTAATAAACGTAAATCAATAAACGTAAATCAATAGAAAAACTTCAAAACAACTGCTCAAAGTTTTCAATTATATCCAATACAACAATAACAAGTGTATTCACTTCTACATCTATACTAGGCTCTCAGCGGAGATTTATACTTTCCGTCTACGACAGAGATGTAAACTTTCGACTAGAGCTAGGTCATTGGTGACTTGAGCCACTCCCCAGGGTACTAGCATGGTAGCCTCCCAACGCGATGTAACATAAAGGAACCACAGCTCAGCACAGACGAATAGATTCCTATAAGATTTTTAATCTTTGCCTTGTCCGAGAAATAGACATAGGCTTGATTAGCGTCAGGATGTCCCTATTTCAACAATCGTTTTGACATACTTTGACATCCTACTTCATAATCATGCCCATCCTACAGCCATCTTATATGTGCAATAATCTATAAATACTCTAATTAATAATATAAATGTCCGGGGTGCCTGGGTTCTCATTAATTGGTGCCATCGAAATCAGATGATTCTCAAGATCAAACACCACATAACTGCTTCTAAAGAACGGGTCCCCAAAGGTAACACTGCCGTCATCCGACAGACCCAAACCAAGAACACATGTATTCCCCTCCCTCTTGGAAGGCAATTCCATGGCACTAAACGGCACGTCGATCGCCTGCGATCCGAACATGAACCGGAAAAAGTTGTTTTTATTTTCAATAATCGAGCATTCAAGATAGTATCCGTTTGGTGCGGCTTCTCCCTGGGTGTAGTTGCCAACCAACGTGTGGAGCTCTTCTGGGAGAATCAAAAGACTGGTACCGGTGTCAAAGAGCCCAGTGAGCTTTTTCGACGACTTCTGGAACATGAGTGACAGTTGCGATCCCGTGGACTGAGTCTGAGGTTGCGTTCCGTTTTGACCACCCTCGTAGTACATTTCAACGGAATCAACTGATCCGTAGAAACCAGGCTGTTGCTGGAAATCAGCGTATTGAATGGTGTACAATGAGCCGGTGAACCGGGACTTGTCGACGGCACCAAAGAGAATCGAGCCGGTGGAGTTTTCTCCTGTAGATAACTGGACAGAATAAGACGCCTTCTTCAAGTTGAACTGGTCCCGGACCTGGTACGGGAAAGATGCGTATGGTTTCAGGTTGTACAACATGGTGTTTGACTGGAGTCGTTGGTCGCCGATACCAAACACCGAGAGGGCGATATTTCCTTGTTCAATCAAGCCGAAGTTGAGGTTGGAGAAGTGCATGTCGCCGATGGTGGCATCTTCCTGAGCAAAATGGCCTTGGCCCGACTGTCCGTCGCCATAGGCTACTTGGAATATGGTGGAGTTGGATTTGAAGGAACTGGAGAGTTTTGGTGCGACAAACCCGTTTTTGAAGCAGTCTGTCTTTGGTGTTCCTGTGGATACTGCCTTGGACTGGACTCCGTTGCTGTCGTCCAAACTGATGATGTTTTTTCGCTTGGCAAGGGTGTGGGTATGATGGTCTCTTTTTTGCACGTCTGGGGAGATTATGTTTTTCCGCTTGGCAATTGTGGCCAGAGTAGCTGGTTTCGGCACACTTGAAGTGGCACTGTTCTGTGGCTGGCCAGGCTCCTTTTGCAAAGCAGCCAGCGACTGAGGAGTAGCCGCACACATGGAATTGTCGACGCTCTGAAGGAATATGTCCGAGGACCCAGTGTCCAACATGGCATTGATGCGTTGGCTAGGAGTGCCAATCTCCAACGACACAAGGTAGTATATCGACTTGTAGTTGGTCAACTGGAATCCCTCGACGCTCGAGTCGCGCTTTTCAAAGCGGATTTCCTTGTATCCATAAGGGCTGTTGCCTTTTTTTGTAAGAGAAATCATTGGCTGGCCCACTGGCAAGGCCAATGTTTGTAAGATGCTCAATAGTAATACAAATCCAAACAACATCGCTGGAAATTGAACAGAATATCCCGGCCTTTTATCATCCATCCATCACCAGAGACCAGTAATGTATCATTCACAGACAAACGCCATGGTGCGGATTCTGGAACATGCACGTTGAGAATTAGCACCCTGGGAGAATCCTGATTCATGGACACGCCAAAAAATGTAGCTGCGGACCCTGGATCCAGGGTATTACCATTTATAGAGTATTACCAGAGAGTATTTGCAGAGAGTATTTACAGAAATTATTATTTACAGAGCTTATTTCCATCTTGGCTATATTTTTCATCTTGGCTATATTCCATTTTCATTACATTTCCCGGCCTACGCCTCGCTCCTTATCATTCCGTTGCTAGGCCTACATTCTTGAAAAAAGCCGTCCCAATCGTGCAGCCCGGCGCCTAAAAATAAGGGTCCCCAACGCAACTAGCAAGCACGCAATGTACTTCCAATGGTATTTGCTAGCCATGTTGTATCTGAATACTGTAAGTAGGTTGCCAAGCAACGACTTGTTTCGCGACAAGAAGATTTTTTCTTTGGATGGGGACTCTGATTGGGATGGGGACTCTGACTTGGATGGAGACTCCGACTTGAATGGTTCCAAGTGTCCCTCGAGCTTTTGGCCCATGTTGATATGGGGGTGTTTCTTTGCAAATTTCTTGTACACTGCCCGTTTTTTTTCTTGCAAATGGAGTTTGGTTTCGTCTTCTTGGATCTTTTCTTTGGCACTGTCTTTTTTTTTCCTTTCTCTCTCTCTCTCCCTCTCTCTCTCCTTCTCTCTCTCCATTTCCCTCTCCTTCTCTCTCTCCCTTTCCCTCTCCCTTTCCCTCTCCTTAATGTACGTCTTTTCAATTTCCTTAAACTTCCCCCGCCATTCCGAACTCAAATTCTTACTATACCAATTTCTCTCAATAAACCCCATCACATCCACCTTCTCCTTTCCCGTTTCCTTTTCCTTCTCCTTCCCCTTTTCCTTTTCCTTCTCCTTCCCCTTTTCCTTTTCCCCCTCCCTCCCATTCAAATGCCCCCCATACAACTCCAACAACTTATCCGCATACAACTTCTGCCCACTGCTCCCTTCATACTCCACAAAGTTGTCAAAAAAATACTCAATCCGCCGCTGGACCGCCTCCGCATCCTCAAGCCCATACTTAAACTGAATCGCACTCACCAAATACACCACATCCGGCTCCTGGCCCAGTCCCTTTGCAATCTTATTGAGCACCAAATTGTCCGCACCCTCGCCCTTCAACAAGTCAAGACTCAACAAATACAACTTCACAAGCGTCTGGAACGCATCAGCAGTCCGCTTGTCCCGCATAACCTCCGGCGTGCCCACCTTTTCATCAATAGTACCACTCAAAATACTCACGGCCTGCTTCAAGTTTTGCGTGCTCCAAGCGGCCAACAACGGGTCCAATTGCCCGGAAAACCCCAACACATTTGAATTTACAATGATTATCGACCTTTGGAGATTCGGAATCGAGTCGTTCACGTCACTATTGATTATATACTCTGGCATCGCTAATCTGGGGTCACTAGATGCGAAAAACCACGGCCTACATGCAGAAACCCGTGCTTAGTCAGCACGTGCATTACGCGAGTTCGCTCTTTAGCTTCCGAGACCCAAAGATGTTGGTACCAATTCGGATCGTGTTGGTTCCTTGCCGAATGGCCTCTTCGTAGTCGCTGCTCATCCCCATGGACAAGTCCACCGGCTTGATTCCGTGGGTTTCCTCAAGCCATCGCTTGATGTCAACCAACCGCTTGAAATCAACATTCTCACCCGTCCCTTTGGACTGCTCAACCGAGCCAATGGTCATGAGTCCGTTGAAAACCAAGTTCGTGCACTCCTTCTCAATAAACCGCACCGTCTCCAAAATCAAGTCCCGGTTCGCGTACCCAATCCCCGACTTTTGGGCCTCCTCGGACGTGTTGATTTGCAAGTAGATCCGCACCTTGTCCAAGTTCTCCCGGAACCCGTTCAATTTCTTGAGCTTGCTCTGGCTGTCAATTGCTTCTACTGAGTAGAGGTTCGGCACCTTGGTCGCCAATTCTTTCACCTTGTTGCCTTGCAAGTTGCCTATAAAGTGCCACTTGATGTCTTGGGGCAATTCCTGCGCTTTTTCAACCAACTCTTGCACGTAGTTCTCTCCAAAGTGCCGGAGTTTGAGCTCAGAGTCGTACAACAACTTGATGTCGGACGCAGGCTTGTATTTGGAGACTGCGAGCACATTGACTGCGTTACGATTGTACTTGGCACATGTTTGTGCCACTGTCTCTTTGATTTTGCTGTAGTTTTGAACTAGTTCAAGTGCTCGGGACATGTAGGTTAAAAACTGGCCTCAGATGCTCATGTAAATGTGGCAGGGCTTCTATGCGGATGGGACTGGACTGATTTTGATAACAAGAATTTTATTTTTTTTATTTAATATTTAATAAAGGCTATAGTTATACTATGCTCCTAGAGGAGATTTATACTTGCCGTCTACGACTGACGGTGCTGCTATATGGCTTAGAGATTTATACTTTGCTGTCTACGACTGAGGATGACTATGTAGTTGTCAAAAGAAAACACTACGACAGAGATGTAAACTTTTGACTAAAGCTAGTGAGTATGTAAATTAATGGTCATTGGAGGAACAATGAGCTTTCGCTAGGTCATTGGTGATATTTTCTGTTTGGAGGGTTATCAGAAGATAAACCCAGTGGGTGTTGGGTTGAATATGTCAATAGGAGATTTATTTTCTCAGTCTTTTTTTTTTTTTTTTTTTTTCAAAGTTACTTTCTCTAAAATGACATTATAGTTTGTGAGGATGAATTTTCAAAATGTCCAATGTATAAATTTCAAAATGTGCAACGTATAAATTTCAAAAATGTAAAATGCATGGCAAAGTTGTCAAAGGCCATTTCTATTAGTCAACTAAATATTGGAATTATTTTAACATCTATAAACTTTGAAAATTACTATATTTCTTTGAGAGTGAGCCGGAGGTGGGTATAAACAGAAGTAACCATTTGCCTTTGAGGAAGAGTGTGGGTCTATGTCAAGCAAACCAAGCTGGTGTCGCCAACGGTTGATGACAGCAATAATGGCAAATATTGGGTAAAACCCAATATTCTGTTTACTTTTCCAATTTATTTGGACACTGGTGTGTAATTTAATCACATGACTTGTGGAATGCTATTAGTTGACCATGACAGTTTTCCATCAACAAATATTAGTATACTAAAGCCAACTGAGAAAATAGATAGAAAGTAGATAGAAGTAGATAGAAAGTAGATAGAAAGCAGATAGAAGTAGATAGAAAGTAGATAGAAAGTAGACAGTGACGGAAACCCATTACTAGATTATTAAACGTGCATTCTGAATTTTCACTAACTACACAAACCACACGAGTAGTGCAGTGGTTGAAAAATACCAGTCAATTCAATAACATAATTCAATAAGTTATAACATAATTCAATAAGTTATAACATAATTCAATAAGTTATAATATAATTCAATAAGTTATAACATAATTCAATAAGTTATAATATAATTCAATAAGTTATAATATAATTCAATAATTAATAACTAATTCAACAACTTCAATACTGGCAATGCAATAACTACTGTCACCACACGACAAGTTACCCGGCATTGCAAGGTAAAAAATTTTATATTTTCACATCAAGTATTGACGACAATGAGGCAGGGGTTGTTAAAATGTAAGTAAAAAGAAGCGAAATTGCGACGGCACTAACGACAGGCATTCGGCTGTACTCGACAAACAATTTTCGAGCGGTGATAACTGACGAAATGGCCTCAAAGTCGCCACAGTTGCATGCTCTCCACAGTCGACTTGGGCTTCCGGAATCGTACAAACTCTCGACGTTGGCGCGGAGTTTGACGTGTGAAAGCAAGGCAGAGCGGTATCCGAACAACAAGGGCCTTGCTGCCTTTGGAAAGAACCTTCTCACGTACCACATCACCGAGTATTTGCTAATAAAGTACCCACGTCTCCCGATGGCCGTGCTCAACCACGCGGTAAACTCGTCCATCAACGACATACAGCTAGCCAACGTGGGTTTGCGGCACTGGGGCATTGAGATTGACACCAGCAGCGAGGCCGAGAAGTATCTCAGCCGGGAGTATGAGCGGCTCAGTATTGGGAAGTTGCGGTACAATTGCAAGAATGTGACGATCGACGGGTCCTTGACGGAGCATAAGAGTAGCCGGGGGTATTTGAGCAAGGAGGAGGCAGTTGGATCAGCAGTGAAGGCGATAGTCGCGGGTTTTTATGCGTCGACCAAGTCGCTTGAGCTCACCAAGAAGTTTTTGTACGACTATGTGTTGGTGAACCGGGACTTGAAGGCGGAGAAGTTGTTTCATTTTGAGCAGCCTACGCGGGAGTTGTCAGTTTTGTGTCAGCGGGAGGGCATGGATGCTCCGGTGTCGCGGCTTCTTGGCGAGAGTGGCCGGTTGACCAAGGCGCCGTTGTTTTTGGTGGGGGTGTTTAGCGGCACCAATAAGCTTGGCGAGAGTTTTGGGAGCTCGTTGAAGGAGGCTAAGACCCGTGCGAGTGTGAATGCGTTGAAGAGTTGGTACTTGTACAGTCCGTTGCAGCACCATTTTCCAAGTGACGTGGAGTACAAGCCAGAGCAGCCTGTGATTGATCATGGGATAGTTATAGTATGAGCATTGTAAATAGCATAGGGAGGAGAATGACAAATACTAGGATGGTACTGTAGGAGGGAGGGGAGAGGGGAGAGGGAAGAGGATAAGAGGGAGAAGAGAGGATAAGAGGGAGAAGAGAGGATAAGAGGGAGAAGAGAGGATAAGAGGGAGAAGAGAGGATAAGAGGGAGAAGAGAGGATAAGAGGGAGAAGAGAGGATAAGAGGGAGAAGAGAGGATAAGAGGGAGAAGAGAGGATAAGAGGGAGAAGAGAGGATAAGAGGGAGAAGAGAGGATAAGAGGGAGAAGAGAGGATAAGAGGGAGAAGAGAGGATAAGAGGGAGAAGAGAGGATAAGAGGGAGAAGAGAGGATAAGAGGGAGAAGAGAGGATAAGAGGGAGAAGAGAGGATAAGAGGGGGAAGAGAGGATTGAAGAGAGGAGAAGAGAGGATAAGAGGGAGAAGAGAGGATAAGAGGGGGAAGAGAGGATTGAAGAGGAGGTAGATATCAGAGGAGGTGAATAGACAGGGGAGGTGAAATGAGACAAGTGAAATGTAGGTGAAAAGTAGAGTACAGCCAATTGAAAAGTCGAGAGAAAAGTAAAGTGAAATGAAAAAAAAAGTAAAGCGAAAGAGAAAAGTAAAGTGATAGGTAAAGGCCAGTGAAATGAGGCAAGTAAACTGTAAAGAGTAAGCAAAGTGAGTGAAGTGAGTGAAGTAAGCGAAAGTGAAAGTAAAGTAAGCGAAAGTGAAAGTAAAGTAAGCGAAAAGTGAAAGTAAAATAGACCAAAGCAAAGTAGGCGAAGTAAGCAAAATAAGTGAATAAAGAACCACTGAAAGAAATTCTCCAGTCTAATAAACCAATTACCGTTATTTATCCCCCATCTAAATCTATTAACCATTTCTTCCTGCCTTATTTCTACTTGTCGCTTACTCTGTGCGTGGATTTTCGCATATTTTAGCATGGCATTTTGGTTCTTCAGTATTTGGTTTTTGCATTTTCACTGTGCATTTCACTTAGCATTGCACTTTTCACCACTTTACTCACACTTTATTCACACCTCACTTCATCACTTCACCACCCTCTGCACAAAACTTCCATTTCCATCACCATCGCCATCACCTCACCAAACCATCCAAATACCCCTGTAACCACCGTAAATCATGTCCCTGGTGTCGGAGCCACTGTGCGGTTTGACTGCGTCATGTAGCTGGCTATCATGTGAGATTACGCTTACTAATTATACCACATAAATCCTCACGAGCATCACTAGTCGCAAGATATCAGCTCAGAGACCATCACAACTGGAAATTCCACTTGCAAATATTCCCAGGAGAACCATTTCTGCCGCGAACCGGACCACGACTTTTGCCCGGCTGCCTGCTTTTGCTTCCCTTGCATCTCTTATCACTGGACCCCGAAAAATTTTATCCCAGCACCACCCATTGCACAATCCGCCATGGGACTTCTGTAAGTGCCTTGTTGTGTCTTCCGACGCCTACTAACCGCAGTTCTCGAGGCTCTGCCTTTCGATTCCCGGACAACGAGCCGTATATTGCGCGGGTGCACTCCCGAGGAATCACCCACATTTTGCAAGCATATCGCGACAACGTCGCCAGATCAGACGCAACGTTCTTCTGGGGCGACGAGATCGAGTACATGTTGGTGAACTTCAACGACGCCGCGGAAAAAGCCACGCTTGACCTCGAGCACGACGGGCTTTTGGATGTTTTCGCCGAGACTAGCGCAACGTTCCAGCAGCAGTGCGTGCCGCGCAACATCAGTTTCCACCCGGAATATGGCCGGTTTATGATCGAGGCCACGCCGCTCCGGCCGTACGATGGCGGCTCCTTGGCCGACTTCTTGTCTGTCGAGCCCAACATGAAGACTCGTCGCGAGACCATCGTCGAACATCTTGGCGACTCCCAGGTGGTGCCAATGACCATCACGTCGTTCCCAATGATGGGCGTCGAGGGATTCACCACAAAACAGTACCCTGTCCGCGGTGCCGCGTCCCACTCGTTGTTTCTCCCCGACGACATCATCAACAGACACGTCCGCTTCCCGACCTTGACCCAGAACATCCGCATGCGACGAGGCGCAAAAGTCGCCATCAACGTGCCGATTTTCCCCGACACGCACACCCAGCCGTTGGACCGCATCGACGTCAACATTCCTCGGCGCGATTTGTTCCCAGAGGACTCCGACGCGTTCCTTGGTGCTGCAGCTCCTGGCCACATCTACATGGACTCCATGGGGTTTGGCATGGGCTGCTCGTGTCTCCAGGTGACAATGCAGGCCCCCGGTATCGACGACGCACGGTACTTGTACGATGCTCTTGTTCCATTGACCCCGATCTTGCTCTGTGTGTCGGCCGCAGCTCCAATCTTCAAGGGCACTTTGGCCGACCAAGATGTCCGCTGGAACGTCATTGCTGCCGCTGTCGACGACCGGACCCCGATAGAACGCAGCGTTGAGCCATTGAAGGGCCATTTGGCTCATGGAGGTACCGATCCAGGCCGAAACTTGGCCAGAATCCGCAAGTCACGGTACGACTCCGTCGACATGTACCTCGGGGATTATGACTCCCAGAGCAAAACTTTCCGCCGGTTCTGCCCCGAGTATAACGACTTGGACGTGGAAATCAACGACACGGTGTACGAGCGATTACGTGGTGACATGGACGACACGTTGGCACGGCATTTCGGCCACTTGTTTATCCGGGACTCGTTGGTGTTGTTTCTGGAGATTGTCGACAAGGACTCGCAGGAGAACGACGAGGACCATTTCCAGAACATCCAGTCGACCAACTGGCAGACGTTGCGCTTCAAACCAGCAGAAAAGACCTCGGGGCCTGGCTGGAGAGTCGAGTTCCGTCCAATGGAGATCCAGGTGACGGACTTTGAGAATGCCGCGTACTCGGTGTTTATTGTGTTGGTGGCCAGATCTGTGTTGAAGTACCGGCCGAATTTCTATATTCCAATGTCGTTGGTGGACGAGAACATGGGCACGGCGCATTTACGGGACGGGGTGAAGAAGGAGTATTGGTTTAGAGGGGACGAATGTGGGGGAGTTGATGGTGCCAATGGGACTTCCAATGGGACTTCCAATGGGACTTCCAATGGAACTGTTGATGGTACCAACGGTCATGGCACCAATGGTCATGGTACAACTCCTTGGAAGAAATACACAGTAAATGAAATCATCAATGGCCAAATCATTCCTATGGTCAAACGGTACGTAAAAGAAGAGCTTGGAGAAAGCGACAAGTTGGATTCGTACATTGAGTTGATTTCCAAACGAGCGTCTGGCGAGTTGCCAACGGCAGCACGGTTTATCCGGGACTTTGTCACTGGGAACCCCGAGTATAAGCACGATTCGCTCATTGGGCAGCGACTCAACTACGAGTTGTTGAAGAAGCTTGAAAAGGTTCAACAATTGGACGGGGAGTCGTTGAGAGATTTTTTTGGTAGTATGGCAGAGAAGGTGGAATAGATTAATATTGTATGAATGTAGGCAGGGAGATTTAAGAATGGCGAGTAACACACAAAATGGCGAGTAACACACAGAATGGCGAGTAAAAACTTTGGCAAAAATGGCAGAGTAAACACTTGAAACAGAATGTGGGAGTAACCATGTTAGTAGAGATGGTAGAGTAACCATGTTAGTAGAGATGGTAGAGTAACCATGTTAGTAGAGATGGTAGAGTAACCACTTGAAACAGAAAGATGGGAGTAACCACTTGAGTCAGAATGTGAGAGCAACCACTTGAGACAGGCTGTATAACCAGGGTACCAGTTGGAATGGCCAAATATATTCGCTACACTACATAAAGACAAGAGAAAATCTCACAGGCCAACGCTACTATAAATCAAACTACAAATGACCAATTGACAGCTGTTGGGACCAAACCACGTCAATAGTGCATTGGGTAATGTAGTCCGATGACATGGAAGGATAGTCATTTCGTATTGTTGTGGAAATAAAATCGGGCCCGAGGACCAGGAGCAGACACTAGGCTGTGGGTGCATGGGGCCGCGATTCAGGAGCGGGTATTTTTAGCATGAGCTACAACGGTGATTGAATAGACGAGCATGATAATAGGTGAGTAAGAAAATAGACGAGTAAGAAAATAGACGAGTAAGAAAATAGACGAGCATGAGAGAGAAAGAATAAATGAATAAAGGATAATGAATCAAGGATAATGAACAAAGGATAGATGAAAGGAAAGTAGGAGGAGCGTGAGGAAGAGGTACAGGAAAAGGTGCAGGAAAATTGGTATAATAGAGAGTAAAGGTGGATGAAAAGATGGTGTAAATATAGGATGAATATAGGGTGAATATAAGATGAATATAGGTGAATATTGTGTAAAGTAATGTAAATATAGTGTATAGTGTAAATATAGTGTATAGTGTAAATATAGTGTATAGTGTAAATATAGTGTATATTGTAAATATAGTGTATATTGTAAATATAGTGTATAGTGTAATATAGTGTATAGTGTAAATATAGTGTATATTGTAAATATAGTGTATATTGTAAATATAGTGTATAGTGTACGTATAGTGTAGAGAAAGTATAGAGATCGCATAGACAAAGTATAGAGATCGCACAAGTGTAGATAACACAGGGTAAATTGTGCAATAGAATACAGATAGATCGGGCAAGATACAGGAAAAAAGTGCCAAGAGCAGCTGAAAAGACAGCATACTATTCGGTACAGACGATCTTCTATATGCAAACCAATGTTTCTTTCCACTAGATTGAGCAATATGGGAATGTAAATCGTATTGAGGTGCCGTGGCAAACGGACACTAAGCCTGTTTTACTAGATTGGATATGGGCCTTGGGGATGGTAATGGGGTAACGATCTGACTAGTGAGATTGTATTTACAATGGCATGTGTTGGACAAGACTAGTGCTGTGATAGTGTGGTTGCAATCAGCTAGTGTGGTTGCAATCGGCTAGTGAGATTGGCCATTGCCGATTAACCACCAGGAGTCCTTGGATATTGCCATTTCATTGAATATCACTATTGCCTGCCATTTCATTGAATATCACTATTGCCTGCCATTTCATTGATATACACAATCTACCGAGCGTTGTTCAATCCCACAATCTAGGAGTCTCAAGTACTCATGCATGCACATCAACATGATGGATTTGAAACACTGGATTACCACGCACACTGGAGCTTGGATCGTGAAATATATATAAGACACACAGTGGTTCGACAGCCCCACAGCATGGTCAAATTTCTCAAGCACTCAGTCCAGCCATTGGACAAAAAGGACATTGCCCAGGTCCGTGCCGACTTGTCGTTGAACGTGGTGCAACAACCGGTCAAGGCACGTGTGGCCGGCCGCAAGCAAACCAGAAACTCCTCTAGGCGACTTGTCGACCCGCAACCAGTGATTGAAATCAGGCTCCACGACCTGAACAAGAATATCATCGACCACTCGCTCAGCATGTTCTTTGTCCGGGCCACAATCGAGTGTATTGGCCTGAACGACAAGCTCTCCTTCTTCCAGAAGCAGCGCAAGTCCCGCTACTACGAGCCTCTGAAGGATGCCGTGGACAACTGCGATGAGGAAGAAGTCCTCCGAGGAACAACCACCGTCAGTGCCCAGTTCTACAGAGGAAGCCCCTACGTCGCTTGTGCGGTGTTTGACAACTTGTCGGTGCGCTACAAGGGCAGCTACAGGCTCAGATTCGACTTGTACGAGGTCCAGTCGCTCTCGCCAAACGGCTCCCTTGCTCCCCAGATTATAAAGTGGGAAAAGTCCACCCGTTACTCCAACGTGTTCACCGTGTACACCGATGCCGCTTTTGACGGTCTTGAGGCTAGTCCCGAGTTGAACAACGAGTTGAAAAAGGCAGGGTGCAAGATCCGGGCCCGCAAACAACGATCCATGCTCAATGACGCTTTCAAAGTCACCAAGGCCGCCAACCATTTTGGACTCGACCGCGACTTGTTCAAGCGGCCGAATAGTGCCATGGACTTTTCCATGATGAACATGCACCTGCAAATGGGACTCAGCATCAAACGGCCGCAGTCAGCTTTGCCTCAGCTAATCACCAGCAACAACAGACTCGATTACGATATGCTCCGCTCGGGCTCGGAGTACTCCTCGTCTCCAATTGAACACCCACAGCCTCGACGGCCGTTTTCAGCCTCCACCAACCAGGGATTTGACATGGGGTACAAGAAGCCAGATTATGGCATGAAGTATGGTGTCAAGTATGACATGAAGCAAGACTATGGTATGAAGCAAGACTATGGTATGAAGCAAGACTATGGTATGAATCAAGACTTTGGCATGAATCAAGACTTTGGCATAAAACAAAACTTTAGCATGCGGTCAGACTTTGGCATGAAATTGGAGTATGGCATCAAGCAAGAATATGCCGTCAAGCCAGACTACGCCGTCAAGCCTCAATTCGACTTGAAACCAGAATTCATCAGCGAAATCCAGAAACAAGACTCATTCAAGCCAAACGACGACTTTGTCTCCCCAGTCGTATACCCAAACGAGTTCCAAATCAACTTTGCCGACCAGTACAGTGACCAGTACACCGCAGCAAACTTGATCGTCACCAGCAGCCAAACAAACAGCAGTCCGCTCTCCAACCAAGTTGTTGCTGCCGAGTTTGAAAAACCAGACGGTGTCTATGATATCCCGCGCTCGTTGGAACCAATCCCAGTGTCATGGGAATTGGGCAACCAGTACCAGCAACCTGCTCCAACAGAACAGAAAGCTCCCCCGGCACCAGAGCCACAACCTCTGCAAGACTACAGCCAGGACATTCAGTCCGAGTTGTTGAATGACATTTACCAGCAGACGGACATGATGTTGTTGCGCCAAAACTTTCAGATTTAGATTCCAGCGGGCTGGAGTCATTTAAGGATGGGTATAGGATAATAGATATGGATATGCTTGTAGAGTTGTGCTGACCATCCAGTGGTCAATGCTTGATGTATAGTCAAGTTATTCGAGTCAATGCCAATCAGGTGTAGGACTTGTACACTTTACAAGCTAGGGAACTCATTGTTTTGTCATTCTGATGTAATGAACGAGGATTTTACTTCTCGCTCCATTCTGATCCATTGATCATGAAAGTAATGGTCTAGCCCAGTCCATTCCCTTTTACGACTTTGTCTTTTCATTACAATAGGCTTGAATAAATATATTCAGAGTAGTAAGAATGACAAGAATCCAACTGTTTAACATTTCAATTATTTACAACCACTTTCTTTGGCAATTTTATACCAAACTACTTTGAATTACATATTCAGTTCTACAGTGGCTAACCAGGTGAACCATTGCAGCCAGCAGGAATAATTCATTTTTAATTCACTTGATAGTCATTTGTGTAGAGGCCATCCTTTCTACATACCACTTGACCAAAGCAATGGTTCTTTGGTTATTAACTATTCATTGGAAAGTCCAAGTTGCACTCTTTTGCATTGACAAGACGGTTGTTGGACCTTTATACAAGAATAATTCTTTACAGAAAGCATAACATGACTCGCATCACAGCTACTCAGTGGAAAAGGCTTAACAGATGGCTCGTTGCTCAAACCATTTGGCAATGATGACCTGAAGTGCAAAAGATGTGGATTCACTCCCCCTCCATCATACATGACCTCCGATGCCCAGAGCTGTTGAAAGGGTAAATTCTATCACGCATTGATAATAATAATAATATTTATACAAGGCTATAGCTATACTAGGCACCCAGAGGAGATTTATACTTTGCCGTCTACGACTGAGGGCGGTGCTGCTATGTTGTCAAAAGAAAACTCTGCGACAAACTTTTGACGAGAGCTTGTAAATATATAAGGTAATGTGTATTGGAGGGAAATGAGCTTTGCCTAGCTCTTTAGAGGTGACTTGAGCCACCTCCTCTCACGCATTGATGAGATGTAATTTCACTCATGGAATACACAACACATGGAAAGTGTTTGCCAATCAGTCCATACACTTTTATAGTTTTACCAGAACGTGTGGACATGATTCTTCAGCACATGGCGAGATTCAGCGGTCAAGTTTGGCAGCAAAGGTGATCAGACTTCTTACAAATCCAATAAAAGTATTGGGTATTAATTATACGACTGTTTACATTGAATTTTTAATCCCAAGCAATAGAATGAGGGCTGACAGGATTTCTTTAGCACTGGTGCCTGATGTTCCTGAGTGAAAATATGTCGAATAACTGCATTGCCGGAGACAATATATAGCTAAATACAAAAATAAAAATTATTATTATATGATTCGAGTGGTTCATGTATGCATTCAACACATGCCAACGGTGTGACAATCACCAGTGTAATTAGAGTTAAATAGACATTACTTAGACAAGGGATGACAATGGACGTGAATAATCAAGTGTGGAATACAAGTGTGGAATAGTAGATTGCCAGATGACCCATTTATATCCATATAAACTATGAAAGTAAATCACCTTGCAAATGGCACTGGTCATTACGATACTGTTTCCGTCTGTCATAGACTTGATTATGCTGTCAATCCGGCGGATCTTTGAGGCTTATTGGTTGTTGCGTCAATCTGCGACTACAACGAATCTAGATTGGCTTAGTGGGCGATTTCTACGAAACTTTTTAGATTACTCACCGGTGAGTAGTGAGTGTATATATGTATGTAGTATATAGTATGTGGTAGCCCAGTAATCTAGTAATCTAGTCTAGTAATCTAGTAATCTAGTAATCTAGTAATCTAGTAATCTAGTAATCTAGTAATCTAGTAATCTAGTAATCTAGTAATCTAGTAATCTAGTAATCTACTAATCCAGAATCCAGAATCCAGTAATCCAATCCACAATCACAACCCACAATCAGTCCATCACCACTACACAATCTCGTGACCAAAGTTCTATATTAATTATTCAATGTAAAGCTATTGTTATTCTGGACAAACGTCGCAGCGTTCGTGCCAAAACTGTCCTCCTGTGCACCAAGTGGTGGCGGCGACACAGTATCCTTGATGGAGCTTGTTCGTTTCCCCACATGGATGTTCTGGTACGTTCCATCGTTCATGACGACGTACTCCACTGGTGGGCCCTGAGAGCCGTTTCCCTGATGCTGCTGGGGAAAGTTCTGGCTGGAGATGGTGGCCTGTCCGCTATTTGGCACGTATGCTCCTCCGTTCATGGACATCAGTCTGTTGACAAGGATCTGGTTGCCAGACTGGCTATTGTTTGCAATACTGTAGCTCCGCTGAATGTTGGTCGGAGAGCTGTAGAACGTCTGCTGCTGTGGAATGTAGCTGATGGACCGTTGGTGTCTGGAATATTCTGCGGCTAGACCCGGTTCTTCTGGGACTGGGGCCGATGTCATTGACAGAACGGGATCCTGCTTTTGCAAACTGGTGCGGGAGATGTTTGTCGACTGGAACGACGAGCGACGGCCCTGGATCTCCAACTTCTCAGCAATGTAGTGTGAGCGAGCTTCTGGTGTTGGGAGCTGGGTCAACTTCTTGATGTCGTTGTACCAGCTGATCATCAAGTCGTACGACTCAGCGCGGAAAACCCAGTTGTGTCCGCGGTGGATGATCCCGTTCTGCTTGGTGTGCAACACAAACTTGTGCCAGCTGTTTGGATTGGCGGCATCCTTCTTGGAGTGTTCTGCGACCTGGCAGTCGTCGAGCGAGAGCGACATGATCGGGTAAATGTCCTTCTTGCGGTCGCCCGACTTGAACTCGTGGAGAAACGTCGGGGTGAGCACGTACCAGCTGCGGGAATACGACTTGAGGAACTTCAGCCGGCGTTCGAGGAATGACGCCCGGATTTCCAACGTGAGCGGGTCGTCAATGTACTTGTACGCAATGTCTGCAAACTTGCGGATCCGGAGCTCGGTATTGATGAACGTGTGGGGGTTCTGCTTGATGAACGCGTCCCACTCAAACTCGCCCGGCCTGGTGACAAATCCGGCATCAAGCTTGGGAATAAGCACGTTGAAAATCACCTGGCTCTCTTCGCCAATGAGCCGCGCGTAGATCTTGAGCGCGTTTTGGATCTCCATGACCACAAGCTTCTCCAACTCCTTGCCCGAGGTCTGAATGTTGAGAAACGCCTCATGGAGATACTTCTCCTCGAGCAACTGCTGCTTGATCTGCCGGTCGAGGTATATCTTGGTGAGGTACGGGTCGTTTTTCGCCAGCAAGTTGTTGGCACTCTTGATCTGGTCAATCAGCCCGTAAAACGCAGTAAGATCGACCCTGGTCTGTGCAACCTCCTTGGCAATCGTGTTCTTGAAGTCGCTGCTCAAGTTCTTGATCTCCTTCACCTTCACCGACAAGTCCCGGCGCAAATCCTCCAACCGAGGAATCACATTCTGCGAAAGCTCCTTCAGGGTCCGGGTAGTATAGCTGCCCACTGTCTTGTGGAACTCGTTCAACGCAGCAGGAACATCGAGAATCAGACCATACCCAGCCGGCATAAATAGCTTCTTCATCGCCGCTACCTCATCCGCACTGTTCGGTACCGTCTGGTTGGGAGCCCCGGTGTCGACGATGGGGGCTCCTCCAAGCGGGAAATTGTTGGCTAGAGAGTGCTGGAGGCGCATCTGCTGCAACACAGACTCTTCATGGATGGCAATCACGTCCTTGAGATATAAAATCAAACCCTTGATGATGGCGCGCCAGGCGCCAAACCGCGAAGCAAGAACATCAGTGGGATTGGCGTTGGCAGGAAGTTGCTGGTACAACGGATTCCGGAAATCCTGCGTCGTGGTGGTGAGGGACATGTGGAATGGGCCACCAGAAGCGGGTATATATGGAGAAGTCGCTGGAGCAATGTTTGACTAAATATGGAAATGCTGGACATTTCAAAACGGGAAGGTTACCCGGCGACAGTATCGGACAAAGGTAACCGTGATTTTTGCTTTATCTTTTTCCAGAGCCAGCCGTGGGGTTGAAAATCAAGCACTTTTGGTTACCGAGTCCGTTTCTCCAAATAAAGGTTCGTCAAGGTTCTTATCTTGTCAAGGTCTTGTCTTGCCAATGACTTGGCCTGCCGTTGTAGCTGGATGGGCCGATCCGTGGGGTTGTTGTCCTAAGTAGTATTCACATGAATCTACATAACCGTGCCAAGCAATGTTGGAGTATCGTCATGGTAACTAGCGTCGGTAGCAAACGTCAAGCGTGTCTTTTTTTTTTTTTTTTGCTCTTGTTCACGGCTCATTGTAACTGGGCCTCTGACAAATTGTCTCGTCTTGAAAAGTGCCTGTTTTGGTATTCACGTAGCCATGCAGCTCGGCTATCACCAGTAATGGATGTAAATTGCCATTTTAATGTGATTACTGGCTTACCCTTTCGCCCAGACCAGCATTATTCGGTTACCATTTTGACACGGTGCCGTTGGTTGCTGTCCTTGACAAGTTGGGTGGCATTTGGGTATATTTTTTAGTTGTACATTTGATATGCTTACTTGTCACATTTAATTATTGGTACATACCTTGTATACATTATCTGGCTGTACTTGTCATGTTCAATTACCATTGGTACATATTATCTTGGTACATATTATCTTGGTACATATTATCTTGGTACACATTACCTGGCTGTACTTGTAATATTCTATTACCATTGGTACACATTACCTGGCTGTACTTGCAATATTCAATCACTGGCTTACACATTACATTGACTGTACTTGTCACATTCAACCACCACTGGCTTACACATTACCTTGGTACACATTACCTGACTTTGTCACACTCAATTACTGAGACCATTGGTGTCGGTTCTATCATAACCATGCAGGACTGTCAACCACTTTGGGCCAAGGCACCTTTGAAGTTGGCAATTGAATGGAGTTGTGATTCATTAGTCTACAATTGTATAGAACTATGATCCATTAGTCTACAATTATATAGAACTATGATCCATTGGTCTATAATCGACTACCATTGCAATCAACTTGCCAATACGATACACTCCGCCCAATTCCAGTCCAATTCCAGTCCAGTGGTATTTGTCATCGTCAGCCAACACTAGGAAAGTTACGCCCAGTATTTCACCTTGAAACTAGCCAACATGTTATACTTTATACTGCTCTATAATATCATCCCCTCATTCACAAATTATTCTCAACTTTATTCAGTCTTGCATCTCGGCAGATTTCATTTGACGTAAGTTGTCATTCCACATACAAATGCATGCAAGTCTTGCCAAACCAGTGACACTCATTCAGCTTGATATTCCCATGAGATCATGTCACAATGGCATAAACACCAGTGTAAACGTAAATCAGACACTTGGCAAGTTTCAATTCATACTCAGTGACAAGAAACCTGCCAAGATGGGCCAATAATTCTATGGTGTTATAAGGCACGTTGCTGATTTGCCAGGACCTGATATGAGAGGCATAAATGGCCAAATTTGGCACCCATGCTTTGATGAAACCAATATTATTTATACTTGTACATGCTATTGCCGGTCAAATATCGCACCATTTGCAAATTATATTGCCACATATTTCATGTTTGGCTTGCAAGAAATTCAAGGTATCAATCACCAATGATGTTACTTTGTCCAATCTACTAGGATTGGAAGTTTCATTTACTGTAGTATTAGAGATGCATTTACTGTAGTATTAGAGATGCATTTACCGTAGTATTAGAGATCCATTCACTATAGTACTAGATGATCCATTTAGTGTGACTAGAAGTTCCATCCACTGTGATTCAAAGTTCCAATCACTGTAGTATTAGATGAACCAATCACTGTGATTACAATTCCCATCTCTAGAAAGATCTTGGAATATTAAAATATTAAAATATTAAAATATTAAACATCTAATTATCTTAAATATCCATCTCATCTAATCCACATCACCTCTATCCCATCGCTCACAACCACATATATCTTGATTGTCCACTTCATCAATTGTACAATGTCTTCGGACAAAGAAGTGATCCCCACGATAGCAGATCGGCTTTCCAACGCCGTAAATATCCAGGACAGACGAGCAGCCATCAAGGGATTGAAAAATCTTGCAAATTATTACCGGGAAGATATCATTTTGCATGGTCTCAAGGTCATTTTAAAATGCTTCACTCGCGACCATTTGGACAAGGAAATCACAAAAAACGTCTTGGAATGTCTTCTTGTGTTGGTCGTCAAGGACAAGTCCGACTTGCTGAGCCAGTCGCGCTTCCAAAACGGCAAGTTTGTCTCGCCTCTGGTGGTCCTTTCCCAGACTCTGGCAATTGACCAGTTTTCTTACTTGATCGCCGACGAATTGACCCAGACAGAGCCCAGCGTCGTCAAGATCATTGTTGATTCATTGGAGTACCGCGACTTTTACATTTCTTTGTACGCTTTGCAGCTTCTTCAGGCCCTTGTGTTTACACGTGCATCTTCGGTGCGTGATTCCATAATAGACTTGCCTGGAGGAGTTTCCGCAGTGGTGTCTGAGTTGGACAGCGAGTATGACCCGATCCGGAACGAGTCGATTTTGCTTTTGATTGCGTTGGTGAGCCAGAACTACAACTTGCAGCGGATCGTGGCATTTGAGGACGGCTTTCTGAAGCTTTTGTTGATCATCAAGAGCGAGCTTGAGATTTCAACAGGCAGCTTGGTGGTCCAGGACTGCTTGCTCTTGATCGGAACGTTGTTGCGCGACAATTTGCTCAACCAAAAGTTCTTTTTGGAGTCTGGAAATTTGACCGAGTTGAGCCGTTTTCTCCAAGATTTACCTCCGGACATGTCCCAACAGACGGTCGGAAACACCGTGACTGTTGTTGGGATCATTGGCGACTTGTTTCTTCTGAAACAAAGCAGCCGTTTCCTCGACCAGATAAAGTCCTCCGAAGTGTTGTTGAACGTCTTGAAGCTCGTGTTTTTGGAGTACATTCCCCAGGAGATCAAGGCCGCGTCGCTAGTGACATTGGGAAACTTGGTCATGTACTCTGACGAACTAAAGCGTCAGCTTCAGTCTGTGGACGTCCCGTATGAGGGTCAGATGGTGCCTGTGCTCCAGCTTTTGCTCAACTGGTGCTTGTTCAACAACTCGATCCGGGTATTTGACTTGCGTGTTGGTTCGTTCCAGGTTCTTCGCAGCTATTTTGGCACCAACAAGGAGATCAAAAGAGAATTTCTCGTCCAGCAGATGGAAATGTTCAAAGATGGTTCTGAGATCAGTCAGTTGGTGTCGCTGGGAATACCGGTGGGAAATATATTCACCACATTGTTGGTTTATGATCCAGATGTGAAGTTGAACCCATATAAAGTGTGGTTTGCGGCATTGTTGTTGATGTGCTTGATTGACGATGAGCCAGACTTGAAGAGAGAGTTGTTTGGGTTTGAGGTGAGCGAGGAAGTCGATATCGATGGTTTTTTCGATGAAGAAGTAGAAGAACCAGCATCTGCTTTGTCAGATCTGTTGGAAAATGCAAAGGAATTAAATGGGGAGCAGGCAAATGGGAAAGAAGCGGAGAGCAATGCAGAAAAGGACAATCTGGTTGAGGTACAAGAGCAAAACAAGCAAGATGACAATATGGCTAATGGAAATGATGAGTCATTGGATCATGACAATATCAATGGTATTAATGAGGACGATAAACAGGAAAATGATCAAGAAATTGACACTCAAGTCAACGTCCAAGATGACGTCCCAGCACAAGATACCATCCAAAACAATGCACAAGATGATCGTGCTGCAAAGCCGTCTTGTATCGAAACCATATTCGATCTCCTTCTCACATCATTAACCCATAATGAAAAGCGAATCCCCATCTCCTACCTCATGTTCCTAACAGTCTTCTTTTATGAAAGTACCTCCTTAATCGGGACCTTCATGTCTCGGGCGGAAAAATATCACACAGAGTACCTCAACAGCTTGATTGTGTTTATAAAACAGGAAAACAACAACGATGTGCTTCTAAGCGGTATGATAAACATTCTTCTTGGTACCATTTACGACAGTTGCCCGGTGGGAAATGGCAGAAGTCTGTTGTACAACTTCTTCGTGAAGACAATAGGAATCGACGACTACGAGTTGTCCTTGCGGAGTTTCAAAAACAGTGCAATGGTCAAAAACTTTGAAGAGTTGGTCATTTGTGATATCCAAATTGACGAGATTGAAAAAGACGACACTGGATTGCCGAAAGTATACTTCAATGAGTCATATATTAACTTCATTAAGGAAAACTACGAAAGATTGTTTAATAGTTTCTACACATTGCCTGAAAATGAGCCAAATGGAAAGTTAAAGTATGCTGATTATAAGGAAGCCATGGCAAAGTATGATAACGTACGGCAAGATTGCGCCTTGCTCAGTCAGGAAAAGACCGATTTAGGTGTGAAAATTGACACTTTGACGCTGGAAATTGAGTCATTGCAAGGCAAATATGAGGAAGGGTCACGTATGTTGAAGCTGGTATTGCAAAAGAATTCCGTATTGACCGACGAACAAGAAGCATCTGTTGGAAAGATCCAGAAATTGAATGGACTCATCAGTCAGTTGAACGGCAAAGTTGCATCCAACGAGACCGAAATCAGAGAAATTGGCCGAAAATTAAAGTCTACCGAGGCAGAAAAGGCTAAGCTTGCCGCCGAAAAATCTTCTGTCGTAGGAAGTAACAAATCCTTGGAAGAGGGCATCAACAAAATGTCACGGGAGTTGTTTCAATTGACCAAGAAGGAAGAGGAAGCTCGAAAGAAGCTCGAGAGCGATCGCAAGGCACACGAAAAGGCAGTTGTGGGTCTTGAAAAGAAGCTCGAAACTGGGAAAAAGACCATGGAGGGGAAAATCGTTGCATTGAACAAGAAACTCGAAAGTCTGTATGAGGATATAAAAAGATTGGAGAGTATAAATCAAGGATTGACCCAGCGCTTGGAGGAGGCACAAGCTGAGAGGGAAAAGTTGCAGGCGTCTTTTAGTAGTTATGAACGAAACTTGATTAATGATTTGAACTCGATGAGCTTCAAGTTGAACGAGCTCAACGAGGAGCATGGTAAAATGGCTCAAAGGGTTGTTGAGATGGAAGAAGAGGAAAAGAAATGGAAACTCAAGTTGGTGGAGAAGGACGATGAAGCACGGAAATTAAAGGAAGAGATTCTTCAATTGCAAGAGAAGCATGAGAAGCTTGGAGGGAATCATGAGAATGTCCTGAAGACCTTGGAGCTGCTACGGCTGGAAACAGAAAAGACCTCAAAGGAGTATAACGAACTTAAGAAGAGCTACGAAGAGTTGGAAAGTAATCATCAAGAACTTGAGGGAACACACAAAGGTCTTGAAGAGTATCTTGAAGAGTTGGAAGACAGTCATTCTGGGTTTAAGGAGAGTCTTGGTGAACTCAAGAGCAAATATGGAAGTTTAGAGGAGACTCACAAGGAGGTAGAACAGAGCCACAAAGAACTTAAGGAAAAGTACCTGAATTTGGAGAGTGTTCATAAAGAGTTGGAAAGTAGCCATAAGGAGTTGGAAAGTAATCATAAAGAGTTGGAAAGTACTCATAAAAAGGTTGAAGAGAGTCGAAAGAAGTTGGAAGATACTCATAGCAAACTTAAGGAAAAGCACACCGATTTGGAATTGAGCTACAAGAATCTCGGCTCTCGACTTGGTGATTTGAGCACTGGCCAGGAAAAGTCCAATACTGAACATAAGGAGCTTGTCACAAAACACAAGAAGTTGGAAATAGAGCACTCTGAGCTCAAGTCAAGTAATAGTGAGTTGCAAAATAGCCACAAGACCCTCGAGTCTACTTACACGACTCTTGGAAATGAGCACAAGAAACTTAATGATGATCACAAGAAGCTTAACGATGACCACAAGAAGCTTAACGATGACCACAAGAAGCTTACTAATGATCACAAGAAGCTCAATGATGATCACAAGAAGCTTAATAATGATCACAAGAAACTTAACGATGATCACAAAAGTATTGTGTCTGGTCATGAAAAACTCACAGAAGAACTCGCTGATTTGAAATCAAGTAACAAGGGACTAGAATCAAATCATTCAGAACTTTTGACCAGTCATAAAAAACTTGAAAGTGCTCATGAGGAAACAAAAAGTTTGCACAATAAACTTGAAAAGGCAAATAAAACACTTGAAACTGCTAATAAGAAATTGGAGAATAGTCATTCAGAACTTCAGAGTAACCACAAGAAACTTCAAACTACTCACAAGGAAATTGAAAGTGTGCACCAGGAGCTTGAAACTCATCACAAGGAACTTCAAAATAGGCATGATGAGCTTCAAAGTAATCACACAAAGCTTCAAAATACACACAATGAACTTCAAGACAAGTATTCGACTGCACAGTCTGATCTTGATACTGTCAAAGATACACATGAAAATCTTGAAAAGCAACACACTAAACTTTCGGCCGAGCGCAGCGAACTTGAAACCAAGTACAAGTCTCTTGAAGCAGAGAAGATTAAGATTCTGCAATTAAAGGAGGATGTTGTCGTTAAGAACAATAAATTAAAGGAGGAATCTCAAAAGAAGCAAGAAAAAATCACAGAAATTGAATTGCAAATGGGTAAATTGGATGATAAATTGCGAGCCAAGGAGAGCGAAATTAGTGACTTGAAGGTTGACTTGAGTCATCGTGAAGAGCGAATTGCTGAACTTGTTAAAGAAATTGATGACAAGGATGGGGCCAAGAATGAGGAAATCCAAAAAGAGAAGTTGGAAAAGGAGAAATTGATGAATGAGCGTATAAAGAAGGATAAGGAAGAACAGAAAAAGGTTAACTTGGAGAAAGAGAAATTGAAACAGGAGATTAAGGAGGGTATTAAAGCATCTGAAAAGTTGAGGGCTGAAAAGGAGGTATTGATTAAGGAGAAGGAAGCGTTGGTTAAAGAAAAGGAAGCTTTGATCAAAGAGAAAAAAGAATTAATCAAAGAAAAAGAAGAGTTGACTTTAAAGAACAAAGATTTAACTGCACTGAGTGAGAAATTAAGAAAGGAGCAAGATGATCTTAGTAGCGAGAATGCAAGATTATTAAAGAAGCAAGAAGTGCTTATTAAGGAGAAGGAGGAGCTTTTAAAAGAGAAAGAAGTGCTTATTGCGGAGAAAGACCAATTGGCTGCTAACAAGAAGAAGTTGGTAACAGAGCAGGTTTCTACTGTCAAAGAGAAGAAGGAAATTGAAAAGAAGTTGGAAGTCGCTAACGAGGAAATTCAGCGGAATAATAAAGAAACTGAATTGAAAAAGCAGGAACATGAGAAGAAGCTACAAGAAGCGGAAAAGATCCATGAAGAAAAGCTAAAGGGTGCTGATCAAAGTCATCAAGAAAAATTGAATGAGGTTGTGCAAAGTCATGAGGCAAAGTTGAAGCAGATTAAGCAAGAGCATGAACAGGAAGTGAGCAAGGTGCAAAATGAAGCGAACCTGAGTTCCAAAGATTATCAGGAAATGGTAGACAAAAGTCGACTTGAACAAGAAAAAGCTACTGCCTCACTTACTAAGCAGCATTCTGAGGAACTTGAATCAATCAAACGGGAGCATGAAAAATCAATTGGTCTATTAAAGGAAGAACACACCAAGGCACTTGAGGAGGTGAAACAAAAGTATGAAAAGACTATCAGCTTATCCAAGGAAGAAAACAGTAAGGTTGCCAAGGAGACACAAAAAAGCCTTGATAAATTAACTGAGGAAAGCAATCTTATTTCTAAAGAAAAGGAGGAAGCCTTGGTTCTTGTTGAGAAAACCAAGTCTGAACATGAAACTGCGATAAAGTCATTGAAAGACGGACATGTGAAAGATTTGGGTGATTTGAAAGATAGACATCAACGTGAATTGGAAGGCTTGAAAGATGAGCATAAAAAGGAATTGGCGACATTGAAGGATAGCCAGAACGAGCAAGAAAGCATGTTGAATAGTCATAAACAAGCTTTGAAGGCACTTGAGCAGGACCACGAGAAGAAGGTTGCTTTGTTGGTCGAAGAACATGAAAAGCAGTTGGCCAATACCAAGAGTGAATTGGTTGAGGAAAAGGAGGCCAGGGAAAAGTTACAGAAAGAGTACCATGAAGTTTCTGAGAAACATGAGGCGGAGTTGGAAAAAACCAAAGCAGTCAATGTAAAACTTTTGGAGCAGGCCAAGCTGGAAACTGCGGGAGAAAAAGATCAATTGATTAGTGATTTGCAAAAGAAGTTGCAGAAAATGGTGCCAAAATCGGATTTGGATGATCTTGTTCTTTTGATGTCGGAGCTCGATGATAAGACAAAGAAGTATAAGCTGAAGGTGAAGGAAATGGGTGGGGAGGTTACTGACTCTGAGGACGAAAGCAGTGATGACGATAGTGGAGAAGAAAGCGAATAGAAGTTGGCTTTGTATACAATTTTGCATTTGAGCATTAGTTTCAATCTGTTAATGTAACCAATACAATATTTACAAATGTAGAAAAATCATGTTTGGAATTGTTCATTTTGATACTAATCCAGTCTTTTATTCTTACAAGGACAGACTAATTTCCTTTTCCATTCTAATGTGCACATATCAGCTTTAATTAGAAGGTTTGCCTGGATTTATGAGGCTTAAGCCCAAGGGCATTGTTTGAGTATATTTATTTAGTCGGCTCTGGTTTGTTTTCTTAGATTAAGTTGAATAACCAGAGAAATCGGTAAACTGATTTTTGGACCAATCCATAGCTATACTCCACAAATTGATATTCTATTTTTATACTAAACACCAAATATGGGGTATTAGCATCCTTAATGTATGCAGCTGGTGCCTCGTAGCTACTGTCGATCATGAAGAAGTCACGTGCAATATGTTACCTGTATACTGCAACTTTATGGATCTGAATCACTTGAGTCACATGGCTAAAGAGATGGTATTGGCTGAGCCATAATATATATACGGTAATCATATTGTAGACATGAGTGCCAGGTGTTTTGAATTACAGGCAAATGTATAGTTATTTTATTAGGATGTATCCTAGTTGTATTACAAGAATGCTGTACAGACATGTATACAAGTGGATCGGAGTACACGTCTCATGACGAAATATGAATAGCAAAAAGGCCAGCAAATCAGACAATGAAAAATTGCAGCAACATAAAGCTTTGAGAGAAAAGCATATAGTATGGTACTAAAAAACAAACCAAGCACTAGACATGAGTCATGATCACGGGATCGTGTCAACTCCAGATTTTGTCCTGGAAATTGGCACGACATTTTGTCCTGGAAATTGGTGCAAGACTACGCCATTGTAAGAAACCTTCATTAATTTGATAATTGCACTGACGTCCGGCCACTTTCCGACGCCCGATAACCCGCAATGGGTTCGTTGAGAAGTACCCCACATTTCACCTTCCCTCACGGGAACATAGAAAACACCTTCTGTGACCGCACAACCAGCAAAACACGCCATTTAGAAAATCCTCGGCGGGACCATTGACACCCTGGTTCAATTTCCCGCACTTGCAACACCTGTAATAGTCGTTGATTGGCATTGTAGAAAATGTCTTGCAGTGAAAAACTTATAGTGGCAATAGTGGAAGGTGCGTGTATGCAAGCACGTATCCAAGGGGATTTCGGATCTATCTAGAATAGTAGTTGTTACGTTTTTGGCCATAACTCTTCTGGCCATATCCATACCCACCCCCATGTCCATTTCCATGGCCATTTCCATATCCATTTCCATGGCCATTTCCCCCTCCGCCTTTGCCATAGCTCCGTTCCCTAAAGTTTCGCTCTTTCCTCTGGTACTGGTTATTTCGAGGCTGGTGCCCTGACTTCCTCGTTGAGTTGGTGCTTGTATAATTGTACTTGCCCAACTTCGGGCCGCTTCCCAAAGTCACATTTTTCACTGCCGGTCGCTTTGGAGCGTCCGAAAACGCGTCACTATATCTCAAGACGCTAGGTGGCGGGTTGGGCATCTTGCTCAACACTGGTGGACATCCCAATACATTATTTTCAATGACACTATACACATTCTCCAAAAGGCTTGGATCCGTCTCCTCTGGCTCTTCCTGTTCGCCGTCTTCCGTCACCACAATCTTTGGCTTCGGTGCTCCAGGCGCACCTTTGTAAACATCATCCATTGTCACCATATGAACATAGTCGCCATAATTCCACGACCCTGACAGCTTGGCCTGAGACTCATAGTAGTCGCTGACAAACTTGATGTGCTTCTTTCCTAAAAGATGTGATTTTCGTACCGAAGTCGAGTCGTGTTCAAGACAAGACTGACAGTATTCGCAATAGTACCGAGGCATGGTCTGGTGGGAAATTTAATCAGCCATGTACTTTTGAGTGCGCAAAGACCAGGGGTGCGCGCAAGGTTTTGCAGTGCGTGACTGTGAACGGGATGGGTTAAAGCATCGTAGGGAGACTTTTGATTAAGCTAGAAAGCAGGGGATTTACTGTTGTAGAGTTGGTGTGACAAGAGTGGTTGCCAGAGCGTAGTTTTTTGCGTTGTTCAAATTGCATGTTGGTTGACAAAGTTGACTTGCACCATGCACTTTTAATAGAATCTGAAATATTAATATGAAGGAGTCTTGAATATTTTCATTTAGTTGCATTTCACTAAAATGGGGTTTGATATATCCAATGTAGCAAATATTTGATGGGTACAGGATAATTTTACATACACTTGGAATGCCACGATTGTATTTCATGAATGTTGGACGGGACTTGACATTAACTACAAAGGAGAGATGCCATCTATTCCAAAGAAGCACACTATTTGATAGCAACTACTTTGAACTAAATAACTTCCAATTTCCCTTGGTACAATAAATGGCCAAGTTCCTGGGTGTTATTTGCTTTTCTACGTTCCATTCTACACAAGAGGTGAACCCCAGATGAATCATTTCCTATTGTCAAGAGACTTTCACCAAATTATTGTATACACAGATACTTTTTACGTATTTTCTTGCACAAGGGTATTTCGCCAACTTGTACACAAATTACCAGACCTCGTGTAATACAAGTTACCAGACCTCGTATAATAAAAAGATTTTTCACCTCCCTTGGTAACTACCCAATTTCTTATTCTTACAATTTTTCCATCTTTTTTATCCCTTGTGCGTCCCGTTGTATCCGTTGTGTGTCTTGTTTTATCCATTGTGCATTTTATCATGCTTCATTGCTGAAACAACCAGGTTGAAAGAAAAGTGATTCCAACAAGACATACCTCTTGTCTACAAAGTTTAATCCTCTTTTAAGTATAATATTCAGACTGTCCTTTGAATAGTCAAGTGAATATATTTTAGCCATTTCACCAACTCTTACACCGGTTATTACACAGACCTCGTCCATCTCCAACATCAGAATCAATAGCCCAATAATTTAAATACCCGAGTTATTCTCGGCAGCATCAAGAATCTCCATTTGAAATAATTCCTACTGAATAAATTCACACATTCAGAGTATACAGTGTAATTACAATGTAGCCACGGAATACGCTAAGCAAAATTTTAATCCTATACATAGGCAAGTAACTCCAGAAGTGATTCGACACGTTACATTAAAAAACAAATACGGCACAAGGCAATATCTTGCTAAATTGTAGCACGTCACAACTGTTTTCTGTAGACAGGATAGTTTGACATCCAGGCATTCATCACGTGACACAGAAAGGCACGGAATGCGATTAGGCCGAATGGGACTGTATAACAGTATCAGAATTGAAACCATCAATGTCGGTTAGAGATGATTGAATATGGAATAGGAGAAGATTATGCAAACAATTCGGACAGTTCGATTGAGTTTTTGGAGTACAACGAGCTAAATAAGGGCGACAGTTTCGGGGAAGAAGGTAGAAAAGAGGAAAGGGTGATTGATTTGGATGAGGCAGTAGAGGAGCTTAATCGCGAGGTTGATGTGGAAGGGAATTTACGTGAAATGGAGGACTTGTTGCGGGGAAAAGAGGGAGAGATTGATATGGCAAATGGGTCGAATATAAATGAAATGAGCATGGATGTGGTGAATGAGAAAGAGAGTGAGATGAATGGGAAAGAGAGTAAAAAGGAGAGCGAGATAGAGAGTGTGGCGGAGGATATAAGTGAGATGGAGGTGGATTATGTAAATAGAGGAAATGTGGGAAAACAAAGGAATGCGGATAGAACAAAGAAAAAGCGGGAATCAGAATTGAAAATAATCACAAACTCGCAAGGACTTTATCAGGTGATTGAAGTTGAACCATCTGGTGACGAAGCTCTGGATTATGACAGAGAAGAGGTCAAGGACGATTTAAGTACAAATGGAGTGAATGGAGTGAATGGAGTGAATGGTGTGAATGGTGTGAATGGTGTGAATGGTGTGAATGTAATGAGTGGAGGAATAAATGGAGTAAATGGAATGAGTGGAGGAATAAATGGAATGAGTGGAGGAATAAATGGAATAAATGGAACGAGTGGAGGAATAAATGGAATGAATGGGATACATACAAACAGAGACAGTTATAACAACATCCCCCAGATAGATAAAAACAATGGAATTGAACACAACATAAACCAGAGGACCGATACATTCATGCCTCAGCAATACATTGTTCCAAAACAGTCCGCCTCTGTTATTGACCTCACGGAAGACGACCCTGAAGTACAAAGCACCAGCCAGCCCGAAATACAAATCATGGGCCAGACCGAAGTACCTGAAGTACAGCCCGAAGTACAACTCACAGGACAGTCGCACGACAACTCGTTCCAGGAAATGCCACCTAGCCAAAGTTTCCCCAATTACAACAACCCAGTTCCCCTCTTGCCTGGAATGTCCCATGGCGCAGTTGATCTGGTCACCTTGAGAAGATTGGCTGGAAATTTGCGGCAGAGGATCGCCAAGGCAGAGGAAGATTTGCGGATCAAGACAAAACGGCTGGAAAAGTTGGCCGCTGACCGTGAGAAGTTTTCTCTTGAACTCCGTCACTTGGCAACGACTTCTGTCACCCATGACACCCGTGACTTGGTGCGACAGCGGATTGGAGCCGTTCGAGCGAAATTCGACGACTACAGCGCGCGGATTGCCAACATTGTCGAAATGAGACAGATGCTAGTGCGGAAGATCCAGCAGTGGCAGAGTTTTGTGGGTCTTATCTACTCCCAGCCAGTATACGCGTCTGAAGTGTTGCAGCAGGTCCGCAGCCGGAACCAGGCGGCTCTGGCGGGTCACTACGGGCGGGACATGCCCGGAATTGCGCCTGGGACCGGCCCGGGGATGGGGCCGGAGATGGAATCCGGGCCTGACGACGTGGATTTGGGCGCATTGTTGGAGAACATCCAGCCTGAGCAGGAGCTTCTGAAGGATGTGGTGGACACGCCGAAACAGTTGAACATCAAGCTTCTTCCACACCAGCGGCTTGGACTCGACTGGTTGCTCAAGATGGAAAAGAAGTCGGCCAAAGGAGGGATTTTGGCAGACGACATGGGGTTGGGAAAGACCGTACAGGCGATCTCGTTGATCTTGAGCCATCCTGGAAAACCGACATTGGTGGTGACTCCCGTGGCACTTTTGCGACAGTGGGAGTCCGAGATTGAAAGTAAGATCCACCGGGACTTCCAGTTGAGGCTGTATGTGTACCACAGCTCCAACCGTTTAAACTCGTTCAAGGATCTCACGCAATACGACGTGGTTCTCACCAGTTATGGCACGTTATCGTCGGAATACAAGAATCATTTTGGCCGGGCGTTGCAGAGTGCAGCACAAACAAAGAACTCCAGCATTCTTGTGGACTACAGTGCTGGTGGAGATAAGTACAAGTCGCCATTCTACAGCAAGGAGACGGTGTTCCATCGCGTGATTCTTGACGAGGCGCACTTGATCAAAAACAAGTTGACGTTGGCATCCAAATCCTGTGCGCTTCTCCAGTCCAAGTACCGGCTCTGTCTCTCGGGGACTCCCATGCAAAACAGCGTTGACGAGTTGTATTCGTTGCTCCGATTTCTCCGCATCAAGCCCTATCTGGAGGAGCGAAAGTTCCGCTCCGAGATCCTGATTCCGCTCCGCAGGTCCATGAACCGGGATAAGGAACGTGAAAACGACGGCAGACCAGACTGGGACAGGGAACGTGAAGTTGCCGGCAGAGAACGTGAAAAAGCTGGCCGGGACGCACTCACAAAGTTGCAGATCTTACTCAAGGCGATTCTACTTCGGCGCACGAAAAAGTCGACCATCAACAACCGGCCGATATTGCAGCTTACTGAGAGGGAAGTGCACCGGGACCTTGTGACACAACCTGGGGACGAAAGTGAGTTCTACGATGCACTAGCCATGCGGGTTCAAAAGGCGGCGAAGAAGTTGCTTGACCAGGAAACCGTCGGGAACTATTCATCGGTGTTGACATTGTTGCTACGGCTTCGCCAGGCTTGCGACCACAGTTTTCTTGTGCGCATTGGAGACATGATTCTGAACGAAACCTGGCTGCAAGATTTGGGCAGTCTGTCTGCTGGAGATTGGCGAATAGCCGCAGAGACCTGCCGGAAGTTTGGCGAACCAGTGCACCAGGCAGTGGAAGATAACTTGAAGAGCGGAGAAGCCGCATGTCCTCTTTGTGGGGAGTTGCTCATCCCCAGAGACTCGCTTGTGATATATCCGTGTGGCGACACTATGTGTTGCGAATGCTTGGAGACGTTTTACCAGAACTTTGAGCAGGATGAGAACTACAAGTGTTGCACATGTTCGCGCCTGGTGAAGAAAAGCGACATTGTCTCGTACAAGATCTTTGACAAAGTGTTGAACCAGAAAATGGGCGACGAGGAATTGCACAAGTCGGCATTCTCCAATGTGAATATTAACGAGAAGAAGCTGCAGGTATTGGCTGCGCTTCTCAAGGCACAGGAAAACCGCTTGAATCCATCTGGCAAGATGCTCAGGAGCATGGAGCTCATCAAGGAGATATTTTCCCGCAGCGAGGACGACAAGATTATCATTTTCAGCCAGTTCACTACGTTCTTCGACTTATTTGGCATTCTCTTGAAGCAGGAACGGATCGAGTTTCTACGGTACGATGGCTCCATGACCATGGACCATCGGAACGACACCGTGAATGAGTTTTATGAAAACTCCTCAAAGCGCGTGCTTCTCATTTCGCTCAAGGCCGGTAACGTGGGTTTAACATTAACCTGTGCGTCGCATGTGATCCTTATCGACCCGTTCTGGAACCCATATGTCGAGGAGCAGGCCATGGACAGAGTTCACCGGATTGGTCAATTGAAAACCGTCCATGTGTACCGGTTGCTAGTCAAGGGTACGGTGGAGGATCGGATCATGGAGTTGCAAGAAAGAAAGAAGGAAATTGTCGAGGGGGCTTTGAACGAGAAGGGATTCAAGAAGATATCACTGTTGGGAAGAAGAGAGTTGCGATATTTGTTTGGTATTGGTGGGTTATAGTGACTGGGTAGAGGTGACGAATTACGATTGATTGGGTCTAGTGAATTGATAATACTGGATATTTGAAATTGAAATTGGACAGGAAAATTACAATTGGACAGGGAATTTGCAATTCGATATATGATTGTGTTTGTTATAATGGATAATCACGGACAACTTCCACAGAAATGTGATTTTACTGCCGTGCTAGAAAAAATAATCGCAGTATAATCACCAGTGTTTCATTGCCATGAAATGATTGCCAAAGACCAATTAACCATTTCGATATTGAGTCGGGCATATTTCATTTGATAAAGGGAAGCAATAGGTATGATTCTCAGCATCTAGGTCAATCATGCCTGAGTTTACTCTTGTTATCAATTCTTTAGCACAATAACCGGCTAATATTAAGGAATATAATAATATTTGTATATTAATCTACGAAACTGAATAATAATGGCTATACTAATCATAACAATACTATTCTGTATGTTGGTCTGGTTGGAAGTATATTTTGCAGTGTCTAAATTGACTATTCACATGAAAATTTGTCCAGAATGTTTAATCAATGTATCAATGTCTATCAAAATAACTTTAGAATGTGCTTGACTGATTATCCATGTATTATTACACGAGATGGAATTATTAAAAGCCAGAGGAAAGTATCAGATCAAAGAAATGGTCAAAGAAATAGATTATGATTACAAGTAATGTGTATATTCTTTTCAAGTAACATTTTCCATGGTGCAAATGGTAGATTATAATTGCACTCCTCATTGCACAACCCAGAATTGCAAGTCATTCCAGACTATTCCAGACTATTACAAAATACTCATGGAGAATTGCCATTTACATCACCAGGAAACGCTTATTGTGAAATATTTTACACTGCAACTCCACGCGACGATAACCTGACTTTGAAACGACAAAAGTAGATGAAAAATAATCCGGAATTAAATGACAACAATTTCCAGTTTCCACGCCCCGAGCATTTTTTCCGTCTATCTGAAACCTCGTACCTTTGATGTATTCCATTCTACAGTCTGTATGGCGACGTATACTCATGTATATTAATCACTGTACCTCAACGTATCGTGTTGCCAAATATTTTCGTAGGCTTGCGGCTCAATGGGCAAAAAGGGAGGAATAAATACGAGGAAAAGAAGCAGGCGGATAAAGGAAGAAGTCAATGAGGATGAAACTGAAGAGATAACTACGGAGGAAATGAGCGAGCGGCGACGTAGAGCTTTAAAGAGAGAGCAGGAGAAGGAGAAGGAGCGAGAAGCTGAGTTGGAGAAGGAGCAGCAAATTAAGGAGGAAAAGGAGAGTGAAGAGAGGAAAATCAGAGATGAGAAGAAGGTGAAGAAGGAAAAGAGGGGAGTTAAGAGGGAAAGGAAGAAGGTGGAGGAGGATGAAGCGAGTGGCTTGAAAACACAAGAGAAACGGACAAAGAGGGTTTCAAGGAAGACTCAAATGGACAGCAATGGATCAAAAGATGAAGTGAGAAAGGATCCACAGAAGGAATTACAAAAGGAGCTGAGAAAGAGGTCCCGAAAAGAAAGGGAAAAGAAGGAAGAGTTGGAGAAAGAAAAGTTGAAGAAGGAAGAGTTGGAGAAAGAAAAGTTGGAGAGGGAAGAGTTAAAGAGGGAAGAGTTAAAGAGGGAAGAGTTAAAGAGGGAAGAGTTAGAGAAAGAAGAGTTAGAAAAAGAAGAGTTGAAGAAGGAATTGAAACAAGAAGAGTCAAAGAGCAAATCAAAAAAGAGACTAAAGAGAGGAATACCGAAGGAGGAACCAGAGTTAGAGACAAAGTTGGAGCCAAAGGTAGAATCAAAAGTAGAACCAAAGTTAGAACCAAAGTTAGAGCCAAAAGATTCTAGAGTATCAAAAACAAACTCAAAAAAATCAAAGACATTGGTCAAATCCCCTGACAAATCATCATATTCAGACTCGCCCAAAGACTCTGAAGAATTGGAAGAATCATCCGACAAACTAATAAAAGATCACAATGCACCAAAGCTAAAATCACAAATCAATGATTCAGCCAATATAATAAAGGTGAATAGCTCTTTCAAGAAAATTGTGGTCATTGAGCCAAAAACTACACTTGATCATGACGATAATGACATTGAAATGGTTGCAAGCATTTCAGAGCAAAGTACAATAGCCATGGAAAATTTAGTCTCCAAAGATATAAATGCCCTTGGGGATATAAAAGCCATGGGAAATATCTTCAACTCACAAACCGAAATCCCTGCTACTATCTTGGAGCCCCTCCCTGTTTCTCCTCTCAAGTCGCTTAAAAAAAAGGTGGCATTTAACGAGCAGATTGAGCCCCGATCAAAGTCCCCTTCCAAAGTCCCGTCGCCACTTAAACCTATTCTTAAAATTTCCGAAGAGGTTGAGAATACCACTCTTTCAACAAGACTAGAGTTCCGACACCCAGGGGACATTGTTCAGGTCAGCAACGGTCCTGAGTCCTTACAGGTGATCAATAGTATTCTTGAGCAACTAAAGGCGGATGAGAACCCACGGAAGTTCGAGTTGTATGCCCTGCTTAACCCGCTATTAACCAAGGACAGGTTTCCTGAGTTGAAGCCTGTGCTTCTAAAATACATCTCTGAAATCGTGCGGTGTGTGAACCGGGATATCAATATTAAAGAAGGCAATGCATTCAACAGCAGAATCATCAGTCAGTGTTTGAAATTCTATGCATATATTGCCTCAAAGCACCTGCTCATTGCCCATTTTGATCCTGTAAACACTCAGCAGATATTTCAAAGGATCTCCGACTTGCTTCAGAATGGCAACCTGAAGGCGATCCATCTGGCTTGCCTCTATATTTTCCGGACCCAGAAGGTCTTGGAGGCACAAATGTTTGCCAAACAGCACGCACGAATCTTTCTAAGCCAGGACACAAAGGAATCAATGGTCCAAGCCCTTCTTCATTGCAAAGAATTTGACTCCAAGACCGTGATAGCAGAAAAAATATCAGCAATGGAAAGCCTAGTACGGACAATGAGCCCTGAAACCTTGGCCAAATTCAGCAGTCAGTGGTTCTATGTGTTGTTTGAGGCCTTATTCAACTGCACAAAATTCAAGCCTTTGGCGGAAAAGGTCATCAGCGGAGTGATTGAGATTTTGCGAGAGAGCCTGAGTGCATTGGCAAAGAAAAGCAATGCCAAGTTCAATGTGTACAGTTTCTTGTGCGAGACGTTGTTGGAAATTGAGGGAAATGAGGAATATGCTATTGACACGTTGATTGCATATCTCAAATTCTTGATAGAATCTGATCGCAAACAACAGGCCCAGGACATTTGGCAGTATGTCACGATTCTTATCAACCACAAGTTGGCTGGATTCACGCTTGAGAAATGGAACAAGATCTACGATTGGGTTGCTATTTTCCAGTACAAGTCTGAGTTGAGTTTCTGGCGATATTTGATCGACCAGACTGCAAGAAATATCGTCGAGTCTGTGGTTTCCAATAAGCCATACGATGCTTCCTTGAAGTTGCTAACTCTTATTGCCCATGGCCACCCTAGTCTCCGGACGCCTATTTTCAGCGGAATATGTCTGTTGTTTTTTAAGGAGTGGCAAAAGGATCAAAACCACAGAACTAGTGTGGGATACGGTGAGATGTTACATTTTTTGATCACAGGCCCAGAGGCATGTAAGGCGTTCCAGAATGCGTTGGAACGATCTGGGCATCCTCTGGACTTGCTAGCGGACAGATTTGATGTTGTTATTGAGGTTGTGCGGAAAAACTGCGACTTTCCTACCTACGTTTCGATTTTGGAAAGTCTCATGGGCAAATTGAGCCGCAGAAATACAGATTTGTACGGAAAGTTGACTGGCTTGCTTGTTGAAATCATTGACAGGCACCCTGATATTTCTTTAAACGGTCTTGTTGTGAACTATTTACAATTAGTTCCCGTGGAGACGGTGTCATGTGAGCAGCTTGTGTTTTTGGGACTGTATTTTGAAAATGACTGTGTCAATAAACTAAGAGCGACGGCTAGTGTCTCGTTGTCAAAGCAGATGAAATTGTACGAGACTCTAGTGCGTTTTTTACCCAAGGATACCGCTTTGTTGCACTATGTGTACAACAACATGCAGTCGCGACTTTTCCCAATCAAGGAGTTTAAGAAGTACGACTATGATAACGTAGGCAGTATTATCCGTTTACTTGCAAGTCTGGGGTTTGAGGTGCTGAAGATTCTTGACAATTTATTGGCGAGAGTCAAAGACGAAAGGGTTCATTTGTTGAGAGCTTTGGATTTGCGGGGCATTGGGCAAGACCAATTTGTGTCTATTCTCAAGAGATTTGTTTTGCATGGGTGGATAGACTGTGGCCAGGAGTTTATTGATCAGATTTTGCAAACTGGGTCTGGGTATTTTGTTGAGGCTAGTGCGAATGGAAAGCAGTTGATGATAAACTGTAATTTTGTTGCGGTTCTTGATTCGTTGAGACGGGATGGGAATATTGGTGAGTTGAAGGCTTTGTGTGACGCGTATAAAGCGGATGTGAATTTTGGAGGAGTTGTTGCGGAATTTACAGCGCAGATTGAGAAGAAGAGTGATGGGCGCAATAATGGGAAGGTGGAAGATTTTGGTGAGGTTTTGTACTTGGTGGATAGCAATTCGTCGACGTCGGGCTCTGATGATGAGATTAAGGAGGTTGAAAAGGCGGAGTTGGGTATAGGTATTGAGGAGAAGGGGGAAGAGAGGGAGGAGCAAAAGGAAAAGAATAACGGGCAGAAGGAGAAAAAGGAGGAAAAGAAGGAAAAGAAGGAAAAGAATACAGAAGTCGTGGGCAAAGTGGCAGCTACCAAAAATGCAATTGATAATAATTTGACTAATGGGGAGATGCAAACCAAAGAAATGCAGAATTCCACGTCAGAGAGGTCTGAAAATGGCACTGTGCACATTGAAACCAATTCCAAGACTAATATCAATACTGGAGCCGAAAAGCTGGAGCCAAATGCGGCGGATGAGGAAGATTTCTTTGATGCCAGCTGCGAGTTTGCCGACAGTACGATGGAATTTTACAATGAGCAAAAGAGAATGCTGAGTACTGGAGAAGCTTGCAAAAAGAGGCAGAAGTTGGAGGGCGGAACATACAAAGAGTCGGTTGAGATTATTGACAGGGAGTTTGAGAAGTTGATTCACCGTGGTCTTTGTGCGGAAGAGCGGTATAATTTGGAGACCCAAATGTTGGAATTTATAATGAGATTGAGAAGCCGTAATAATTAATGAAACTATGTATTTTCATGTAAGTTGTCAGTGGATGGCGTTGTGTGGTTATTCTGGATTAATGGTAGAGTTTGATCCAAGACGAGTTGTACATGTGAAGATTGCAATTTACCAAGATTTCACTTGAGTGTGTAATCGCATTATATAATGAAACTATATACCCTCAACCATCATCAATATCATTATATCATCACATTATAACCTTCATCTACCCGATATATCACATATATTATAACCTCCACCAATATTATCATATCATCACACTATCCTCCATCTACCTAATGCATCACATGTTGAAACTCGCAGCCAAAATTTTCCACATGTGGACGAGAACCAGACGCCCAAGATGGCCACGAGAAATCCACAAGCGGATGAAATCAACGCTCAAGACGTCGCAGGAAAGCATTCTCACGCTCCAAAAGGACTTGGAAAATATCGAAGTGAGATCCCTTGGCGAAATCATGCAGCTGGCCAATGCTAGAGTGCGCAAGAATTTCCAGGTGCCCAGCAAACAGTTCCAGCCATTTGTTGCTGGAGAGAAAAACGTACCGCAACACCGCTGGAAAAACGTCGCATTGGACAAGTACTTGTACTCTCCAATCAGCATCGGGGACGTTGTTCATTATGTGCTTTCCGATGACTTGAACTCCGAATCGGAGTTGGCTGTGATTGTAAAAGTGCCCACTGATATTGGCAGCAACAAGTACACAATGGTGACGTCGTCCGGCATCATTGACTATATCCGCAAGTCTGCGATCCAGTTTCGCATCCCGGGGGTGTTTTCTAGCCCCGATTTCCTCAAAAACATCATCCATGAGCGGTCTGAGTACTCTGACCCCAAAGATCAGTACATGGTGCCTGAATCTGCGCGAAAAATCATCCATTCGCGGCTCTCTGCCATCGTACAAGAGGCATGGGGCCAATTGTATAACACCTCCACCAAGTTGGAACACATCAACAAACTTTTGCAGTTGCACCGTGTCAAATCTATCCTGATCTATGAGCTTGCGCACATGTGCAACACTGAATTTTCGAGATTGAAACCATCCTCGTTGCAAGATATGTTAGCCACACTACACACTCACAAGGACAAGATCGACTTGCCGCTTGGTGCCGATTTCGGCAGACCGTACCCCAGCATCGGCAACATTTCCCTGCTTTCCGTGCCTCTCTTGTACAGTGTGTACTTGGCGATCATCAATCAGACAAATCTCTGGGGCTACAACGCATACGACATTAGCAAGACCATCCGGTCGCCGATCTACGTCGAACTAAAGTCCGCAAATCTGTCCTATGACATTATTCACGAAGACATGGAGGAGGTTGTGGAGTACATTGACGTCAAGTTGGATAACCCAAGTTTCCCAGGGAACCCACCAAAGAATTACGGCAGAATCATCGACCTAGTCAAGGACTACTGCTCGGGTGACATCAACGATACCTTGGCCGAGTCGTTCATTGTGAATTTCTTGCACCGCCTCGACATCTTTTCCGAGTTCCAGACCGTCAACCGCACATTGGGGTTCCATCTCATTGACAAGCTCAATGTGTTTCCAGACAGCCTTCAGTACAAGAACCCGTGCATCTGGCCCAAGGCTGTGACTGAGAGCCCGCTTGACTCACAGTATTATCGCCTGGTCACGGCTTCCAGTCTCAGGAAACGCGACCCGTTGGAGAACCACAGAATCGACTTTGAAGACTTGCCAGTGTACTGCATTGACTCTGAAACCGCACACGAAATCGACGATGGGGTCAGCTTGCAGAGAATTTCAGACTCCTGTTGGAAAATCCTCATTCATATCGCCGATCCAGCATCCTACATCGACCCCGACTCCGATATCGCCAAAATCGCATTCCTGCGTGCCACAACCGCTTATTTCCCCGAAAAGGTCGTCCCCATGCTTCCAAAGATCGTTTCTGACGTCGCTGGGTTGGGCATCAACCAAAGAAAGACCCGTACAATCACGTATTCCGTCAACTACAACCCGCAACTACAGACCGTCGACATGGACTCGGTGGAAATCTGCGGTGGGTTGGTGCAAAACTTTCCAAACTTGACATACAATGCCGTCGACCGTGCTCTCAAAGACCCAGAGTCTCCTCATTTTGATACTCTAACTGCCCTACACCAGGTCTCGCTGCTGCTTCGTCGTCTGAGAATCGCCAAAGGTGCGCGTCATATAACCAACGAAAACACCACGGTAAACGTCTCAAACGACGGCAAAGTCTCATTGGTGACCCTGGAGGAAACTCCGTCCATGGTTCTTGTCTCAGAATTAATGATTCTTGCCAACTCAGCTGCCGGTTTGTTCTTCAAAAACAACCGCATCCCAGCAGTGTTCCGTGCACTTGATCCGCCAACCGGATACGCAGAGTCATCACTAGACGATCCAAACTCAATCAAATCGGTGCTCCAGACCCGTGAGATCGGCCCGGAATTATTCCAGAGACTTTTCTCTGTGATCCCGTCGGCATACTATACGCCAAACCCACGGTCGCATTTTTTCCTTGGGTCGCCAAATTACATGCCCAGCACCTCGCCCCTACGGCGTTTTGGTGACTTGATCAGTCACTGGCAGACCCACAGTTTCATCACAAAGTCAGAGTTCCGGTTTTCCCAGGAAAATATCGACTCGGTCGTTCCTTACCTTCAGTCACGCTCGTCGCTTTTCAGATCCACAAGCCAAAGAGCAATCACTTACTGGAAGCTCCGCCACTTAATTGAGCAGCTCAGTGGCACTCCAGACTTGCTTAACGTTAATTACCAGTCGAAAAAGAACTCATTTGAATTTACGGTTCTTGAAACTTTTGAACAGGCCACTGAGGGCCAGGGCTATCTAAGCGGCTACCAGATTTGGGCAGCATTCAAATTCGATGAGCCTGCTGAAATTGGCCAAATTATGCGCGTGAAAATCACCCATATTGACCCAGTCGGCGGCTTCGTCATTGTCGGTTCGAAGCACTGATGGCACGTGACATTGATATAAGTTTTTTTTTCAAGTGTCAAACTGTGTGGTTTGGCATGTTTGTTCGAAGATTTTTTAGTATTGGCAGAGTAGTGAGAAATGCAGCTCCTTCTGCACCAAAATCGAGTTGTGTTGAGGGAACTGATTTGAAATTGCATATTAAAAAGAGCGGGAAAGCACCGGTTGCTTTGAAAGACGAAGAGTATCCTAGTTGGTTGTGGGATTTGTTGGATAGCAAGAAGCAAGAGATTGAGTTACAAAATGATCCAGCCAAGATGCGCCGGAAGCAGATGCGCAAGGCGAATATTAAGAAGATTCGCAACAACAATTTCTTGGACAAGATGTAGAGAGGTGGGATGGATAGAAGAATGGATAAATGAAACACGAAAAGTCAAAGCGGATTCTGGCTGGAGAGTCTCGTGGGTGTATTTGCATATGTACCAGTGGCAACTCTTTAATTGCTAGTCATGTATAATCCTTGTATATATCATTAATTTTACTAGCAGCGTACCCAGGAGATTTTCCGATTATTTATCTAGTGTAGCATTCTTGTCAAATGCCGACCTTTACAATATTATAACTCTTGTCAAATACCAATCTTTACAATAATATAAACAAATGCTAGGCTAAACTAACCTTGGCTATTCCAGATAGACCTAATTTCATGCATATCACGTAAATATACAATCATCTACTGGAAGCAAGCCATTCTACAGATTGGAGTTGATGCCTCTTTGCGAATGATATCACAATGTTAGGACATATTGCGAGGGCTTATGATCTTACTCAGTCAAAGACTATACGCCAGTGATAGAGGTACAGGAGCAAGGTTCGCCGGTTTGGTGTTGCAAAGTTTCCTTTGCTAAACCTTTGACCTTTTTCCAATTAGCTTTAGTGGTGTCAACCAAAGGTTGGCCAGCTTCAGCTATCAAGATCATAGACTTCCTCTGGTGAATCAATCTTATAGATTGAATGTCACCTGCATCGATTATGAGTCGTATAGACTCACGCACGATGTATTGTATTACGGATTTATCATATCCTAGATGTTGAAACCTGTGGGTGGAAAGCCCTAAGGTGTTCAAATCCACATCATACTGAATCCTATGGGTAGAAGACCCTAGACATTCAAATTCATATCATATTGAATCCTATGGGTAGAAAACCCTAGACATTCAATTCACATCATACTGAATCCTATGGGTAGAAAACCCTAGACATTCAATTCACATCATACTGAATCCTATGGGTAGAAAACCCTAGACATTCAATTCACATCATACTGAATCCTATGGGTAGAAAACCCTAGATATTCAATTCACATCATTGAGTCATATGGGCAGAAAGCCCCAAAGCATTCAAAATCGGAAACCATTCTCTACCGCCATTGGTAAATGGCCTGGTAAACACAGAAGCCTGTTGAGCACCTCTTGGAAGATAGTAAAATTCCACATCACCATCTTCAACAAACTGTTCTATCTTTCTCCGGTGTATCCCAAACTTATTTCGCGTGACGCTTTCAATTCTGCGATTTTCCAAGCCCGTGTAATCAGTCACATACGCCGAGACCTTTTCACGAACATCATGTAAATGCGGTTTAGGTGGCTTCTGCATTCCCATCGAGTCAAGAAACATGGCATAGTAGTCTTGCACTTCATTGGTGGCCATTATCCCCACGTATTGTGCTTCAACCTCAGCTTCCACTACAAAATTCACCAGTTTGTCTATCCTCTTGGTCTTCCACACTATCGGAACTCCGTGCACCTTTATTATATAGCCATAACAGGAAGCAAGGTGATTGGTCGTCTTCTTATTCTTTGGTCCACCAAAGTGAACGTCAATGAATACTTCTGTTGCCGTAGGACGACGCGATGGCATGATATTAATTCCAAACGACTGCGTGTTAAGGTAGTAGTTCATTGCGTCTTTGATCTTGTACCAAACTGCGAGACGGTTTTTGTCGGCCACGGAATAAAGATACGCAGTAGCAAACGACAAATCCGGACGATGGGAACTTTGGGCGTAATTCAAGATCCCCGTATACTTGAAAAAATTCTTGTGACCGGTTGCCTGGCTATTCAGCTCAAGGTCAACGTACAGCCGGAGTGGTAACTGGTTAGGAGTGCGTTTTGGAATAGGCTGTAACTCGGGAAATTTGTCCTTTTCGTGCCGTTCACGACACAAGATCAATCCATTGCGGCACTGGAGACTCGTGTCAGTATCCTCATATGGATCCAACTTCTTGAGATCAAGACCCAATATCCGCTTTGGAAACCCGCGTATTTTCAACTCGACCTGCTGGCCCAACTTCTCCAAAAAACGTTCGGCAGCAGCACGGTCTCTTGACACAACTAGCATGACATTCACATGAACCATGACAATGATATTCTTTTCGGAATTCTTGTACATGGCCGGTAAAACCATGCAAATTTGTTTCATGCCTAGATCCTTGAGAATCTTTTCAAAGTGATTAAACCACGCGCTTGGACTCTCCTTTAGTCCAGGAATTGCCTTCTTGATATCAAGACCTATCGTGTATCCCGGGGGAGGTCTGAAATCAAGTATATCTAGAAACTCCTGTGGCGGTTCGGCAAATACTTTTGTATCCTCGGGAAGTTCCGCATTGAGAAAGGCATTCTGGACATCGGCATGAATAAGGTACCATCCCTCTTTTACAGCCAATGTTAGAAGAATCCTGATTGCTATTGAACTGGCAGTTGGACAAGACAAGTCTCTTTTGGGATTTCTCTTCTGGTAGCGGTCTATCTGGTATCCTATCAATGTTAACTGGCTGCGAAGCACTCCGTCTTGGTCGGGTTTTTCCACCCATTTCGTCCCTATGAGTTTGGTTTCATTCGGAACAAGTCTAGCAGTAAACGTATCGTAGGATACATGGGTGAGAAACTCCCTCTGTCTGGCGATTAGAGTCAGGTCCGGTTTAGACAGGCCTGTGAGGTCATTGTGATGGCCCGACAAGACATTGTAGTTCTCCGTTTCTGATTCAGGCAGACTTATGAGGTCATTGTGATAGCCCGCAAAGAGACCGCAGTCATCCGTTTCTGATTCAGATGGGCCTATGAGGTCATCGCGTGGTCTCAACAGACTCCATGCATTCATTTCCAGTTGAGACAAGTCTACGAGGTCACAGTGAACATAGTTCGGCAAAATCTCACAGCTATCCATGTACGATTCTGTTTTCGCTCGTTTCGACTCTTGGACAAGGGACTCGTGACGATCACCAACAGCCAGCTGAAATGACAGACTTGATTCTTTGTTGGAGCGGTCCACTAAAGCCACAGCAGTTGATTGTGGGCCATGGTACACGTCCGAATTGGAACTGTTTGAAGCTGTTTGCTCCTCGCTGAAACCAAATTCACATTCTCTTGCTCGTTTCCCGGTAAGTGAGGTCGGAACCTTGGATAATGCAGAATGTCTACCTGGTAGAACGCAATCCATTGGTAGAATTTCCTCATTGTTATAAAAGATGACATCCGGAGTGAGATGACGTTTACCAGTTAAAACGTCCTCGATAAGGAACCCAAATTGATCCTTCCGACATCCAATGAACCGGCCCTGCGATCTAGGACAGATGTCATTTGGCTCCTCGTCAGCTCGACAATAACTAACACGAGCACCAAACACATGGAAAGCCCGTTGATCAATCAGCTTGATCGAGTTTGAGCCGTAGTGGGTGATTACCGGGATAACTCCGTCCGACTCTGCCGGAAGTCTGTTGTACTGAAACACCACATGATCCAATATCTTCTGGAGATAGTGCTGGATCAAGTCGTGGTACAGAATCTTCCAGATACGATCATAACGGCTCCCTTGTAAATACCTGATTGTGAATGCGACCGTGTCTTCGACCATGCTGACATACTGTTCAATGAACTCAGTGAGCCTGTGGGAACTCGGAGGGAATTCTGTCTTGGCAATCTTCTTCTGTGCAAGACTTTTCCGAAAGCTCTTGGAAGTGAATTCCTCGCCCCGGTCTGTGACAAGCCGCTTGTACTCATTCAGCAATGCCTTCTCAATAACATGTTGCGCAGCGTCCTTGTTTGGGATAATCAACGCATCGACCATCTTGCTGTACTCGTCAATTAATACTAGAATAGTATTGTTTGCAATCTCTGTCACATCAGCGTATAACGTGTGTCCGGGACGAGGGGCTTTCCCATGGAATTCATTCCAGACGGGACGGTATTTTCGGTCAATTTGACAGCATTCGTTACAGCGGAATCCGTCTAGTTTTAACAAGTCGACTTGTTCTGGTGAAAAGTTGTACACCAAATGTTGCTTCAACAAGGTAGACGGATGAATGTGCCCCCATCTTCTATGGATTAAAACAGTCTCTGGAGGGCTCGAATTGGTCTTAGAGTGCGAAAAATTGCTTTTGGGAGCTTCGGAGTGCCCCTTGGGATTGGTTAGCCATTGGTGGATTCTCCGAATCTTTATGAGAATGTTTTCATCACTGCCATACATCACTTTATATGGATAAGAGGACGGTTTCCAGTCGTTTATCCCGCAAATTCTTAGGTTCATTACATGGTTGCTTGCTGTGGAATACGCTAAATACCGCAAGTAGTTGCGACAAACACGGGAGAGTTTCATGTCCAGCGAAACAACTAGTAAATCGTGATCAAGAGGCCGGAGTTTCGGCTTGACGTCGGGCTCCATTCTATTCAAGTAAGCCTTGAACATGTGCAATGGCCGCTTGCACATCTTTCTAGCATACAGCTTGGTAAACAGCTTCTGCATAATAGTCCTAAAGTAGTGAACATGAATCGTGGACTTTGCAGTTTTTCCGACAGGTTCATTGCTTTCGAGAATATAATCAACGTCGCACGTCTTGAGTGCTCGGAGAAATACATTTTTCCAAACTCCAAACTCCTTGCCGCTCCCTACCTCGTCATAAGGAATCATTGCGTCCGACACAGAAGCGAAAAGTTCACGATCAGATGCGGAGGTGGTGGCAGATTTGCTCATTGTAGGCGTTCTAGATTGTTTTGTTCCTTTGCGATTGGGTAATTGCAAATGGAAAGATTGGATGATTGCAAATGGAAAATGCCACATTTATAGCCATGCTGTGTTATGACGTGTTAGGGTAACAGCATATGTCCTGACATGTCTCATGTATAGTAGATCTTCATTTGTGCGTCGTGTCTTTTATCTACATAAAACTGACTTTGTCTGGGAACTTGGTAATTCCATCTTAGATGAACTGGACGTTGTAAGACCAAGACTAGACTGGGGAATTTGTCCGGCATATCGGCACGTGATCTTGATAAGTCGGTATGACAAGATGGATATCCCAGTGAATTTGTAGTTTGTATCTTGTATGAACATTGGTTGAAGTCAGCCATAAGTAGTTGGTGTGGTAATAGGTAATGGCATGGTTAATTCACAATGGTTAATTGATCTCAATGATTCCTAATTGTCGTGGTTAATAACCACTGTAGAACAAGTTCACTAGTGCAACATCGGTGTCGGTAAGGACATTTCCGACTCCCGGTTTTGATTAGACTAAGTAATCCAACCAATGGTATTTGGAAACAATATTATTGGAGGATAAATGTCTGATAAGAGATCCAGAAAGTCTATACAAGAAGGGCTTTCTCCTTTTAGTAAACACGCGATTCAACTCAACAGTTCAGGTAGACATTATATCTAGCAGAGTCCAATCTGGTTATCCAAATCCCAAAGGAACAAAACATATAATTAAGTGGTTTATAGTTCATTATAATTCTATGTCTAACACAGATGGAAACTATAAACCACGACACTAATCATTGGTCCTGATGGCTAACCACTAATGATTGATTCTAATAATTAATCATTACTACCATTCCGATTATTCAATTATAAAAGAAACAAAACTCATCTATAATTTACTAAATATCTGAGCATAAGTTTGTAACGATGACACACTCATTGGACGAGGAAATAGACGTCGACATAATCATTCCATTTCAAAGGATGAAAATATATAGTATTTTATAACTGAATCAACAACCATGTCGAATCTAATACATAGGCCATGGGTTTCTCCACATTAATGATTAATTCCAATCGATTGAAATCATAGGCTTCTCCACATAATGATTCATTCCAATCGATTGAGATCATAGGCTTCTCCACATAATGATTCATTCCAATCGATTGAGATCATAGGCTTCTCCACATAATGATTAATTTAAATCTCCCATATCCAGTGCATTAATCCATCCACATCTCACATTACCCGGACACTAGTATATCATTTTTCATCTCCTTCTTCTCTCCATGTCACCATCCATAAAACTCCAAAACAAACTATACATTGCCCAGTCAAATGTCGTCTCGGTGACCGATTTGGACTCCAAAAAGTCCTCCGTGCTCAATCTCCCTCTTGTTGACCAGCCAATCACCGCATTGGTACCAAACTCCAGCGGCCTGTTCTTGGCCGTGGTCTGTCTCCATTCTGTGTACGTGGTGGAACTTTCCGGAACGAAAAAGAGCTTCCAAGTCGCAAACTCCATCACATATCGTGATAATCCCGTGCTCAGTGTCGCTTGGAGCCCCTTGGCCAGGTACGATGCGTTTCTAACTGTATTGTCACGTGATGGAATGCTTCGTGGGTACGACTTGGTCGAATCGTTTTACGACCCGGTGGTAGCGACCGAGTTAGTCGTCTCCGGAAGTAGTCTGGCCGACTTTTCGTACGTTGATTCCGGGCCCCAGAACCCGGTCCTGATTTGCTTTGGCGCCACCAGCTTGGCCGATCCAGCCGGTTGTTTGAGTCTATATGTGTTCACCGAAGAAGGCGACTTGTATGTCTTGTATCCTTACCACCCACGGCAGATTTCCGTCACAGTTCAATTTGTCAACACTCTTGTTTCGGTGTGCGAAACCGTCGAGTCTGCAAATTTCGCCGCCGACCTAGGCCGCCAGATCGGGCTGGGAAGCGCCAAGGAGTTGCGCGACGTGGACGGCCGGATGCAGGAGGTCGCCTGGGTCGAACCCGCCTCCGGAAGTCCTCAGCTCCAGGGACCGTTTGACGTGGGCCCGGACACCCTCACCGAGGACGTGAACGCACGCGGCACCTCGGTTATTACCGAGACGGTCGACGACGTGAGCGTGGCGGTGTTTGGGTACAGTACCGGGGTGGTTGTGGCGGCAGTAGCCGACAAATTTTCCATGAAATGGGATGGGGACGACGATGAGGACGAGCCGGAGAATCTTGTATTGATAAAGTACTTGAAGATTTCCGGGGGCAGAGACACGGTAGTTTCGTCCAGCGGCACCGAGGGCGTGGTGCATGCCCACGGTCCTGGCTCGTTGGTTGAGATTGACTTCCGAGCGTGGGCCAGCGAGTTCCGGGTGCTGGTGGCCGAGGCGTTGGCCACCGGTAAGCCTCGGGTCGTGGCCGGGGTGTCGGTTCGGCGGCTAGGCGCGGGGAACGTCCTTGGGGCGGCGGTTGTGGGCGAAAATACCATGCTTGTGCGGGAGGGACTCCATGTGGAAGTGTTGGGCGGTGCCAAGCCGGCACAGAAACCGTCGGCGCCGGCTCCGGTGGATTTCCGGATGTACACCCGGAAGCAGGGCCGGATTTCCGGTAGTAACCAGGTGGACGACTTTTTGCGGCGGCTCGACGAGGACGCGCTTGTGCGGCTGTGCTACAAGAGTCCGATTCAGGTGCAGGACGATGACGGAGAAAGCGTGGATTCGGACGAGTTCAACCAGAGGATGATTACCGTGATGGCTACGATATCCGAGCGGTTTGTCGAGTCGATTGAGCAGTTGGCCAAGAGCCAGGCGCGTTTGTGCTACACCATGGCCGGTTTCAAGACCGAGTTGGAGTATCAGGTGACGAAGTTGCGCGAGGTCCGAGGTACTGCGTCGCGGTTGAGCGGGTCGGAAGTGGAGCCGCGGATGGAGAAGATCCGGGCGAAGAACCAGGAGCTCAGCCGGCGGTTGGCGGACCTTTCGGCGAAGTTGCTGAGCAAAAAGCACGAGGCCGAGCACAATATGCCAATTTCGCAGGTGGAGCGGCAGTTTTTCCAAGACATTGGCCGGATTCAGATCCGGGCGAATGAGATCCGGGCGGCGGTGGCGCGTTCCGGCAGCCAGGTGGAGTATTTCCGGGGCAGGGGGCCGGTGGGATTCGGCAAGACGCAAGAAATACTGGAGAGTCAGTTGCAGTGGTTGAAACGGCAATTGATGAAGGAGCTGGATACGCTTGAAATGGGCCGGCGAGTGTTGACGGGGGCCTTGGAATTTGTGGATCGAGGTGGTGTTGCTCGGATTGGGCAAGAAGTAGCGACATTGGCTATTACGTAAGTAGCATGGATATAAGTAATATTGGCTATTACGTAAGCGGAAGAGTTGGCTATAAGTGGAGAGTTTGGTGGTAATATGTTGGACCAATGTTTGGAGTGAATTGATATATTGATGAATAGTCTAGAAGAGATTAAAGAGTTGGATAAAATAGTGTTTGAATGACAGGATTGATTGAGAGCAGTGGAGTATAGTTTTGAATTAACCATTGACAAGTGATGATAGTACCGTGTAGTGTTTACTTCTTGGCCATGTAGTAACGAGGACATTTATTTGTTGGCGGCCTTTTGTTTAATTACAAAGCTCTCTATTCCAATCCAAAGCTCTCTATTCCAATTCAAAGCTTCTAGTATTTCAAACTGATGGTATCTCAAACTAGTAGTATCATCCGTATTGTATATTTGTATACATTATCATACATGTACACATGATACCACTTGTATGATTCCAAATTGCTTTGGTTGTGCTTAGTCATTAGTGGTTAGCTAGGAGTATGAACCACAACTCTAATGATAATCTGCAATATTGGCCTATCATATATAGAGCCTTGAAAGTGATGATGGCTTGTTTATTTAAAAAGGATATTATCTTTACTCAGTTGACTCATTTTATTGCATCCTGGCCTCTTCTATATTGGCTCTCTAACCTCTGTAAATTATCTGTAAATTACCTCTAAATTACCTCTAAATTATCTCTAAATTACTTCATCAGACTACTCCATTGGTAGATTAAAATTAGACTAACCAAATGGACAATTCGGTCTTGTTGAAATCATCAGAAACTAGTGACTTGTGAAATATCGGCAAAGTAACCAGTTTAACGTTTGCAACAAGACAAGCTTCTACATTTGCCGAGTCTGTACAATGTCAAGATTGGGTTGCAATGGACTAGTTTGTACAGCAACTGCAACGAGAAATACAGTTTACTGTGGCTGTAATGGAGATTGGGCCAATCCTAGTAGCGGAATGGCAATCAGAACACAGCTACAATGACTGGACATTAATAATACCAGAATGATGAAAATATTAAAGAAAACTGAGCTATACTAAGGTATATTGAGGTATACTGAGCCATAATTGTCTATACTTACTACACCCTGCTCACTCTGCTATACCAAAACAATCAACATCACATATCCAACACCCAATTAAACACTATACACCCAACTTCTCATCAAAAATAACCTAATACTTCACCATCTTGACAGCTGACTGAAAATTATGAATACACTCTGGACAAGTACAAGAGTGCATTCCGCATTTGGCAACTTGGCAACATACGCATATCCAAGACTAAACCCCATCCAGTACAATCAAAGGGTGGAAAAAAAAACCAAAACCCTCGCTAATCAACTAGCCCCTCTTCCAACCAATTAAACTCCCCTCAAACCAATCAGTCTCCTCCTACATCCATCTCCAAATCTCAACATCCATGCCATTCATCACGTAATATTCCCTGCCTGTCTATTCACCATCCTGCATATACCCTGCCACTTTTCCTCCGGGTAACCTGCGGTCATTAGTAATTTCGAGCTCGGCGTTGTTCCTCACTCTTAATGGGAAACAGCGCTTCGCGAACTTCAGATGGTGGCGCAAATAGCACTTCTGGAACCAGTGAGGCAGGCGTTGTTGCCGGAGAGGACGACAAACCCCCTCCGTCGAGGTCGAATCCTAATCAACAGAAACCCCCGCTGGCAAAAAGCCTGCAAAAAAATCTGCAAAAAAATCTGCCCAAGCTGAGCGTATCCCTGGCGGTTGCTTGCAAGATAGCTTTGGAGCCGTCGGAACGCGACTATTTTGGCAAAATCAGCCACAAGTTCCAGGACGATGAGGACGGCAGCAACGACGAAAATCCGAGCTATTCCGGAACCACCGACATTGGAAGCAGTCTTGGAGGATACGGGAGCAGTAGTAGCAAGACCAGCGTAGAAAAGTACGAGTATGAAAAGGCTCCTGTGAAGATCCAGCAGCCTGCTGGCGATATCCAGAAATTGTACAACCCAAAGTTCAACAAGAAGGTCATCAACCACTACGAGATTGACATTGACCTGATTATTGAGAAGCTCATTGAGATTGGGCTTTCGCGCAGATATAGCAATGAGCTTGTGGTCTCCAAAAAAGAAATCAACTACATCATCAACAAATCCAAGGAGATCTTCTTGTCTCAGCCCACGTTGTTGGAGTTGGGGTCGCCCATCAAAGTCGTGGGCGATTTGCATGGCCAGTTTAACGATCTTCTTCGCATCTTGAAGCTCTCTGGCTTTCCTCCTCACTCAAACTACTTGTTTTTGGGCGATTACGTCGACCGTGGAAAACAGTCCTTGGAGACGATTCTTCTTCTCCTTTGCTTCAAAATCAAGTACCCTAACAACTTCTTTATGCTCCGTGGGAACCACGAGTCGGGCAACATCAGCAAGATCTACGGGTTTTATGACGAGGTCAAACGGCGATTGGGGTCCGTTAAGATATGGAAAAATTTCGTCGACGTCTTCAACGTATTGCCGATTGCCGCCATCATTTCCAACAAGATCTTCTGTGTCCACGGAGGCCTTTCCCCGTTCATCAAGTCCATGAAGCAGATCAACAAGATCAAGCGGCCCACCGACATTCCCGAGATTGGACTCTTGTCTGATCTCTTGTGGTCGGATCCCAGCGCCAAGGTCTCGGACTGGAGTCCCAACGACCGCGGGATTTCGTTTTTCTTTGGCAAGAAGAACGTCAATGACTTTCTTGCCAAGTTCAAGTTTGACTTGATTGTCCGGGGACACATGGTTGTGGAAGACGGGTATGAGTTTTTCAACAAGAAGCGGTTGGTGACGGTGTTTAGTGCCCCAAACTACTGTGGCGAGTTTAATAATTGGGGTGCGGTGATGAGCATTGACAAGGACTTGTTGTGTAGTTTTGAGTTGTTGAAGCCTAGCAAGGGCAGGTGAATAATTAAACAGCGATATATACACTATGAATAAACATGATAACAGGATGAATGTGGTAATTAGGATTGGGTATAAATATTGCGATTTAATCTATGCTGAGGTAGTTTTGGGGGAGACTCCAGAGGAAGAGCTAAAGGAATATAAAAAGAGCGAAAGGAATATAAAAAGAGCGAAAGGAATATAAGAAGAGTTAAAGGGATATAAGAGGAAGTTCTAATCCTCAAAGAACTCAAGGGTGGTGGGAATTAAATAAGAGACTAGTATCTTCATCCAAGATAACGGATAACAGACAATAGACAAAAATAACAAATGAAAAGCATATCAATTCTCCAAAATAAAACACTGCAATGTAAAAGAGCTATTAATAAATGCCAAGACAAATTTCTTGAGTGCAACCTGCAAACACATTGGATTTTGAATTGCAATTTGACAGGAGTTTATCACAATTAGATACTGTCAAATTCCCGTGCCACATTTGCTAATTACTCATTGTCTTGGAATCGAATTCAGTTTCTCCATATTTTCTCTGCAGTTTTACTTCTACGTCATACACTAATTTCACATTTTCATCAAAGTCTATCCCCAGTTGACTTGGTCATATGTGTCGGATTAATAAACTTTCAATTCAGTTAATTTGTACCGTTGTGATAACCAGATATATGGATAAAGTTTTTAAATTCAAAGCTTTCTCTTGTACGCCAAGCTTGGATCTAAATATGAGTACTATCTCAATGTATTGTACCGGTGTCATGCTTAAGTCACGTGTAAAATTTTACCTGAACTGCAGTCTGAAATATTTCAGTCGCGTGATTTGTCACATGACCCTTCACATGGCTAGCTTATCAGGCAGAACTAAACAATTTCATGCATGTCATACATATCACGCATTTCACACTACAATTTCACATGTTTTATTCTTGACCATTATTCCGCCATTTCATGCTAAGCTTATCCGTTTTATACCATCTCGAACCTCAACATTAGCTATATCTTTGCCAGATTATGACCATGCCATTTTCGAAAATCACAGCATTACTCAACTAGAAGCTATTCCCGAATATCCCAGCCCAAAAACATCAACGAACGATTCAAAGCACCAAAAAAAAAGATTCAAAAACTCCAAAAGGGTCATCCAAAAATACCAAAAGAGTGACCCAAAAATACCTAAAGAGTGGTCCAAAAGCATCAAAAGAATGACCCAAAGTTTCGGTAAAACCTTGACAATCAAATCACAGGTCCTGGAAACATTCTTGGCAGTATTCTTCCAGCATATGCAGTAGAAAATCCAGATCCATTCTTATCGTAACTTGTATTTCCTTGTATATTTAATCATCCATTCCTATTTTCCCCTTCCTGTCACGTCACTTGTCAACATTTATCCATTAATTTGACCCTGTAAAACCCCGTCTTGTCAAACGCAAAACACCATCCTAGAACAAAATTTGTATGATACATTTTACAATACTAGCAATACGATATTGTCAATTACGAGTTAAGCTGCTTCCGCTGAAAATCGCATGGCCTAAAAATCGCAGTTTGTCATTGATTTTTATGTCCTATCCATAATCGTTGATCCCACTACACTATTCCATGACCTATCCATAGTCTTTATTTCCATGACCTATTCATATTCTTTATTTCCATGACCTATCCATAGTCTTTATTTCCATGACCTATCCATAGTCTTTATTTCCACTAGACTATTCTATTTATACTTGTGCAACTCCCTTGATCCCGAGCCATTGGTATTGGCAGTCCCTCCAGTACTTTGTCATTACACATTTACATGGTCATTATTCACTATTCGTGTATTGGTTACCTATCAGCAATATTCAGATAACCACCTGGTCATAGTCTCACGTACGCTTGGTCACTTTACATATCGTCGGCAATCAAGGCGACAATCATGGCATACAAGTAGTAGAAAAACAAAACCAAGTGGATTCCGACCTTGAACAAACTCTCTCTCTTGTGCTTGGACAACGTGCGGAAAATCTCGGTGGCGTCCAACAAGTAGTTCTTCTTGTACAACTTGTTGGCGTTGTAAGCAAGCAAAGGCAAGTTGAGAAGAAAAGAAAACCAGTACCCGTTCACCAAGAATAACACAGTGAGGAACGCGTGTATCAGGGCCTCAGGAATGATGTAGTTATTGAGCTTGTTGCAGAGTTCAATTGGGTTGATGTAATCGCACTCGAGATCCGCATACATTATGGTGAAAAACACCTGCAAAAAGAGGTTCACGGCATTCAAAATCACCGCAAATATAAATAACCTAGAATTAGAAACGCCCCTAGTGCTTATTTTTGCTACTTACCAAGCTTCTCCCGTCATTTTCTGGTGGTGGCCATTCGAAAAAACTCGCTATATCCACGTGTCCGGGTAACATTCGCATGTATGGCTGGCTGGGTATAAATAATCATGAGCTTACGGTACCACAACCGGTTAGACTTGGCGCTAAAAGTTTCTCCAACAACGAGTGTCAGCATTCCAAACCCCGAACCAAACGACGATGAGGCAGCGAATGATCAGGGAGTTGTGGAAGATGATGAAGCAGCGGAAGCAGATGAGTGTAGCTTTGAGGTGAGTCGTGATGACATGAGTGAGATTGAGTTGGAAATTGACCATTTGTTGGGCGAGAGTATAAATGGAGATGTGAAGAGTGTGCCCAGCTATCCTATTTCACTAAGCAGGTTGATGAAGGATGTTACCATTGGTGACAAGCGGCGTTTGCAAAGCCTCGATCAAATCAGCGAGAGTTTGAATTTATCCAGTGAAGGATTGAGCTTAATCAGTGAAGGTCTGAATTTATCCAGTGAAGGTCTCGATTCAACCACTAAAAGTCTCAATAGCAATGTGCAAAAATCCAGCCTGGAAACCCACCTGGGCTTCTTTGACAAAGACAAGCAGTTGTTTGTACTCAGTTCCTCAGGAAAGCCCATATACAGCTTGTTCGAGTCAGACACCGTTCTTAATTACATGGGACTTATCCTGACTCTCATTTCGTCCTTCCAAGATTCCAACGATAACGTCAAGCACTTTCTGACGGGCAAATCCACGTTTGTGGTGCTCAACAAAAGCCCCATATACCTTCTTGTCATCTCCCGATTACAAGAGTCTGTCTACGACTTGCGTAATCAGTTGTACATTGTATACAACTACATCTTGGCAGTGATCTCGCGCAAACAATTGCTCAAAGTGTTTGAGAAGCCAGGATTCGATCTCCGAGAAAAGTTGTTGACGAGATCAGATCTACACAACATCAAACTGGTGTTTATCCGCAAGACTTATAGTCCAATGTACTTCATGAACGCCGTGGAGAGTATTTACATGCCAAATAGCGTCAAGACTCGGGTCAGCACAATCATGAACCGGAATCGGTGTCCGGAAATGTTCTACGGCATTATTGCCGATAGTCAAGGCAAGATCGTGTCAATATTGAGGCCTAGGAACCACTTGTTGCATACCATGGACCTTCATGTTTTGTTTCCCGTGGTTTTTTCACAGGCCCCTTCAGACGCAGTGGATACGTTAAAAGAGGAGCTTTTTTTTCCAATTTGCCTTCCGGAATTTAACAGCAATGGGTTCCTCCACTGCTATGTGACGTATGTGAATCTGAGGGGGAGCCAAAAGGATGAAAGTAAAAAGGACGAAAGCAAAAAGGCAGGAAGCAGTGAAAGTCAAAACGGTGAAAGTCAGAATGGTGAAAGTCAGAATGGTGAAAGTCAGAATGGTGAAAGTCAAAATGGTGAAAGCCAAAACAGCGTCAGCCAAAACAATAAAAATCAGAATGAAACCCAGAAAATCAAAGACAAACTTGGCAATTTTGTACTTATTCTTCTCTCTGCCGACAGAAACTCCTTCTTTGCACTACGTGAAACCGCCCACAATATCACGATGCAATTGACAAATTCCGACCTCCAAAAGTACTTGGAGGTCAACCAAAGACTTAATTACTTGAGTCTCTTTGGCAAATCAGTGACGCCGTTTTTCCACTTCATCTTCAAGCTGAAAAAGAACTCACAGTTGTTTGTGCCAAACTTTGATTCTGCAAACACCAATTCCGTCACCCAGCTGTTTACCGAGCTCATGGTATACTACAAACAGCTATTCAACATCTTGACCCAGGGTGAGTCGTTTGTGTTTGAAAGATGGGCATCTGGCATCAGTGGATTGGCTCTATCAACCTCGAGCTATGAAATATTCATGTTGCTCAAGTCAAGGAATATTAACAAGACCCAATTAATTGAGAGACTCAAGGTGGTGGTCAGTTGGGTGTTTAAGCACTTTAATCGGTTATTCATCAAGGGCGTGGTGTTCTAAAGCTCATTGTTACAATCATTTAGGGATATAATGGAAAAAACATTGTATGGATGACAGTATATAGATTCCTGTCTTATTCAACGATACAAAGATATACAAAGCTTGTCCAATATTGAATAGGCGACTCGTAAATTGTCTAGCAATTCTACGTGGTTAACTCGACAACGACTTTCTGATTATCTTTCTATAATATAACTCATGTTATTCCTTAGCAACTATATATATTACGCGTCATACTCTATAAACCACACATGGCTAACACCAGACTACAAATAAATACCAACGGTTTTTTCCCAGTTTGCATCCCAGGTGTTTTCACTTTCTTTCAAGGCCCCGCTCTTGATCTTGTCATACACCACATTGTCAAGCAAAACGTTTTCCAACTGTTTCTTTAAACATTCACTGGTATTTTCCTCCAAGACAAATCCATTGACACCGTTTTTGACAAGTTCTTGAATCGTGTCAAACTTCACACTGATTGTTGGAATCCCCACTCCGAAAAAGTCGAGGATCTTCATTGGTAGATCAATGCCACTGCTTGAAATATGAAGTGAGACCGCTAAATCAGCCACACCAATCACCTCGGCATATTCCTCGTTGGAAAACCACTGGTTTTTAATCACAATATTCTGCGAAAAGCCAAGATCGGAGATTCTCCGGTGGAAATTATCCTGCTCAGGACCTTTTCCTGTCACTATCAAGTACACTTTTGGAAGGTTTTTGAGGGATATCTCAAGATCGTAGGCCTTCAAGGCGTCCAAAAGGATATTGAAATCCTCATCGATCGTAAACGACGTGCTTGACAACAAAATTTTGTCTCTATGGAGATCGATTCCGGGAAATATCTTTGGGAACTTTTGTACTACTGCAGCTCGGTCAGCCAATGGTCGAAACTGGTTCGCAGGACGGTCGTACAAATTAATGAATTTTGTACTGTTCTGACCGTGATAAATCTGCCCATTAAGATACTGCTTCATGTTCTGAGAAACTGTCAAATTGAGCCAGCATGTTCGACTAAAATAATACTCATATTGCTTCATGACCCATACCCCAACCCGGGACACGAGCCCCGACCCGAGTTTAAGCTGGAGGAGCGAGAAGTTGAGGTTGTGCCAATCGAGAATGATTTTAGAGTTTTGCGAGTAGAAAAACTGCCAGACGGCAATGATATGAAGCACTGGAAGTATCGGTGGATTCTGAATCAAAATGTACTTGGAAAACCGCATGTCTTCACTCAAAAGTCGCCATATGGTCACGTGCTGTCTCACGACCTTGGCCAACATGCCAATGAGGCCTCGAGATTTTATAACGGGGATTTCAACAATTGAGATGTTTGGATTTCTAGTAATAAACTCGGGTAGATTACTCTGGAGGTATCCAAAAAGCTGTACTTTGTATTTTTTGGATAGGTTCTTGGCGTGGTAAAGCATTCTAGGAGAATGACCCAAATCACCAAGGACAATAACCAAGGCTTGTGGTTTGGTTTGACGGTATGCTTGTTCTGTAAACTGTGGAAGGAGCACATAGAAAATGAGGATAATGATTAAGTAGGCTACCACAAGGATGGCCAAGTATTTCCAAAAAGGCCAATCTAACATGTTGAACAAGGTGATTAAGTTGTAATTTGTTACCTGGCTTACTTGGGGGTACTGAATTCCAATTATGGTAATATGCCTTTATTGCTAACGATTGATCTTTCCTGTAGATGTGATTGCACTGATGATCGGACTTGAGCTAGTCGTATTGGTGACTATTCTGTGTGATGTGAGGTAATTGATTCGATTTAATTTCAATTACTGGGTATTCACTGTCGACCTGGATCTGTGTCTGAATGGTATTGGTAATCTGGAACTGGCTAATTAAACTAGTTTTATCAACTTATTTTGATCCACAAACCTATTCTCAACAGGTTCTAATCTCCAGTTGGTAATTCACAAGGCTGTTTTTGAAGATGTTGCAATCAGTTCTTGAACCAATTGAGTCTCGCTTCGAAGTTAGGCTTGGCAGCTTGTGATTGGATTATGTTAGAGTCGTATCAGGACAGTCACTCTGCGTATGTGGGTATAAACTTCAATCTTCTTGTACTGGGCTGTAATATGACACCTGATTTGGGCCTGTATTTATAGCCTGTCCATTTGTGACCAGCTGTATTTTTCAGGTGACTTGTTGATACCCGCCTATGAGAATACGCAACCTAATGAAGAAGTCGCCAGAATTAGCCAAGATCAAAAGCATTGTCCCGCTTCAAGGAAGCGATGCAAAATGGACAAAGTTGGAGAAAGTCCACTATTATAATCCCAACGGCGAAGGTATGTTGTAAGCTGTGTTTCGACTGTACTAATGAGAACGCGACTGGGAGATGGCAGCAAGAACTACCCGGGTTCCTGGAGCGGCTATTGATGGGGTAGGGATAATCGCGCTTTCCAGCACTTTGCCTCGTCGGATTGTGCTCCAGAAGCAGTTTAGACCCCCTGTTGAAGGAGTGTGCATTGAGTTTCCAGCAGGGTTGCTCGATGCCAATGAGACTCCACTTCAGTGTGCTATTCGGGAGCTTCATGAGGAGACTGGGTACGTCTGTAAGGAGTCGGATCATCTTGCGAGTTCAGATGTGTTGTTTAACGATGCTGGATTTACAAATACCAATTTGGTGAGTGTCAGTCTTGAGGTGGACATGAGTCGCCCTGAGAATGTCAATCCGGTTCCGGACCTTGAGCCAAATGAGTTTATTGAGACTTTTTGGGTAGAGTTGGACAAGTTTCCTGAAGAGTTGCAAAAGTTGGCTGCCCAGGGGTACAAAATCGACTCGAAAGTGGGTAGTATTGCCATGGGCATGAATTTGGCCCGTAAGTTGGGAAAGCCATTGTGAATTGTGTGATATATAGTCAATGTGATGTTGCTATTGGTGTATAATCTACTAAAAATGACTTGCTTCTCCTTTGGCATGAATCATGTATTTCCCAACCCATGCTATTAAAGTAGCAACCTCGACGAATAAAAGAATGCAAGGCGAATCACTTGTATATCAAAATTGATTTTCTCTATTTTTAAGTATAGTGAGAAACTTTTCAAGCCATTTATTTGGAGGTTAAAATTGCATTGTTTTCATCTTTGGGTGGTGTTTAGAATTAATGCTCAATGGAAGACGTCGATAGAAAGAAGTCATTTAATCATCTACTACTGTGTGATGGTCTATTCATTTGTTGGAACGTACTATTTCAGTTTATAAGCACCTGTTGAAAGTTTCTATCTCTGACACAGAGTTTTTTCTCGACGACCACATAGCAGCACCGTCATGGACGGCAAAGTATCAATCTCCCCCGGGATTCTGGATGATTTAGCGAGATGGTTTTATTTGAGGTGATAATCAAGATGTTCTAAGCAGTTGAATTGTAGCATCGGTCTTCTGAATGTAGTCATCTTGGCAGGGTACCGGATAATACTACGGTATATCACTGGATACTATGGTGTAGCAGTGGATACTACGGTATACCTCTATGTAGGAACATTGTAGTCATTTACCAACGTCTACATAAATATAGATTCCAACGTTCAAGATGACACAACAGAATCTAACCATGTCAAGCGGAAATATGGATAGGTCCATGGAAAAATCAAAGTTTCCAAATCATGCACAACCTCAATAACCCATGCTAGTATAAAGTTCAAGCATTGGCCTTGTCCAATTGGTCATTGTGTCCCCTCTATTAGGTAAGAAAATTAATGACTGGCATTGACAGCACCTAGAAGCCTCCACCAGAGACCTCCACCAGAGACCTCCACCTAGAAACTTGTATACCACTGGCTATTTGAACTTGGAATAGTCATTTTCCATTTGGTTCAAGCAGGAGACTAAATGTGGATAGATTCAGTTTCTTAATACCAGGAGGTTCAATTAATGATTAAAGTGGGGATCTGGTGAGGAGTCTGGAAAGTTTAATTTATGCCGTCGATGCGAAATGTTTAAATGACACCAAGCATATGGCTTTGCTTGCAGAGTTGTAAATGGTGGAGAATTTCCGTTTTCAAATTAGAATTTAGATTGGCTGAGGCCGTTTGTAATTCTGTGAAGCATGGAGTGGACGTTGGCAATTGCTATCCATGATTATAGTGCAATCATGAACCAGGTGTAGGAATACGACCAGCACATGGCGACATGTAATGTCTATCATTGAGCGAGATAAAACTGGCGATTTACAGTGTGTAGTTGATGTTGTTTAGTATAGAATTGGCAATCACTGGGCAGTTGGTACAAGCTACAGTTTTCCAAGCCTCTTCAACTGACGATGCATTTTCAAGCATTACGCATTTTTCAAGCAATTCTATCATTGAAACATCAGTAATACCAAAGACCGGCAATAAAATAGCGTAAATCAGGCACAGCTCAGTGCCTGACATACTAATTCCAGTGATGGCATACTAATACCAGTGCTGACATACTAATACCAGTGCTGACATACTAATACCAGTGATGGCATACTAATTCCAGTCCAGTCATACCAATTCCAGTCCAGTCATACCAATTCCAGTCCAGTCATACCAATTCCAGTCCAGTCATACCAATTCCAGTCCAGTCATACCAATTCCAGTCCAGTCATACCAATTCCAGTCCAGTCATACCAATTCCAGTCCAGTCATACCAATTCCAGTCCAGTCATACCAATTCCAGTCCAGTCATACCAATTCCAGTCCAGCCATACTAATACCAGTCCTGGCTAATACCAACCAACCAATGACATGGAAAAAGTTCAATGACACACAGATTAGCGAAAATGTAGCAGCAATACTTCAATGAATCGCATGACCAAGCCTAGCGGCAGTGCGACCCATTGGCTGCGTGACCATCAAGACAATGGGTAGCAGGTAAAGATGCGTTGCTCTTTGCACTTTGACACATTGGACAAGTACAGAGGACTGGCGTCACCTGCCCAACTTAAATAAAGCGCAACGACTACGGTTCAACAAAAACATTGTAAATTGACAGAATATTCACGCTAGCAAAACTGGTTTTCATCCACGCACGTCCGGGTTACGCCGACTTGACGACCTCGATCAAGTGATCAACCACTTGAGGGTTGGACAAGGTACTGGTGTCTCCCAACTGGTCTTCTTCGCCAGCCAAGATTTTTCGCAAGATGCGGCGCATGATCTTGCCCGAACGGGTCTTTGGGAGGTCGTCGACCAAGAAAATGACCTTTGGTGCGGCAAACGGCCCGATTTCCTTGCGGACGCCCAAGATGATGTTCTTTTTGATTTCCTCAATGTCGCCGACGTCCTTGTTCTTCAAGGCGACAAACGAGGCAATTGCCTGTCCCGTGAGCTCGTGGCTGTATCCGACGACTGCGTTTTCTGCCACCAACGGGTTTTCAATGATGGCTGCCTCGATCTCGGCCGTCGACAATCGGTGTCCGCTGACGTTGACCACGTCGTCGACTCGCCCAAGCACCCAGTAGAAGCCGTCCTTGTCACGAGCTCCTCCGTCGCCAGTAAAAAAGTATCCTGGGTACGGCTTGAAGTATGTGTCCAAGTAGCGGTCGTAGTCTTCCCAAATGCTTCTTGTCATGCTAGGCCAGGACTGTTTGATGGCCAAGACGCCCTCGACGTTGTTGCCAGTGAGTTCTTTGCCGGTGTTTGGGTCGAGGATCGCGGCGTCGATGCCGAAAAACGGAAGCGACGCACTGCCTGGCTTCATTGGCGTCAATCCAGCCAATGGGCAGATCAAGTGGGACCCAGTCTCTGTTTGCCAATATGTGTCCTGGATGGTGCATCTGCCCTGGCCGATTTTCTCGTTGTACCACTCCCATATTTCTGCGGCGATTGGCTCACCGACGGAGCCCAACGAGCGAAGCGATGACAAGTCGTACTTGGAGATGAACTTGTCGCCGGCCTTTTTGAGCAACCGGAGTGCGGTTGGAGCCACGTAGAACTGGTTCACCTTGTACTTTTCCACGACCTCCCAGTAGCGGCCAAAGTCCGGATACGCTGGGGTGCCTTCAAACACCAATGTGGCACAACCGTTCAACAACGGGCCGTAGACGACATAGGTGTGACCTGTGATCCAGCCAATGTCGCCGGCGGTGAAGAACACGTCGGTTGGATGGACGTCAAACACGTACTTTGTCGTGAGCAACGCGTTGAGAAGGTATCCTGCGGTGGTGTGCTGGATGCCCTTTGGTTTCCCAGTGGATCCTGAGGTGTAGAGGAGAAACAACGTGTCCTCGGAGGATACTGGCACAGGAGGATAGTACGGCTTGTACTTTTTCATTTCCTCATGATACCACACGTCTCTTCCGGAGATGAACGGCACGTGCTTGTTGCCGGTGCGCTTGACCACAATGACGTTGCGCACCTGAGGAGTCTCCTTCAAGGCCTCGTCGACGATCTTCTTTGTCTCGATGATCTTGCCGCCACGCTTCGACTCGTCGGCGGTGATGACGACACGTGAGTCTGCGTTGTTGACCCGGTCACGAAGCGCGCCCGACGAGAATCCGGCAAACACAACCGAGTGGATTGCGCCAATACGGACAATTGCCATGATGGTGATGATGGCCTCGGGGATCATAGGGAGGTACACTGCAACGGTGTCGCCCTTTTTGACGCCAAGCAGCACCAACACCTGCGACAACTGGCACACCTTCTCCAACAACTGGCTGTAGGTGAGGGTGTACCCCTGGCCCGGCTCGTCGGACTCGTAGATGATTGCCGGCTTGTCGGGAGTGGCAATTGCGTGTCTGTCGACACAGTTGTACGAGGCATTGAGCTCGCCATTCAAGAACCAGGAGGTGTTGAACCCGGTCTTTGGGTACTTGGCGACGTCAAACGGCTTGGACCAGTGGAGCTCCTTTTTCGCCTGGGCGCCAAAGAACTGCTCTGGGTCTGCGATCGAGTCGCGGTACAACTGCTCGTACTGTGCAAACGAGTCGAGGTGCGGCTTTGAAGGGTGGTTTTGGATCCAGTTGGACGGAGGAAGCACGCGGTCCTCGTGCATCAAGTGTTCGTTTTCCAATGGCATGCTGATGGAGATTGGTGGAGCATTGTCTGTATTTATACTCCTACAGGGAGCATCCCTGAGGGGAAGCGTGGGGATTGTTGGGTGACGTGCATCTACAGTGTGGGGCAGCAACCGATGCACCTCCGTACGAGCGATGGTAGGTTATATTGACAATGGTGCATGTGTATTTCGGTTTTTATCGCCTGTTTTCTTGATGTCTCGTTTGTTTGGTTATTCGTTTATTTATTCATTTGTTTATTTATTCGTTGTCCCTTGTCCCTTGTCCCTTGTCCGTTGTCCCTCCTGAATACTCGTGACCACGGACTTTTTTCGGACAACCTCTTAGCCGAGCTCAAAACTCTCCAAGACAAACCGATCAAGCTCCTGCAACACCCCGCGCTTGAGCCCCGTGTCAAGCCGCTGGTTGTACAACTCGTCCAAGTTCAACTGGCTGAGCACATGGGCAAACAGAAGCTCCAGCAGCTCGTTCTTGCTCAACACCTCCTGGACCTTACTCTGCAACTCGCCAATCCACCCAGTCTCATACAACTGCTCCCGGAGCCGCACCGCAACCTCATTGTACCTCCCACTCTCAATCAACTCCCCAATAATTTCCGCCTTGATGTCCTTGGCACTATTGGTCATGGGAAATTTCTCAACTTTCCCCCAGTGCCCCGAAAATTGCTTGATAGGTCACGTGATACCCCTCCCCGGGTAGCTACCCTATATATCTAGCCTCGCATTTCCGTTTGTCCTGAAGCAAACAAAAAAAAAACAAAATGGGCCCCGTACCTCCGACATGGGCTCGTAACCTAGACTACCCTGCAATGTACCGAGCCTCGGTCGAGGACCCTGAACTGTTTTATGCGGCACTCGGCCGCAAGGAATTGGACTGGGATCGCGATTTCTCCGTTGCAAAGTATCCGAAATCAGGCTTTGAGGACTCGGCCTGGTTCTTGAACGGCCAGCTCAATGCCTCGTACAACTGTGTCGACAGACACGCAATTGCAAATCGTGACAAGCCAGCAATCATCTACGAAGCTGATGAGCCGGGCCAGGGGTATACTCTCAGCTACGGCGAATTGCTCGCCAAAGTGTGCCAAATGGCCCAGCTTTTGCAGCTGCTTGGCGTAAAAAAGGGTGATACCGTCGCAGTGTACCTTCCCATGATCCCCGAAGCCATCATCTCCATCATGGCAATTGTCCGCATTGGCGCAATTCACTCGGTGGTGTTTGCCGGGTTTTCAGCCAACGCTCTTCGCGACCGGATCAACGACGCCAAGTCGAAAATCGTCATCACCACCGATCAGAGTGTGCGAGGTGGACGAACCATTGAAACCAAGAAAATCGTCGATCACGCCTTGTCAGAAACCCCCTCTGTAACCAACGTCATTGTGGTCCGTCGAACAGGTGCCGACGTCCGGCTCGGGTCACGTGATGTTTGGTACCACGAGGCGGTTGCCAAGTTCAAGACATATTGTCCGCCGGTGCCAGTGTCTTCGGAGGATATTTTGTATCTTCTCTATACGTCAGGGTCTACCGGGAAACCAAAGGGATTGGTCCATTCCACTGCCGGATACCTTCTCCATGCGCTTCTTACGGCAAAGTATGTGTTTGACATGAAGTCCTCCGACGTGGTGTTTACTGGTGCTGATATCGGTTGGGTCGCGGGTCACACATATGTCTGCTATGCTCCGTTGCTTGTAGGTGCCACCACCATTGTTTATGAAGGCACTCCCGTGTATCCTCAGCCAGACCGTTTCTGGCGCATCATCGACACTTACCAGGCAAATATCTTCTATGTTGCCCCGACGGCTTTGCGGTTGTTGAAACGCGCAGGCGACGACCATATTGCCCCGTTTCTGCTCGCGTCACTTCGTTCTTTGGGCGTGGTTGGTGAACCATGTGCCCCAGAAATATGGGACTGGTACTACAACGTCGTGGGTCGGGGCAGGTGCACAGTGCAAGATACCTTTTGGCAGACCGAGACCGGCGGGCCGATGCTTGCTCCCATTGCTGGAGTCACAGGCATGAAGCCTGGAAGCGTGTCGTTGCCGTTTTTCGGCATTGACGTTGCGATTCTCGACCCAACATCCGGCGAGGAAATCCACGGAAACAACGTCGAGGGGGTCTTGGCATTCAAACAGCCTTGGCCGGGGATCGCACGCGGCATCTGGAACGACTACGGGCGGTATTTGGACACATATTTCAAGCCGTACCCTGGGTACTTCTTCACTGGAGATGGGGCACGACGTGACGAAGATGGGTTCTACTGGATTCTCGGCCGGGTCGACGACGTCTTGAACGTCAGCGGACACCGGTTGTCGACGGCGGAAATCGAGTCGACCATCTTGGAGAACGAGCTCGTGGCGGAAAACGCAGTTGTCGGATACAGACACGATCTCACGGGGCAGGCGATTGCCTCGTTTGTGTCGCTCAAGCTGAACACCGACGTCGATGCCAACGAGATCAAGAGTATTCTCCGGTTGTCTGTGCGCAAGGACATTGGTCCGTTTGCTGCTCCAAAGGTCATTTTTGTCGTGGACGATCTTCCAAAGACCCGTTCGGGCAAGATCATGCGTCGTATCTTGCGGAAGATCTTGGATGGTGAGGAGAATCAATTGGGTGATACCAGTACGTTGTCCAATCCACAAGTGGTGGACGATCTTATTAAGTTGGTGAATGAGAATTTGAGTTTTCGCCGGTGATGAGTTGGTGGTGATGAGTTGGTGGTGATGAGTTGGCGGTGATGAGTTGGTGGTGATGAGTTGGTGTGATGAGTTGGTGGTGATGAGTTGGCGGTGATGAGTTGGTGGTGATGTTATGGTTTGATTTAAGTTTATGGTATATGATTATGTATGACTATGGTATGATTATATGATTATATTGTAAGTTAAAGCCCTTTCTGCTATTTTACCAACTCGTTTCCTAGTTACTATATTGCAATGATTATTATGTATGATTATAGTATATAATAATATTCAAGGCTATAGCTATACTAGGCCCGGAGATTGATGCTTCACCTCATACTAAGGACGCTATGTAGTTGTCAAAAACTCTGCGACAGATGAAACTTTCGACTAGAGCTAGTGAATATATAAATTTATGGCATTGGAAGACAATCAGCTTTTGCCTAGATTATGTAGATTGTAGACTTGAAATGGGTTATCCTTGTGTAATATGCCTTGAAAGAACCAACGGATGGAAAATACAATTGCCATGATATTACTCTGGAAATACAGTTGTACTCAACATCTAAAATAAATATTACCATGGACATATATTCAAGGTGCACACCTAGCTAATACCATTACGCAATAACACAAGCGTCCATTGCTTTGGACCCAGGACTGATGCTGTCAGTCATGTAGAGATTATCCTTTTGCTCGTCTTTTGAAGCAGCTTTCTTGTCAGAAGAGGACTTGTTGATTTTCGGAGTTTGCATTGTTGATTGATGAATAAATTAAAGTAATTAATGAATAAATTGGAGTAATAGTCTGTTTTATAGTTGATTTTATACATTTGAAGCATTCAGTTGCCTGCCTAATTGGTACATTACAATGGTGACTCGAAATATAATTGGCAAGTTTATAAATTGCCCAATTCTCTAGTTGCCTAATTAGTACACTACAATGGAAGATGGAATTTTTAATTGGGTAACTTGGCGTCAAGATTTGTCATTGCCTAATTAGTACACTACAATGAGCACTTGAAACATTAATTGAGTAATTTCATTAAGCATTCAGTAGGTTTCCTAATTAGTACACTCAATGGAAGATGGAGAATAATGATATTTATCAAAGGCTATAGCTATACCAGCTCCAGAGAGATTTCTAGTAGGCTTGATCAGCAGTGATAATAGTATGACTGTGGTATGATGAATGATTATGATGAATGATTATGATGAATGATTATGATGAATGATTATATATGATTATGTAGTCGTGGCTAGGTGCATGACTACAGGATTGCAAGCAATTGGAAAAGCCGTTGGAAAAGCCGTTGGAAATGCCACTGTAGTATTTACCATCATTGGTGGTCGAATAGGTTCAATTGGTTGTACATTGCCAATTCTGGTCAACATATTGTCAACATTGACTACTTGGCCACATTCATTAAATAATGACGTCATTACATTGTCAATTTTAAGCTGACTCATGAATTACAATTTGAGCATCTTCTGGAAATATTCCAAGTGGTAAATACTTTCATGATAATATACAACATTCCATCCAATGTATATAGCCTGCCTGTACTCGTATATGATACATTATTCCATCCATCAGAATAAACATTTAGACTAGAGTGTCAATCCATACAACGTGTACATGGCTATCCAACAAATATACCTTTGTATACAGAGAATGCCAAATCTACATTGGGTAAACCAAGTAAAAAGCAGTCGACATTAACCAAAATGCTTTTGCGTAGAACCAACGGGCACCTTCCTTTTGGGCATCTAAGCGAAATCAGGAGATTTGTGAAATGCGGAGACTGATGAAATGTGGAGATTCAATGAGATAACCCGCTGGAAATTACGTATGACTTTAATGCTTGGCATGATTCACATGTAGCAATGTAGCAAACAAGGTTCAACCTTAGAGGTGAAGGTATGACCTAGAGGCAAACGTATGCCCTTAGAGGCGAGCGATACCCATAGAGGCGAACGATACCCACAGAAGCAAACGATACCCATTGAGGCAACCGACTGACATTTTGAGAAATTCGTACCCAGTTTGCTGCAAAATAAAACACTCGTCACAGGTATCTACGCTTACCAATCCCTTACTAATCCACGTGCTAGGGCATGAACGAAAAGAGTCATTGGAATTTTCCATCATCCCATGAGCACATTTTTTAAAGCCAACGAAACCGTTTGTCCAGCTACTCCGCTTCCAGACGAGTATGACGATCTCCGAATTGTCGGCTACGACCCGCTAGTTTCCCCTGCGTTATTGTCAAAGGACGTGCCACTTTCAAGAGACTCGCTCCACACGATTGTGAGAGGACGAAAAGAGGCGATTGAGGTGATTTCGAAAAAGTCCGACAAGTTGCTTGTGATTGTTGGGCCGTGCTCGATCCACGACTCGGATCTTGCTCTTGAGTACGCGTCGAGATTGAAGAAGCTCATTGGAAAGTACGAGAACGAGTTGGTGATCATCATGCGGGCATACCTTGAGAAGCCACGGACCACCGTTGGGTGGAAGGGATTGATCAATGATCCGGACGTCGACGATTCGTTCAACATCAACAAGGGGCTCAAGGTCTCTCGGCAGTTGTTCTCCGACTTGACCAACATTGGTGTGCCAATTGCGTCGGAGATGCTCGACACCATTTCGCCGCAATATCTTGCCGACGCCTTGAGTTTTGGTGCCATTGGTGCGCGGACCACCGAGTCCCAGTTGCACCGTGAGTTGGCCTCTGGATTGTCGTTCCCAATTGGGTTCAAGAACGGCACCGACGGCACTGTGGATGTCGCCATGGATGCCGTCAAGGCGGCTTCGTACTCGCACCACTTCATGGGCATCACCAAGAGCGGGTTGGCGTCGATCACCACCACCAAGGGGAACGAAAACTGCTTTGTGATCTTGCGTGGAGGCAAGTCTGGCACCAATTACGATGCCGAGAGCATCAAGAAGGTCAAGACCAAGACCGACGGGGTGTTGATGGTGGATTGCTCGCACGGTAACAGCAGCAAGGACTACCGAAACCAGCCTAAGGTGAGCCACTGTGTCAGTGAGCAGATTCGAGCGGGCGAGACCCAGGTGATTGGGGTGATGATTGAGAGTAACATCAATGAGGGCAAGCAGAGCATTCCTCCAGAAGGGAAGAAGGGCTTGAAGTACGGTGTGAGTATCACTGACGGATGTGTTGGCTGGGAGACCACCGAGACGATGTTGGAGGAGTTGGCTCAGGCTGTAAAGGCTAGAAGAGGAGTAGGTGCCATCTAGAGGAGGAGTAGGTGCCATCTAGAAGAGAGGTAGGTTTAAGTAAAATGTGAATAGCTAAAGTGAGATGGTAGCGATAGGAATCCATGTGAATAGTGGTCATCTCAGAAATGTAGTGAATGGTGACGATTCTAGAGTTTATGTAATTGGTTACTCAAAGTGTAGTGATTCGCATCAATTTTCAACTCACAATTTCTTCACTCCAGTGTAGTGATTCGCATCAATTCTAAACTCACAATTCCCTCCACTCCAGTGTAGTGATTCGCATCAATTCTAAACTCACAATTCCCTCCACTCCAAGTATTACCAACCCATGAGAAATTCGCCAGTGATAAAACTTGAAAAACCCATCGGCTAACATGCAACCTCGGCTACATACAAGCTAGGCTAAGATGGAAACTAAACAAAAACCAAACTGTGCAATAACATATATCCATACAAACAACATTGTACAATGTACACCTCAATTCATTCCAAGCCCCAAAAAGTTGTACCCAAAAACCCAATGTGTCAACCAGGGTACTTTTTACGCAGTCGGCTTCTTTTATTGACCATGTCACTTTTGCCTGCACAACCCACCAATACAACACACTCCTGGCCAATTCATTGCTGATACGATAATTTATCGTGTCTCAAAATAAACCCGAGCTGCTTAGACACATTGCACTCAACGTCAAAGTAGGAATATATCCCACCGTGTATAGACACAGGCACGTGTGTCTCTATAAACGTCAGCACGTCAAAGGTAGATACAAAATAAACAGTTGTACATGGCCAGGTACACTCGAGTAAATATTCGTATACCAGTGAGTACCTTTTCCAGCATCTCGGAGTTGTATGCATGAGTGCATGTGGAAGACATGATGGTTTCCAGACAAAGGTCCAGTGGCTGTGGACAAATTGGCAGGTTATGGGCATGAAAAGAAACAAACGGCGGTGTTGATTGCGGCGATTTTGCGGCGTCGGTGTTTGTAAATGGCACAGAGTCAGATATCAGGCATATCCCGATCCGGAGACCATTCCGTGATGGAAGTTTAATTTCTCAGTTCCGGGAATTTTATGAGGTTTTATATATAATGGCCTCGGCTGATTTTCGGCCATTCCATATACTTGCCTGGTACTGTGAAGTTGGGATATTGTGAAGTTATAATACTGTGGATATATTATACCACTGGCAAATTACGAATCATTTACGTTCATTTCCCGAGTGACATTTCACAGTTGACATTGATTGACATTTTACAGTTGGCATTGGTTGACATTTTACAGTTGATATTTGATTGGCATATTACTGGCTGACGGATTGTCTCTAATCCCATTGACGTTTATTATCTATTCCTCTCATCTCTATTCCTCTCATCTCTATTCCTCTCACCTCCAGTCTTTCTATTCCTCTCACTTCCAGTCTCTCTACTCACCATAATTGATCCCCATGTTCAAAGGAAAACACTTTTCGCTCCAGTTCCTGGTTCTCGACACACGAGTATACCTCAACGCCAAAGAAAACTCAATCATCCACGGCATCGTCGAATTGCAAATAAAAAAACCCACCCTCTCCATCTCCAGCCTCACAGTAAGCTTCAATGGTACCCTGGAACTCCGTCCTCTCAACATGGACGAATGCACATGCCTTGACACCCAGACTCGGCCAATCACCCACCAAACATGCCAATGGACCAAAATTGACTCTCGTGTCGGCAGCTACACGTATCCATTTGAATTTGTGGTGAGCAACCAGTTGCCCGAGTCGATCCAGGCATTGTGCAACTCCATCTGCTATAATGTCCAGGCAATGGTGGTGTACAACAAGGACCACACACAAACACATACCATCGAGGCTCCTGTGCAGCTTATCCGGACGGTGCGGCTCTCTCTTGAGGATAAGGAGCCGTTCAGCGACTCGTTGCTCGAAGGCACTTTCCAGCAAATGTTTGACTACCGCATGGCATTGGCAGAGACAAACTTGTACTGCGACGACACCGTGCAACTAGAGTTGGACATTGTGCCGTTGTTGCCTGATTTCTTCCACAAGCATTTGTACAAGATCAAAGAAGCTCGGATTCTCTTGCACCAGCAATACGACAATGGCTCGTATGTGAAGCGCAGAAACTTTCTTCTCAAGCTGATGGAGTTCTCGAGGCGTGATTTTGACCAGGATGGAAAGCTCCACTTGGTGACAAAGGTGCATTTCAAGCCCATACAGAAGCACATCTACCCGTCCTTTGATAACCAGCAGCAGGACGGTATCACCCATTTCCGTATCAAGCACTCTGTGCGGGTTTCTCTTAGCTTTGAGCTGCGCCAGTTTACGGATCTCGACTACTCAAAGCTCGACACCCTGTACATGCCAGCACAAGTTGATTTCAAGACCGGTTTGCTTGTGCATCCGCTACAAATCAGCCTGCCGTTTTCTGAATTGCTAGAGTCCAAGGATTATACTACGAAGCTGACGTCGCTTGCCTTTAGCCGACCCGTCCAGATGCTCCGGCGCGCGGCCCGGCATGCAGACGACCAGCCGCCTGTGTATTGTGAGCAGCTGCCTGCAGTCCGGCGGCACCGGCATGCCAAGTGGTTTCCTCCTGCCTATAACGAGATTGACAAGGTGTGAGTTGGTGAATGATTGTGTGAGTCAGTGAATGATTGTGTGAGTTGGTGAATGATTGTGTGAATGGCATGTGTAAATAAGTCCATGACAAGCTGTTCAAAGGAGTAGACAATACCGAGGACAGGTACTAAACTGATGAAATAATGAAATGCTACTGTATATTTACTATTATAATATTTTTGGTGCAATTGTATTGGCAACGTGACCATGGGAGCTTTGAAATGCACTAAATTTCATTAATTCCTGAAAGCAATTGCTAGAGATCTAAACAGATGCTGCTGAAGATTTACAAAGCATTGTCGAGTATTTAAAAAGCAACTCTCGAGAGTTGGTACCAGTATTTATCTTTGGCAAGGCTAATTTAGGCAAGAGTTTTCAGTCTTGTTGCTGGAGTATGTGGATTGGCAAATGTTCCAATAATGACAATGTCTAAATGAATTTGGATTAAAACCGACAATTTACCTGATTCATCCGTACCTTGTTTTGTTTTACTACGACATACTTTGCAAACTAGATTGATTTACTTGTACAGAAGGAATGCTATACATGATCGTCATGTGCCAATGGCCAAGTAGGGTTGATCAGAGACTAGATTGATGAATAATCAATATAACAATAAATCTAATCAACAGACTAAGGAGCAAGTTGGAACAGAATAATAGTCAGATAACACATGTTATCAAAAAACCAGCAACACCGCACGAGATAACCACTTTTGTAATGGTACACCAAATACCATTAACACTATTGTATCACCTTGTATCACCTTGTATCACCTTGTATCACCATTTCACACCATTCCACTCCATTGTATCTCCTCGTACCACCTGTATCAACACCTGACATTGCACTACCCAACAATGACTAGGCCATTGATAAAACACACTATTCCAAAATATCAGACAGGGACATTCCAAAAGCCGCAAGGGGTATTATGCAACGTTCAATTACATGTATGTGGATAAACGATCCACTCCTACATCAAGGGTTCAATCCAAAGGGGATTAGGGGCCGCGTCAGGTAGCCGCCTGGGAAAAAAGCAACTGCCCGCATCAGCCGCCCAGATCCCCCCCGAGCATCCAGGTCTCACTTTAAAACAGTCGTGCATTACCCGGCCGAATCCTCGATATTGGTAAGGCGCCTAAAACAAGGTTAACATGCGATTCTATGGTAATTACCCAGAGAGGAAGTGTCTGGAAACCATGACGTTTTCTTTGCTTTATAACCGCAGCGGTCTGCTGTTTTTGGCCAGCATTTCGCCATGTCCAGATACTCGCTTCAGTCGCGGAAATTTGATATGGACTTGATCTCCCTTGCCTCGTCGGACAATGGCTCACACAGTCCAATGTCGTTGGTCGGCAAAGGAAAGGGCACATCTTACGACACATTTGACTCGTTGTTCAGCGGCGGTTCAAGCGACGACACCGATCTCGAGTCGTTGCAGAGCTTCAGCAAGACCCCCATCATTCACGATGACTTGGATGTCCAGAGCGAGTGCTACTCGTATATCATGGACTTGATTGTCGACTACGAGGATGAGGCCTTGTACTCGCCCAATTTCGGCCAGGTGCCGCTTACAAATCGCGACCTCAACCTGTTTACCGGTTATAATGATTACACCAAGGTCAGTGTCGAAGATCCCACGAGCCTTGAGCCGCGCAAGACCCTCAAATTCCGAGTGGTGTCGACGCGCCAGAACTTGATCAACGGCGTGAAACGCTTTTCAGTCCGCCGGTCGCGTCCCTCACAATTTCTCGGCGCAATAAAAGCCGCAGTGTTACCAAAAAACGACGGCTTCCCCCAGCGGAGCAACTCCACCGGCTCGGTCGCGCTTACCCGTCTCAGCGGAGACTATTCGCAGCAGCGAATCGACCTCAAGAAGCGGTCGATATTGGTCAAGGATAGTGCCACGGAGTTGTTTAACATTTACACTGTTGAAAACCCGTACTTGTCCGATAACGAGATGACCTTGGCTCACTCAGGCGTGCGTGCAGACGTCTCCAAGTCGCATGATATAGAGCAGATTGACAAGGACACGTTCCGTGTCGTCAATGATTCGACGTTGAGCAACGGGAACATTCTGTCACGTCCTGCCCAGAGGAGAGCAAAGTCGAGCAATTCAAAACATGCAGTGAGTGCTTACAAGGCTGCACAGATGAAGTACCAGCTCCAGAGCCAAGGGAGCCAAAAGTCTGGTCAAAAGGGTCAGCGTGGCTACACAAGTCAACGATCTGGATACACAAGTCAACGGTCTGGCCACAACAGTCAGCGATCTGGATACTCAAGTCAACGATCTGGATACTCAAGTCAACGATCTGCCCAACCAAGTCAACGATCTGCCCAACCAAGTCAACAGTCTGCCCATAAAAGCCAAAGATCAGCCCAAACAAGTCAGCGGTCGGCTCAAACTAGCCAAAGATCAGACCCTTCAAACCGCAGAGTCCAGAATCTGTCGCACCAAAGAATGCACCTGGTGCCAAACGGGAGTCGTAATGAAAAAATGCGTCTGATTCGAGCCAAAAATATAATGATAACAGATTCTGGCGCAGAAATGCGGAAATTCTTCTATGCCTGATGGTATTGTATATTCGTGATTATAGATTGTTTTTAGACACTGTAGATCCACAGCCCAGTATGCATATGCACCTTCTATTTAAAGTCGAGTTTCAATGAAATGTACAATTGATATATACTATTGAAATACTATTGAAATACTATTGAAATACTATTGAAATACTATTGAAATACAACCGAAATACAACCGAAACACAACCGAAACACAACCGAAATACAATTGAAATATACAATTGAAATACAATTGCAATAACGACTCAGAATAGCACGAAATACCATCTGTCCGTAATCCCACGCGACAACCCGCTATTCCATGTTGAAACTCCCCCAACCAACTCTAAATGGTGGAAAATTTGATGTTAATTTCATCAAGAATCCCTATTTTACCGGGCTCTGTATTTAGTATCCCATATTTTACCAGATATTCCCCTCAGTATCCCTTGGTATTTCCAAACCCTGTCAGTTTCACCTGACAGACATGCATAAAATACGTATACACCAGCTTGGAAGTCATGGCAATGCCAGTTTTAATTAGCAAATATCGAATTTTACTGAATGAAACAACAAATTGGAAATCTTGAACCAATTATGCCCTACTGAAACCAATACTCTGTACTGGATTGCCGATTTGTAGCGTTGCTCTCCACTGTGATGCACATGAAAAAGCATGTTTCTGGGCAACTCTTTGATTGGTATTTACTATCCTTGATTAAAGCACTGGCCTTTGAATATAGATCTTAGAGAATGTGCTATTGAGCCAAAGCCTTTGGGTCTATTTGAACTTCCTGGTGTTGTAGTTGTACTTTGGAAAGAGATGAGATGATCACTTGTAGGTTATTGAATAAATTACAAGAATGATGATCAAGAGGATTATTAAATGTAATGATGAAATTTTGATGGATCATCAACTGGATCAGTAAATGTATTGTTAAATGATCCATTGGATGAATCAGTGGGTGAATCAATTGACAAACTAAATGGATCATTATTCCGATATAATAGATAATTAATCCGATAAAATGGATCATCAACTGGATCAGTAAATGTATTGTTAAATGATCCATTGAATGAATCAGTGGGTGAATTAATTGACAAACTAAATGTATCATTATTCCGATATAATAGATAATTAATCCGATAAAATGGATCATTCAACCTGGTAAATAATCATTAAATTTGGCAAAATATTCATTAATCTGAAATACTCATAATCTGAAAATACTCATAATCTGAAAATACTCATAATCTGAAATACTCATAATCTGAAAATACTCATAATCTGAAATACTCATCATGGCTGATTATCTAATACACCACGTTTGACAACTCATGCGCACTCTTCTACAAACCAATCAACATTACCTTCTAAATATACCATCATCCACAAATAAGTACTTGATTTACACAAATTCCACTCCAATAACGTATACGTGTCGTTAGTACACTCAAAATGATCTTCCTCCCAGGAAAAAGTCCCGTCAATCATTGACCCATGGTAATGGTGCCGCAGAGCACTGCCACCATTCCTCCAGAAGTCAAAGAATCAACCGCAAACCCATTGAGAAATTGTCTCTATATAATTGCAATAATCCCATTCTTCCTCACAACTTGCTAATCCAACGCCTGTGTTTCACCTGCAATTTAAAGTTCCGTCAACTTGCAAAACACCATCGCACATAACCATATATATAAAGCGGGAACAAGTATTTCATTAACCAATGCGGCGACTTGTGACGATACTACTGATACTTTCGCTATATGCGGCAGAATTCGTGGAGAATTCTGTGAATTTCAAGCTCGAGTCCAATTGGGCTGATCCCCCGTTTTGTCTAAAGGTTCTTGAGACTGTTGCCGGGGTAAATGAGAGTGCCTACTTGCCGGGCTTGAGTGCGGTTTTGGGGGTTTCTCTTGATGATGAGGACGACGACAATGCGAATTCCAAGAGCGACGAGGCGGTTTATGCCAGTGCTCGAGGTTTGTTGCAATCTGAGGACCAGAAGTTGTTTGATTTGCTTCTTGCCAACAAAATGTACTCTCCGCGAATCGTGGCCCATTACAACTACTACAACTCGACCGTGTGGCCCCAGTTTGAGAAGAAGATTGCCTCGTGCACGTCCACGTTTGGAAGCGTTTCCAAGGGCGTATGGCTCGAGTACAATGGCCAAGTGTTGTGCAACCCTCAGGAGATTTTTGCCTTGAAAACCACCACAAACAGCGGCCCTGAGCCGTTGCCGTTTGACAGAGTCATTGGATCGACAGGTCCGTTGGTTGTGTTGTACGGTGATGTGAAGGACCCGGAGTTTAAGCAGTATTTTGTGAATTTGTACCAGGCAGCAGAGGCAGCAAAGCTCCGGTTTGTGGTGCGGTACACTGGCAGCAGAAACGGGCCAAAAGAGCCGCTCAGTGGGTACGGGATTGATCTCAAGCTCAAGCGGACCGACTACATTGTCATTGACGACCGGGATATCAAGCAGGATGTGAAGAACTTGGACGGAAAAGCCAACGAGCAGACGGTCCAGGCGCCTGTGAGCGGGTCGTTCTTGAACAAGACATACCATGGGATCCATGGGGTCACCAAGAAGCAGGTCAAGAACTTGGACTTTAAGTTGGCACACTATCTTGTGAACACACACAATGGCACGGGGCAAGAGAAGTTGCACTTGTACAATGAGATTCTCGGCAACTTTCCAAAGTACGCGCACGACATTTCCCGTTCAAAGCAGTTCAAATACGTCCGCAAGTCGCCTCTGTTTGATAAGTTGTTCCAGGCATACAAGAAGAACCGGGAGTTTGGGGTCGACGAGCAGGAAATGCAGGGCATCTACGTTAACGGGAAACGGCTCCAAGACTCGGAGGACCAGAAGCAAAACTTTATTGACTTGCTTCAGTCGATCGAGATCGAGTCGGTCTTGGTGAAGCAGCTTCGTGATTCACTTGGAATTGATGCCCACACTGCCAAGAATTTCATCAGTGAATACGCCAGGCTCTCGGCAGTGCAACTCACCACGTCTCTGGAACGGTACGATCTCCGTAACGTGTCGTCGGTGGTGTACTTGAACGACTTGGAAAAGGACGAGGCGTATGCGCACTTTACTACTGATAAGCTGGCCTGGAAGAAGCCACAGCTTCCGCAGTACAAGGAAAACGTGTTGGATGTGGTATTTGCAGTGGCTTTGTCTGATTTCGACGTCATTGACGACATTCTCAAGATCGTGCACTTGGTTTTTGCCCAGAAAATGCCGCACCGCTTGGCGATTCTCCCAATCACAAAGCCCCTCGAGACATACAAGGAGATCACGGTTTCCATTGGCGGAAAATCAAAGACCCTCAGTCCGGAAGAACACCGGCAATTGGACCAGTACCTTGCGGACGATCTCCACCATGTGGCTCGGAACCAGGGAGTGGACTGGGTTCTGTTTTTGAACAACCTCCAAAAGGAGTACCTTGGCAAGGTGTTTTCCCGGAAAAGCAAGCCGCCACACGTTCACCTCGATGGAATTGAGCAGTTCAACATCAAGGACAACTATGTTGTGGTGGATGGTGTCTTTGGGGCAATGGGCGACTCGTGGCGGCAATTTATCGGCGAGAGATTGCAAAACGACATCAAGTACATCTCGCAAAACATCGACGGCGTGAAAGATGGCGAGAAAGTCGCCGATCTTCTTTATAAAGACGCACTTGATGTGCGAAACTTGGTGATCAATCCCGACAATGAGGACATCCAGTATCAGCAAGTGACGCCAGAGCTTCTTGGGAAGTTGAGCAAGCACAAGAATACGCTTGTCTTCTCCAACGAAGTAGGTGCCGACCAAGAACCTCGGATCTACACGTTCTACACCATGATGTTGGCCGGTGACTTTGGCGGTCACGTGACCCAGAAGCAGGCGGTGGAGATGTTTGAGGCGGAGATTGAGGGGTTGAAGCAGGGCAACCGGACGTATTTGATCAAGTACCGGTTGGTTGACCGGGGCCAGGGTCATGTCATTAAGAAATTGCGTGGGTTTCTTACCCAGAAGGTGCCATTGATTGATCGGCTTGAGGAAGCCGTCGAATATTTGCGGGAATTGCAAAACGAACCCGAGAAATTGGGCAGCAATGCGGTTCTGGACGTTCTTGATTCGGCTGGAATCCATGGCAACGTGTTGTCGCTCAACTCACGTGCGGTGCCGCTTGGCCCACAGCACTATATTGCGTCACGGGAATTTGACACCTTGGTGAAGTTTGAGTCGCGGGGCCGGTTGTTCCAGTTGATCCAGCAGATTGGCTACTCTGTGCGTGAAAATGTGACCTCCCTGTTGGATCGCTACGACTGGTCAGAGTCGTTGTTTTCCGTGTTGACAGCAAGTTACCATGCCGACAGTTTGCGCAGCAGAATGCAGTTGGAGATCTTGCAGATGGACGGGGCCTCTTTTGAGGTGAATCCCAGCAACGACACGTTGGTCAATGTGGTTGCCATTCTCAATCCAATCGACGAGCAGTCGCAGCGTGTGACTAGCTGGTTGGTGGCTCTTGAACAGCTGGGAATAGCCACGATCCGGGTGTTGTTTACCCCGAAACTGGGTCTTTCTGAGGTGCCAATCAAGCGGTTTTACCAGGGGCTTTATGTTCCGCGAGTCGAGTTCAAGGACGGCAAAGTGGACGAGTCACACTACCGTGTGGTTCTTGGCAATCTCCCAGAGACGACGCTCTTTACTTTGGACACGGATCTTCCTTATTCGTGGGTGGCTCATGCTCGGAAGTCGCAGTATGATCTCGACAACATCAAGCTTGATTTGACCGCCGACCGTCGCATCGAGGCAGTGTACGAGCTCAGCAACATCATCATTGAGGGGTACTCCACGATCGAAAACACATATGGCGGCCCAGTGGGGTGCCAGTTGGAGTTGTATCACGACAAGAAGGTGTATGCTGATACCAGTGTCATGGCGATTCTTGGATACTTCCAATTGAAGGCCGGGCCAGGAGTGTGGCAGTTGAAAATCAAGAGCGACACTCCATCTTCCACCGTGTATTCTCTTCCAGAAACTCAAGTGTCAGTGCTTGATTTATCCGGCCTGGTGGTGCGGCCACAATTCACTATAAACCCTGGCCAAACCAGTCTTGCGGATGTCCAAGAAAAGAAGGGTGTGCTTTCGTGGTTCAAGCAAGAGAAGAAACAGGCGGATATCAACATCTTTGCCGTTGCATCGGGCCACTTGTACGAGCGGCTTTTGAGCATCATGACCGCAAGTGTTCGCAACCACACCGAGCATACGGTCAAGTTCTGGTTGATTGACAACTACATGTCAGCCAACTTCCGGGCGTTTTTGCCTGACTTGGCCAAGAAGTACAACTTTGAGTATGAGTTGATCAACTACAGATGGCCGTACTGGCTCAGAGACCAGCGCGAGAAGCAGCGCACGATCTGGGGATACAAGATCTTGTTTTTGGACGTGTTATTTCCTCAGGACTTGGACAAGGTGATTTTTGTGGACGCAGACCAGATCATCCGTACCGATTTGCAAGAGTTGAATGACGTGGACTTGCAAGGTGCGCCTTATGGCTACACGCCAATGTGCGACTCGAGAAAGGAGATGGAGGGCTTCCGTTTCTGGAAAAAGGGCTACTGGAAGCAGATCTTGGGACAGGGCGGCTTGAAATACCATATCAGCGCCTTGTACGTTGTGGACTTGAAGCAGTTCCGCAAGATGACAGCCGGTGATATTTTGCGGCACCATTATCAGCAGTTGAGCCAGGACCCGGCGTCGTTGAGCAACTTGGACCAGGACTTGCCAAATAACTTGCAGTACCGCTTGAAGATCCACTCGTTGGATCAGGACTGGTTGTGGTGCGAGACGTGGTGTTCAGATGAGAGCTTGTCGACAGCCAAGACGATTGATTTGTGCAACAATCCGTTGACCAAGGAGCCGAAATTGGACCGTGCGCGTCGGCAGATTCCCGAGTGGAACTTCTATGACGAGGAGATTGGCCAGTTGATGAAGCAGAGCGAGGAGACCCGGGCGAAAGAACAGGAGCAACTCCAGGAGCAAGATATCACTGAGTCGGTGGGTGAGGAGCAGATGGATGATGGGGAGTCTGAGTATGGATTTGACGACTTTGGGGCTGACGAGGCTCAAGTGCATGATGAATTGTGAGGTGGTGTCATGAATAGTGAATGTACATGTGAGTCTGAGTGTAGTTTTGAGATATCATGTGGATAAGTAAATGTGGAGATATCAGGTGGATAAGTAAATGTGGAGATATCAGGTGGGAAAAGGCCGTCAATGGCAAATAATATGTAGTTTGAGTGATTTGGCAACTGTCTACAAATGTTTAATAACAATGGCATCAAGACATTGTTAGACATTGCTTGGCAAAGTAGATTCAGCTTGGCTTTCGGTATGAATACGAGTTATAAAAAGGATATAAAGGAAATGGAAATAAAAGGCAATGTCAATATAAAGGCAATGTCAATATAAAGGCAATGTCAATATAAAGACAATGTCAATATAAAGGCACTCTGATAATTTCCAGTGAGTACGACAATGACTGTATTACGAAGGGTTGTCACGTTTGGCGCAGTTGTTCATCCCGCCTGATAGGAAGGCACCATCACGGGTTCAATTCGATGCTTAGTGACAACCCTACGGCAGGCTACCGTGCTAGTACCCGCGGCGAAAACTCACAGCCTGCCCCATACACCAATTACCAGCACAACTACTAAAATCCCGCTTGGAGTTTTTCTACCCACTTGAAGGGTTTTCTCTGAGCAACACATATAGCGGCGCCGTCCCTAGTCTTAGACGGTGAAATATCAATCTCTCTGGAGCCGAAGTATAGCTATAGCCTTAAATAAAATAATACAATACAATACTGTATTACGAAAATCCAGAAAACGGCAACCCACGAATCATGGCATTCCACATTCTGCATCCACATTGACATGGAGCCGTGTACTGAACCATGGATCACAGTGGGTGCATAATCTGCTCATGAGTCAAGGACACGGAATATGTTTGAGGCATGGATGAACCACTATCGTCAGAGCTAGTATAACTTATAGTTTACAATTTACAACTCACTTGATAACTTGAACTTGTCAACTTATATGTCCTAGATATCACAGACAAAAGGACATGCAAACACTACATGTAAGACAGAAAATAGATTACCATCCAATTAAATACCGAAATCATAAAAACGTAAAAATAGTGGCGTGCCTCGAACAAAAGGCATGCCGTCACTTGTGCCGACTGTGGATCCGCAAATGCTGCATGCAGTTGTCCTTTCTGGAGAAACGAGAGTGGCATCCTGGGAATGTGCAGCTGAATTTCTTTTCGCCGCTGTGGATCTTCTTGTGTCGCGTGAGATGCCCTGCGGTCTTGAACCGTTTATCACAGATCTTGCACTGGAATTTACGGTGCTTGAACTGGTCGGGATTCGAGATGAACCGCAGGGTGAAGAAGCCGTTGTCGGCACTGTTGGTGAGAATGTCGAAATTGAGGAGCTTGGCCTCGGTCTTGTGCAATTTTAGCTTCAATGGGCGGAAGTCGAGCACCTTGGTCAGCAGCTCAAACGAGAACGCTTCCAGCTCCTTGACCGGGGAAATGGGGCTCGTTGGAGTCGACTGGCGGCTGGGAGTCGACGGGCTAGGAGTCACTGGTGGATTGGCGGGGGTTTGGGTCCTGGAGCTTGGGGTTTGCGGCCGCACAAAGTGAGGAGGCTGAAGGACTTGCTGGTTGGCTTGGGAAGTGTAAATGGGAAAGCGCCGAATTGGTGAAGAGTGAATTGGCGAAGAGTGAACTGGCGAAGAGTGAATTGATGCCGAGCGAATTGATGCCGAGCGAATTGGCGTAGTGCGAATTGGCGTAGTGCGAATTGGCGTAGTGCGAATTGGCGTAGTGCGAATTGGCGCAGTACGAATTGAAGGACGAGCCAAAGGGCGAACGGAAGAACGTACTGAAGTGCAAATTGGCGACCGCATTGGCAAGGTGCGAATCGACGACCGAACCGATGATCCAACTGGCAAAGATCGAAACGAGTGGTTCAAAGGCTGCAAGCCACTGCTCAAAGACGATTGAAACGGAGCTGGTAGTAAGGGGCCCAGAGGCAGGTGTATGCTTCTTGGAGTTTGGAATTGCACATCGTGAGGCTTTGTATCCCAAGTCGCCTTGTTCTTGTGGTTCAGTATAGCCTGTAGTGGGGTGCTGGGTCTATCAAAGGGCGTGATTGGCCGAGCAAGTACTTGCCTATTCACCTCAGCAGCAGTCGTTGACTGGAACTCCGAAAATACTGGGAAGCTGTTTGGTGAATCTTCGTTGTTCAAGAGCGCATTTATCTTCAACGACCGGCGCGGCGTCTCAAGAGGTTCCAAGGGCACGCGTGTAAGCTGTGAAAGGGTAGTCATATAGATCGTGGAGCAATTATCCAGATATATATTGGTATCCTCAATTTGCCATGAGTTATTAATAGCATGAGGCATTCCGCAAGGCCATCGCAAGGCATCCTACATTTCGGTACCGGCACCCAGGAGAAAACGCCAAAGCCGTCTATAGCAAATTTTAACGTCACATGAAAGCTACAATAGAACAACTAGAATTTATAGTAGCGTATTCTTAGTAGCGTTCTTAAAATTCCACACACAGTACACTCTTTCAATTGCACACTATCACTCTTTCAATTGCATAGTATCACTCTTGCAATTGCATAGTATCACTGTTACAACCATCTTCAGAACAGTATGCCTCATAAAATCATGCCTCACAATAACCCGTAATGATCCATGTTATAATCATATTTCCTTACAATTTGCGCGTCTCATGTGGACGTCTCGCGTCTCTGGCTTCAGCCTTGTGGAACTCAAGTTGCATGGCATTTTGCATGCAAAATTTTAAAATTATATCGCTAGCTATATAATCAGTATTCATATGGACTTTGAATATATATCTCTAATCCATCACTCGAATATTTCCAGTAAACTATACTCTTTTTTTTCCCCGGCTTTTCTCCACAGTTAACAAAATGTGCAGTTGCTGTCATTCCATCATCTTCTTGGTTCAACGTTTCAATCTGCGCCTCGTTTGAACTTGGCCGTTCCTCAATTGCCTCGATTGAGTCCTCAAAAATTGTAGCCAAGACAATAAAAAAAAAAGATAATACCAAGGTAATAATCATTAATCAAGCCAACTACAATATACCAGTGCTTGCATCTTCCAACTTTGGAAGCCAGATTGGGGAATCAACGACAACTTGTTTCCCAAGCTTGCTTAATTGTCTTGTTAGTCTGCTTGTCGTATTGCCATCACTCAGAGGTCTAGACTAAGAGTAGTGCCCCACGAAGTCAAGGATGATCTTTGCCCAACATAAACCTCCGGCGAGAAATCGCATGTCCAAGTGTAATATCTGCAAAAATCACTCCATGGCCCAGAGTCACTTGTCATAAGAATTAATATTCAGGCAAGATGCAAGGTGAGCCGGAGTTTCTCATGGGTTCAGCCTCGCGGGTCAAACCTTCTGGGATAGTTGATGGTTAGGATCAAAATACTGACATGTGTCTAGATGTTGATACTACGAGAGGTTGAGTTTCTACATGACCAACTGTTTACACAGGATTGTATACATTTTTGTCAAGAAACCTCATGGTCTTTCAATTGATCAGAGTTTCGAGTTTAAATGGCCATTGACTCAGTAATACTATATATTTGATTATTTCTTTGGAATAGAATGATTCAAGTGATGATTCAAGTGATGACTCAAGTGATGATTCAAGTAATGATTCAAGTAATGATTCAAGTAATGATTCAAGTAATGATTAATTCTCTATCCGTCATCATAGAAAATAATTCCCCTTTAAAGTTTTCATTTTACTGATATAAATGAATGGCACCCAAAGGGCACACAGAGTTTTGTCCTAATGAGGAAAACTACTATTAATCCTTAGCTTTAACCCTATGAGGTAAAATTTGTAGATCTCTTTAATGCCCATCTTTTAATCCTGGTCAGGACAAATTTAATACTGAAGTGTATTTAATAAGTTGATTAGTGGTCGCATCTGAACTACAAGTAATGTAAAATCAGCAATATTCATAGTTAGCCATTCTAAGCAATAATCGGCCCGGCAATTTGTTACACCAACATCGTGCGACAATAGCCAGTCACTCATTCCAACTGCATCTCCCCTTCCCAGATACTAAGATGCAGATTGCAACAGGATCATTGCCCAAGAGCTAGGTGGTTGGTATTGTTCAACCGTTGGTAAAACTTGTCTTTGATTCACCAAGGTAGCTAGAATGAATATTTTCTTGACCTGTACCACCGGTTATTAGGTTTATCCACGTTAAACGTATGCTCAAAATAGACATTACCAAAAACGAACACCAACAATGGTATATTCATTACTATGCAATGCCAATCGTCACGTCGACACACTTGAAAAATATTCACATACAAGTCCAATTTACTACTTGAGCCTGAGTTAATGTCTAATATTCTATTATAAAGCAGTCTGTAAGCATAGCGGGAGTACCTTGCCAAGAAACATTGGATTGTGTAGTATTGGTTGCAAAGCCGTGGATAAAGGCTCTATACAATAAGTGAGCAAGTAATTAAACACCATGCTAAGCCCTGGATGTTCGTATGCATCCTTTGAGGCCTTTTAAGAACAAAAATGTGTCTTGTTTGCGGTAACTTAACAAAAATTGGTTTCTTGCGGCATAGCAGCATGGTCAATATGGGAAGGCCATACTTCTCCCACGATCAATGTCTTGGCATTTGAAAACCTTGTCCGTGTGTTGCTTGCATGTTTGGATCGGCTGAGAGCCACAAGGCGTATCAAATACGCTAGATGCGGGTTAAGCAACGTCTGGGTAAAGTCTGGTGGATGATATCATATCCAACTACAGGTGCGGCGAGAAGCTAGATTAACTTTTTGTGATATCTAGTGCGATTTGAAAATTTTTGGCAGTATGCGGTTAGTAGAAGGCCCGAGTGTTAAAGGGCGTAGGATTTTGAGATGGGACCATAAATGGGCTTTGACCAAGAGCCGTGGTTTGGCTCGACGATATTTTGCTAGACAAATGGCTAAATATTGTGCCTTGTAGGATTTTTTATGGTAAGCCGACTGGATATTAGCTTGGGATGTGTAGATGTGATCATCTGAATACACTATAATCGGTGTATACAGTTAACGGTGTGGTGGCCCTGCATTGCGTATTGGGATGTATAAATACAAGTTCATGGGCAGTACTACAAGGCGATATATAGGAGAATAGTTTAAGAGTTTTGATACTGCGCATTGGATCATACGGGGTATTTAAAATATTGACGTTAAACAGGATCTGAGTTGGAGATATACGCAGTTTAAGTTGTATTAGGAGACACGAGTTTGTGATAATTTGATATTTGATATTTGATATTTGATATTTGATATTTGATATTTGATATTTGATATTTGATATTTGATATTTGATATTTGATATTTGATATTTGATATTTGATATTTGATATTTGATATTTGATATTTGATATTTGATATTTGATATTTGATATTTGATATTTGATATTTTGATAATCTTTTCAATTTTTCAATCTTCTCATTTCCTCATTTCCTCTGCACAATTTTCTCGATAAAGTGGCCAATTTCCTCAATCAATTTTCTCACTTTTCTCGATCCGTCTCAGCAATTGTCTCAAAAAGTCTCACTCAGTGTCTCAACCAACGGACACATTGACCAACACACGAACCACATCCACCAAATCAACCACAAATCAACCGCCACATCAGCTACAGCAAACATCACCACATATTATCACCCCTTATTACCACCACTTATCCCCCTCACCCACCATCAACGAAAACACCACCGGTCCCGGGCTGCTGCCTTCTAAGTGCATATCCAGGGCACGCAACCTTTATTCGCCCATATATACCTCCTAACAGAAGAGAGTCGACGATGCCGCAAGTGATAATTATCGGTGCGGGGATCAGTGGGATCAAGGCCGCGAGCGATTTGATCTCAAACGGTGTCACGGACGTGTTGATTTTGGAGGCCCGGAACCGTATTGGCGGGCGATTGCTCACAATCAGGACGCCAGAAGGCACGACGTTCGACTTGGGGGCTCTGTGGTTCCATGACAGCTTGTCGAACCCGCTCTTCCAGAAGTATGTGCTTGAGAACGGCAGCACAAAGATCCACTATGACGATGTCACCGAGAAAATCTACACGTACCAAGGCGAAGTCCCCGAGAGCTGGGGTCTTGCACCGGTGGTGGGCGAGATTGAAAAGTACATTGAGATGGAGGTGTTTAGCGAGTTGGGCAAGGACGACACGTTGTTCAACATGGTGGCCGACTATATATACAAGCGGCGGACGCTTCTCAGTGTGGAACAGGCGAAATATGCGCCTGAGTTTCTCCGCAGCGTCGAGTTGTGGCATGGCATTGACTGGAAGATGATGAGCGGGAAGTATGCAATGAACGACACCGAGGGCCGCAACGCGTTGAATTTGGACGGCTACTCGGCCATTCTCCAGGATATGTTAGCCAGCATCCCCGAGAGCCTGATCAAGACCGGGATCCAGGTCAAGAAGATTGTCCAGAGCAGCGACGGGGTGACCATCACCACCTGCAAGGGCGAGAGCATCACCTGTGGCCATGTCATTGTCACAGTTCCTCAGTCGATCTTGTCGCTCCCCGAGTCCGACGACGGGGCTCTTGAGTTTGAGCCCCAGTTGCCAGTGAGCATCCGCGCACCGCTCGAGAAAATGCACTTCTCCGCACTCGGAAAGATCGTGCTTGAGTTCGAGTCCACCAAGGACATCTTCTGGGACAAGCTGGTGGACAAATTCATGGTGCTTGCCAACCCAGACCCCAGAATCGTGGCAAACTTCAGAGGCACGCGCACTCATGACACTGCACGGCCCATTGACGTACACCACAGCTACTTCAACTTCCGCGAAAACCCACAAAATGTGCCCCGTGTGGAAGACCATCCGGTGGTGTTTCTCAACTACTATGCTGCCAAGAAGACTCCTGCTCTTGTGGCGCTCGTGCAGTCGCCAGTGACAAACTACATCGAAGACAGCAGTCTCGAGGACGTCTGGGAGTTTCTCAAGCCCGCGTTGAAGGTCTTGTCGCGCGGGAAGAGCATCCCCATTCCGAAAAACGTCTTCAAGACAAACTGGACCAAGGACCCGTTTTCCCGCGGATCGTACGCAGTCTGTGGGCCGGGCGACGACCCCACCGACTTGATCATCGGCCTCAGCAAGGGCGATGGCAATGTCAGATTTGCCGGCGAGCACACCATCTTCGAAGGTGCTGGCTGTGCACATGGCGCGTGGCTTAGTGGGAAGCGGGAGGCCAACTGGGTAATGAACAAAATGGGAATACTACTGGAGGAAAGTACGTATTACTAATGTGATGTGGCTCTGGGTGCTCGTGGGACTGGTCCGATTACTTGCACAGCCTTGTATATTGGTGTACAGACTGGTTGGCTTGTGTAGCAGATTATAGCAGACTTTAATATTATTGCGTTGTATTTGTATTGGTGTTGGATGTATGGCTGAGAATGGGCATGTCATGGGTGTCATGGACAGTTTCATAGGACGGTGTCATGATCCAGTTTCATCCAGTGTTATTCAATTGTCATCCAGTGTTATTCAATTGTATGTATGTATTATTATATTTATGGCTATAGCTATACTATGCTCCAGAGAGTATACTTTACCGTCCAAGACTAGAGACGGCGCCGCTATGTTGCTCAGAGAAAACCCTTTAAATGGGTAGAAAAACTCCAAATGGGATTTTTAATAATTCTACTGATAATTTATACGTGGGGCAGGCTCTGAGCTTTCGCCTCGGGTACTAGCACAGTAGCCTGCCGTAAGGTTGATAATCCAGTCATCATCCAGTCATCATCCAGTCATCCAGTCATCATCCAATTGGTATCTCACTCGATACGCCGCCACCTTCCAAATTCCAGCCCCACATATTTGCTTGCTATAAAACTTTATTCCACGTCATAGATTGACAGCCGTATTCTCAAACGTCACGTATCCAATTATGCATATACGTATATATCTCCATTAACAGCTTTAAACTCAGTCTGCAGTCTCCACAATTTGCTGGCATCGTAATCACCTTGTCTCAGCACTATTTTCAGACTGCCTTGGGACCACGGTGACTATCCACCTTTCTAGTCTCATTCACTTGGTCAATAAAGCTCCAGTATCTACCAGTCTTGCGTGGATCTGAGCAAAGCTTCCATGTCCCCATCAGGGTGAATCTTCAAATTGCTACTGGGTGGTCAGATCAAGGAGAATTGCCCACTTGTGAAGCTATATATTGAACCTGTTTTAATGAGTACTCAAAAGGGAGTGTGTCTGGCTTGTATGAAACAGAGTGCCTAAACCAGCCGATTCCTTATATAGCAGTGTGATTATGTTAAATACTAGCTGGCTAGATGTATATAAGCAATCATGATCTAGTTCTGTTTCAAAAGCAATTATGGTATCTACATTATGCTTTCTGGGGTTCAGTGGAAATTACATAAAGCGATGAGCTTATTAACGACATTTCCTGAATTGGTGTGTTGTAGTGAGCAATGTTGCTCCTTGCGAGGATATTCTAGTACAAGACTTTAAGCTAAGACAAACTGCAACTAACTGGAATAATAATATTTATTATTTATGACAACTTATGCTTTGACAGTTTATGTATCAGTACAAGTATATTTAGGTATGTTCTGATGTAGCTATACATTTTGACCATGGCTGGAGTATTGGCTAGAATATTGGCTAGAAAATTATTTACCCAATATTCTAGCCAATATTAATTGCCCAATATTAACTACCTAATATTAATTTTGACTAGCCTATATTAATTAAACACTATTCACGGAATCTCCCATAAAACCACTGTACTTCTCTTGATAATTTAACCTTTTGCAGACAATCAAGGATTTTTGCAAGCCGTCAGTCCGAATAATTAATTAGATGCACCTGGTCTGTTATGGTCATTGCACCCGTGGATATGTCGTTGATGTAATTGGTTGGTATGTTACCACTAACGATGGTAATTACTTTGCTCAGTTGAGTGACATTTACAATTACTAGATTATCGTTTAAGCAGTCAAAAATCTGATCCGGTGAGTGTTTTTTCTTGTTTGGTGCAGTGTCATGAAATTACTTAAACGGGTTTGATTTGGTGGAACCGCGTCTTAGGAGTTTTCCTGGGTAAGACACTCCCAAATTTAGTGTCTTGAATTGATGGATATGAGACATATCGCCAGTTTATTATCTACAGAATGCAAATGATTTTAGGAAACAATTGATTCAAGACAACCAGACATGTGGCTAGAATTTCGAGCGGGATTTGAAGAATATCAGTTTAATACACTGGTTGAAAAGAGCCGGGATCTGGTAATCCAGACGGAAATTCAAAAGGTAATCCATACACTATCCAGATGGAAATTCAAATGGTAATCCATACACTATCCAGAATTAAATCCTCGGCAGTATCAATAGATATATTAGCTATTACAAACACCGGGAATTACCACATTAGTCTGACAAACGGCCTTATAATCATTCTCGGCAAGCCTCACACAATGCAGCTGTCCACCATGTCTTAGGTTGTATTCCAAGTAGCCAACAGTAGTAAGATACTGCAACTGAGTGAGAAATATATATGTAGTATCACCGTTATCATTGATTTTCACCCAATGACATAATTACAACGCACAGGCATGTTTTACATTCATTTTACATCCAACAACCGACCATTATGTTTGATGTTCAAGGCTGTTTTCCTCCAGAATGCACGTCCCATTTATATGGGTACCGTTCCAGAAGCTTGAGCCGCGGCACTAAACTGACTAAAGCGTACATAAGGCACAATTCTGGTAGTGTAATAATTCACATTTGCAGAAAGGGTGGTGTCATCGAACATGTCAGCAACTTATCCTGGTATGATCTACACGGGATAATAGACACATTCCTGTATTATCAAGCCGTCTGTGTATATAATTTTATAAACCTGGCACTGGGACTGCGATTTTGCAAGTCTGGCATCAAGTGTGATTTTACAAATGTGGCCTAGATTAATTGCCGGGGTTTAATCAATGCTCCGATTAAATTTGCTGCAGATTAAATTGCCCCGGAAGTTTCAATTTAAACCCTGAATTTCCTTCTATTTGAGATTGTACAGGTACTAACCTGCGAGGATCAGACCATAATGGCGATTGTGAATCCAACCCAGCTGTGAATGACATCATTCCTGGCTCTGGGCAATATTACGGGGTGACTTTTGCGGGGAGCGACAATCGTTGTTAATATTGCTCCATTGAATAAGCATAGGTTCACGGTATAGTGGTTGATGGCCGGAGTGTAGCCAGTAGTACTCAGTGCGGCCAGACAGGCCCAATTTAAACGTACATTGTTTTTTGAAAAAACGTTTATAATGATTGCATGGTAATTACCTTAATTACTCCACTCATTTCACTGACCCATTGTCATGTCGTTGTCTCAGTGTGTTAATGCACCCTAATGTTCCCCCCAAGCACACTCAAGGACCCGCCCAGGGCTCCTCCACCGGACCCCTCCACCGGCAGCGACCTGCGCCGGAAATGTGGTGACATATGCTGTGAACTTTATTCCTGAGGTATATATGTCACCCCGTTGCGGGGCAAACCATGGACCTGATAATCGCCGAGTCGCGTACCGTGAAAGATGTGTTTGCCCTGTTTTCCAAGAACAAGCCCGACACGGTTGCCTGTGTCGACGATAACTGGCACTTCTTTCTCGAAGAGTACATTCGAAGGGAGCTTGACGAGTCTTTTCCAGCAAAGGACCATCCCAGTGATGCCGTAAGCCATGTCAGTAGCCAGCTAAGTGAATTCAGCAGCCAAGCAACCGAGTTCAGCAGCCAGAAAACCGTCTCCACTGCTGCCACTTCCGTCAGATCAAAGTCCCGTTTCCTTGGGAAATTGTTCAGGCACACTGCTCCTCAGCAGGTCAATGAGGCCGAGCTCGACAAAAAACAGGCCCTCATGGATCTCTGGTTCTTCCAAGTGCACAAACGGCTCTTCAAGTCGCACAGTCTTGTATGCAGAGACAGCTTTCTAGAATTGTCAGCCACCACCTTCAGCAAGGTCCTTGGGATCAACAACAGCTTCTCACGTCTCATCACCTGGCAGTTGCTTCTCGACTTTGGCGTCACACGTACCGTGGTGATTGACACCCAGTTAAATATCGACAGCATTGTCCGCAATTCCCGCCTGGGCTACGTGCGACGCCGCCAAGCTCCAGGCGCCTCCCGGACGCCCAGCCGGCTTGCGTCCGTGACTTCGGCGGCGTCCAGCGGCTCGCTGGGCAGCCTGCGGACGTCCAGCCCACAGGCCAACAGCTACTTCACTGCGAACCAGGGTTTGTATGATTTGATTCTCTCGTACGACTTGATTCTTTGCAAGAACAAAATTGGGTTTGACGACATCATGGTGAGTTTCCTCACCAACTTCAAGACCATGCTCAAGCCCAACGGGCATCTAGAATTGGTGCACAACAACTTCATTCCAAACTACCATGACCACGCGTTGTTGCAGCGGGTTTTGGGCCGTGAGGATATGAGCCAAGTCTCCATTGATGCGGAATTGCTCCGCACAGATATCATCATCCATCAGTTGGACTCGATCTACACCCGGTACGTGAACCAGTACGGCAAGCCAATGTCGACGTTGAAACTGACATACAAGGTGTTGCAGCAGGCTGGCTACTGCAATATAAGATCGCTGCTGATGGTGATTCCTCGCTGGATGAATCTGTATCTGGAGTTGCACAAGAACTTGGAGTTTTATCTTAGCTACTGGGAGTACAAGTTTATCAAGATGGAGAGCCACAGTCGCACGAGCTTGAACAATTTCTACAAGTTGAAGTCGTTTATCTCGGGCAAGGGCAAGATGGCATTGCTTGGTGTGAATTATTATACCGTGATTTACGCTCAGAAGCCATAGCTGGGGCAATGGCACTAACCAGGAAATGGATATTAGAGAAGTTGGGCAGAACCTAAGCAGAACGTAAAATGCAAAAGTCAAACAGTATATTAAAGTTTACCCAAGTTAAGGCTCAAGTTTAATCTTAAAGTCCAACAGAGACTACACAACACAATAACATTATAAAAAAGACATAACAAAGATATATTATAACAGAAGCTATGACAGCTTGCAAGACAACCACTAGACGGGGTGACAAATACAGCAGATTAATAATTAAACATGTAGCCCGGAAGGTTCTCCGAGGGAAATTCAATCCAGCTGTACCATCTACAACACAATACCCATGCAGTGATAAAAACTCACTAGCAAATGTCTCAGATTGACGCCTGTGCTGCTCGGTTGCACCACACTCAATATAGAGGCAGTTGCGCATTAAGTTGTATGAAAAAGGGCAAAGTCCAACAAATAACGTAACTGATCCCAAGTAAAACCAAGCCAGAATTTCATCAGCATCAAGACAATTGTCCAATGACTTGGTTAATGCGTGCCCCAGCGACATGTTACTTTAACACTACTGTTACATTGTGGAATACAGACGTACTGACCAAGTCCTCTAAAAACCTTGGCGTTTCAATACCGTCATATATACAACTGTAAAACACAAGCTACTAGTCTCTTATGATTCATCATATTAGCCTCGAATATGCCACTGGCCTCGGTAATATGATTTGCGAATATGTCTTTATCTATAATAGAATTATAAGATAGTACTTGGACTGCTTGTCTCATATTTCTTGCCATAATGTCTTACTTACAACGAGGTTGCCTGGTTTATGTAATGTCTTAGACCTGCCGATTCACTCACTGGGTCACGTTTACTTTTTGATACCATACCTATTAGTTTGGATATTCTGATATTGATTCGCCAAATAATCATAATTACCCACAGTCTGGTGTAAATTGATGAAATTATTCAATCAGGGCTCTTACTCGACTAATCATGATATTGTGATTGCACTCTGGGTAATACTCTTTCTTGCTTATCCTATAAAAGGGACCTTGCTTCTACAATAGCCTAGGCTTTTGTATGTAAAAGTAGAGTTGCACTCAAAATACAGTACTACGTCTCTGATGCCAAATCTAACTTTGGTACTTGGAACTAACGCTACAAATGTCCTCGGTGGTATTTAAATATTAAGCTTTTTCGACTCCCCAGTAGTTGAGTTGTTTTATGTGCGCCATGTTCGCTTCAATAATCTATTGCGTGGTATACTCATGAAACTACATTGATTATATTTGAGGATTTCCACCTCCCAAATGGTCTGACGAACTAGGAAAGGAGCCATAAAAAAGGGTTCAAAAGGGTTCAAAAGAGCTGTGAAAAAGAAATGTAGAAAACGGAATACTTTGAGTGAAAAATGGAATACCTCACAAGCGCAAAATGAATACTTCCCACGTGCAATACAATTACTTCCCAAGTGCAACAATTACTTCCCAAGTGCAACAAACATTTCCCAAGTGCAAAATAAACACTTCCCAAGTGGACAATTCAATTTCACCAATGTATAATTTCATGGGCACCGTGCGGTATTCGCATTTATAAGCATATTCACTGATGATTCAAATGGCATTTATGCATTTTTTCACGCCATTTGGTCTTGCCGTTGGCTGTAGCATGTAAGCCCAATCTGGAAATTGCCAAAAAAGTTTGGACAAAGTATCAAATTTTATTACTTGATTGGAGCGCAGTTGGACAGGGGCCAAGAAACTAGACAGGACTTGTTACTCACTGCAGGATTATAATTGTCATTGACGTAATACGATTGTGTATATTTGCACTATACATAATATTTCAAGGCTGGGCTTACACATCAGATAGAAGACAAGTATTGGGTGAGCAAGATACATTTGGTGAATAAAGTGGCTGGGATTTGAAACTGGTTGAGGTTTCTGAAAAGTGTGAATTAGTAACGAGTGAATAAGAGTCGAAGCTGATAAACGGGAGATTAAACACAGTCAAACAGCGGACCAAATAGCTGAAACACAGCAGGTTACACACGGCCAAATAGCGGATCAAACAGTCGACAGATTAACACAATCCAATAGCTGATCAGTCGACAAATTAACATAATCCAATAGCGGATCAAACAGTTGACAGATCAACACAATCTATCCAATAACACCACTGGATATTCATCACCTCCCACCAAGTCGCATTATGAAACTTCCAAATGGATTGTCCCTCGGTAGACTCAAAACTGCTGCCGAGTCTTTGAGACTCACACGCAGCACCAACACCAAATCAACACGGTCTTCTCGCTCGTCGAAATCAAAGCCGACAGTTGGAAAACGCATGCGTGATTTCATCTCTTGGCTCGGGAAGGTACTCAGCCCGCTCTTCAAGTACTTTCTTCCCAACTTTATTCACTTCCACTACTTCTACATCATCTCCATGGGCCTCATCACCTCGATTCTTGTATATGGACCGAAAAACCTCAAGTACATTGACTGTTTTTTCATGGGGTACGGGGCAGTGACCCAAGCAGGATTGAACAGTGTCAACATCAACGAGTTGACATTGTACCAACAGATTGCGGTATACTTCATGTGCACGTTGACGACGCCGATTTTCATCCACTCGGGATTGATCTTTGTGCGGCTCTACTGGTTTGAGCGGACGTTTGACGATATCAAGGCGAGCTCAAAAGACAATTTCAAAATGCGCAGGAATGCTACCATAGCGGCCCGGACAATGAGCATGGAGAATCGGAAACGGACCATGAGCATGGATAATCGGCGACGGGCCATGGCTGAGGAGAAGGAAGATACTAGCAACAGTAGTAGTGAGCCGAAGGAGGTGAAGATGCCAGCACCTGTGCGCAAAAACTCAATCAATCCGACTGATATGTACATGTCGATTGCGATGATGCGGCAAAATGCGAAATTGAATGAAGACGGAGATGCGGACGAGGAAAAAGAGGGGCCTGTGTTGTATATTCCGGGGGTGAGCGAGGTGGAGAGACGAAAGTTTGGCATATGGAAGAAGTTGCGGCGGAAGAGCCGACGAAAGAGACGGGCAAGTGAAAATGTAGGGGAGGGGGATGAAGAGAGGAGGAGGAGGAGGAGGAGGAGGAGGAGGAGGAGGAGGAGGAGGAGGAGGATGAAGAGGAGGATGGTGAAGATGATGGTGAAGATGAAGATGAAGATGATGCCATTGAGAGAGACGAGGAAGTGGTGGAAGAGTTTGAGATGGAGCAAATCCCGGTAATGAAGTCGCAGGAGCATTCTGATGACGAGGAGGAGCCATTGCCTATTACCAGAAAGGACGACTCGAGTGATTCGCAGGACTCTGCCGATGCTCGAGGAAATTCCGCTAGGAATTTGTTGAAGTTTTCCAAGGACGACGAGCATTCCAAAGGTGCCAAGAGCTCCAAGATTTTCAAAAATTCCAAGGGCAATTCCAAGGCTAATTCTAATGCCAATGCCAAACTCCTCACGTCCCCAACAATAGACCTACCGGTAATGAAATCCCAAGAACATTCTGACGACGAGGAAGACCCATTGCCCGTCACGTCCCAGTCTGCCAACAGATCAAACGAGTCAATCGACTCGCTCTTGTACAATCCAGACAAACCCCAAGGCGAAGCACATCAATCCAACCGGCCGCTTCGGATGACGTTCCAGGACAACAAGCCGGTGCGCAAGCCCAAGCGGCTTGGGCTCTCTGAAACCATCAAAAGCCGCATTGCCAAGTACCCGTCGATTCTCATGGACGACTTATCGGCAAGCGACGGCATCAAGAAGAAAATGAGCGGCGGATACCTCTCGTTCACCCCGACGTTTGGCCGGAACTCGACGTTTGTGCCGTTTGACAACCAGCAAAAGGAGGAGCTTGGCGGCGTGGAATACCGTTCGACCAAGCTCCTTGCCAAGATTCTCGTCTGCTACTACCTTGGGTTCCACCTTCTTGCTTTTGCCGTGTTGGGGTTCTGGACGATTCCGCTGAAACTGTATCGCGAGCTTTTCCAGCAGGACGGCTTCAAGCCTTCGTGGTGGGCAGCTTTCACAGGAGCTTCCTTTGTCAATGATCTTGGCTTGACACTTACCCCCGACAGCTTTGCGTCGTTTGTCACGTCGCGATACGTGCTTCTCTGGGGCTCGTTCTTCATCACCATCGGCAACGTTGCGTTCCCAGTAATGCTCCGGCTCATCATCTGGGTGTTGTTCAAGTTTGCTCGCGACTTGTCGCTTTTCAAGGAGTCGCTTGGGTTTCTTCTCGACCATCCCCGACGGTGTTTCACGCTCCTCTTCCCGTCGATCCCCACCTGGTGGCTCTTCTTTGTGCTTGTCATGCTCAATCTCGTCGACTTGGTGCTCTTTTGCATCTTGGACATCCACGACTCCTTCTTGGACCCGTTGAGCACTGCCACCAGAGTTTTGGCCGCGTTCTTTCAGGCCATCAGCACCCGGACCGCGGGATTCAGCTGTATCAGCTTGTTGGACGTCCATCCTGCGATCCAGGTCAGCTACATGCTCATGATGTACGTGTCGGCTCTTCCAGTGGCGATTTCCATTCGTCGAACCAACGTCTACGAGGAACAGTCCTTGGGAATCTACTCCAAGGATAACAACGACGCCGAGTCGGAGTCCAGCGATACCCTCCAGAACTCCACAAAACGATTCGTCGGTGCCCATTTGCGCCGCCAGTTGCAGTTTGATCTTTGGTACATCTTCTTGGGGCTCTTTATCATCTGTATCTGCGAGGCAAAGCGCATCAGAGACTTGAACGACCCCTTCTTCTCCATCTTCTCCATTCTTTTTGAAGTCGTCTCTGCCTACGGCTGTGTCGGCCTTTCCCTCGGATATCCAAACGACAACCGCTCCTTTTCCGCGCAATTCACCGTCGTGAGCAAGTTGGTCATCGTGGCAATGTTCATCCGAGGACGGCACCGTGGCTTGCCTTATTCCATTGACAGAGCTATCATTCTTCCTTCAGAGTTGATGGACAGACGTGATGGGCTTCAGGCCAATCATGCTCGAAGAAACTCTGGGTTGCGAGATGCTGGCTCCTTGGACTTGCACAGAAGTCATGATGATAACAGTGAGGTGATTGAGGAGGAATCGGTGGCACTGGAGCCACACGAGGCGGCAAACCAGTCGGTTCCTGTTGAACCCCAGGCGCCTTCTCGAAGACATACCATCAAGTTTAATGCGGACACCTCGTTTACTACTAACTACAGCAATTATCAGAGCTGATGGTGGATATATTATATTAATTGATAGAATGGTGATAGATCTGTTGTAGTGAGTGAACAGGGATGTGAATTCTGGTTACACTGAGGGCTACAAAATTGGACTGTGGAGTTGATGTATAGATGTGTTTTGCAGTTTTATATAATCATCTTTCTTGGCTGAGCAAAAGTTTTTATTGACAATCTATTTAAGATTATCCACTCTATACAAGATTATCCAGTCTATTTGCACTGGTTCTACCGCTCTACTTGCTCTACTCTCTTTTTCTACTCGCTCTACTTGCTCTACACTCTTTTTCTACACTCTTTTTCTACACTCTTTTTCTACTCGCCTTTCGTTGAGGCTGAAAACCCCAGTAAGTTACCTACAATGGAGAAGCTATTCTACGTTGGATTACTCACGGAATGGCCGAACATGCACAACATGCAGTTGTAACGTAGTGAGCAACTCATGACCATAGGAACTTAGGAGGAGATATCTCTCCGATAAAGGAGAGATATTTCTGTAGTTAAAAAGAGAAGGAAATTCAATTCAATCATCACTACCGTTACGATTATTCAATTACAGAGGAACTAAATATCTGGGCATAAGTTTGTGTTGAGGTTGAGAACCACAAGTAAGACACCTATAACGGAGAAGCAATTCTACGTTGGAATGTACTCACTGAGCAAGACAACTTAGCGGTTATGCTGTTGTAATAACCAGTGAAACTCATAACAATAGGATCTTATAAGGGAATATTATCTCCTACAAAGAGAGGATATTTCCGTAGTTCAAGAAAATAACGAAATCAATCCAATCATCACTACCGTTCCGATTATTCAATTATAAAGGAACAAAACTCATCTATAATTAACTAAATATCTGAGTATAAGTTTGTAACGATGTCACACTCAATAGAAGAGGAATTCGGCATCGATACTTTTTCTACTCACTCTACTCGAATTTCTTGCCTGCATTCTCAATTTTTTACTTGAAAATTATCAGACTACGGATATCAAGTAATCACGCTAGCATCTCACTTAGCATCACTTTGCCTCTCGCTCATTGCTGGAATCTACCAATCATACTTTACCCTGTAATCTACAATATACACCAAGTTACCATTTATTATACATGCCCTTGCTATACACCAAGTCTTGCCATTTCTAAATCACCCTTTCATAGTCCACTACCAATTCCAAATTTTCAATTATATTCCTTGATCCAGACTTGGTGTTTGACTAAAACAAACGTTTCACAAATACCTAATGACGGTTGAAACATTGAAACTAGAATTGACTTGACACTGGGCTTGGTTGATATAAAGCTAGCAATTGATATAAAGCTGGCAATTGATATAAAGCTAGGCAACTGATATAAAGCTAGGCAACTGATATAAAGCTGAAATTGATATAAAGCTGAAATTGATATAAATCTGGCAATTCACATAAAGCCAGTTGATGTATACTCTCCATCCAACACTGCTTCTCATCTGACTTGCATCTATATTCCAGCTCATACACCAATTTCCTACTTACTAAACAGACCCTTGGTCACATTAGTAGTAAACCATCCTTTCTTGAGATCCGAACCCGTGCGAACCGTGCCCTTTTTCAAGATCGTGATAATTGCTTCCTCGACATGAGAAGTGCCAAACTCAGTTTCCAACTGCTGCTTTCCCACTTCATCCATAATTCCTTCATTTCCGCCGAGCCTCGATGAGTAGACTTTGAAAATCGAAACCGCATCACTCAATGGCACAGTCGAGTCTTGCTGATACTTTTTGACCGCTTCCTCAGACTCTACAAACACAAAGTAGTCGCCGTCATTTCCCTTGTACACAACCCTAAATGTCTAGAAGTTAGCACGGGAGCCTTCTGCAAGGTCTACTTACTGATTTTGTCATTTTTGGATTGATCCCAGGGATTTCCACCGCTTTATATACCCCATGATAACGTAATCATGGTTGCTATCCCCTGCATCCCACCACAGTCGGTTGCTTGGCCCATGACCGGAATTGGAGCCAATGATATCCAATGTTTTATTAAAGTGTTGTAAAAGGTATTTGAATTGTGTGGTTGTTGTAATAACTTTAATTGGCGTAGTTGGTCTTGGGAGCTTCAAATGGCGTAGATGGTCTCTGCCAGTTTAAATGGCAGGTCTAGCTTTGAATAGCATGGCTCGTTTTCTCCAAAGGATGTTGTGATTTACTGGTTAGTTTTAATTTTTGATTTTTGCATGTCTTGTCAAGGTGAATTGGTTGTAAATTTCAAGATTTGATGTGAGAAATAAAGTTTAGACGAGCCAAGACTTGGACAAGTATGGAAAGGAATAAGAAACGAAGAAACAAACCAAGAAAACAAGTCATGGTGGAAATATATTCATGATTATAAAACACCAAGAACTGATATCCTGGCGAGACCCGTGACTCTCGACCATTTTCAAATCCAAATCAAGTCACTTGTTTTTGTCACTGGATATTCGTATACGTTTGTAGTGCCATTATTAGATGGCATGTCACTTTTTCTGGAGCATATCTCGACCATTGTAAATATTATTACCAAAGAAATGTGAATAAATGGATTACATAAGTCATGTGAATAAATCGAATAAACAAACCATGTAAATAAATGGATTAAATAAATCAATTATCATGGCAATCAATGGTATATCCCTGTATATTCTCCTGTACTCACTCAGCCACTTATACATCCATATATACCAACTCTCTACACACCTTGCCAACCAGAAATCCCAAATCTCTCCGTAACGACAAATCCAGTGCCAAAACCAGCATACAGTGTGAGACAATTGTATAAAAATAATCAACCTAGCTATCTTCTGTATTTATAGCAAATAACACCATCCAGCCTTTATCACCGCTTCACTATCCATCACCACTTCACTATCCATCACCACTTCCATCTCACACCTTGGACGAATTAATCAACTGCTTCCGCACCGCAACAACCTGCTCCTTCAACTCGTCCCGGTCTTGCTTGATTATAAACAACTCGGCCTCCAAGTCGCGGATCTTCATCGTATACGCCGCATCCTTCAAGTCGTCGTTATCATCGTCATAGTTGCTTCTGCCATCAGGCGAACCTCCATGCTTCAACTTCAACTCCTCAATGTCGCGCAGCAAGCTCTGGTTAAGATCCTTTTGCTTGCGCAACTCCTTCTGCGACATCTCCAACGCCTTGCCCGTCTTCATGACACTGTTCATGGCGTTGCGGTAATTCTCCTCGAGCTGCACTGCGTCGCTCGACTTGGACGTCTGGTGTGCCAACTGGTCTTGCAACTGGGCGATTTCGCGGCCCATGGCATCGGTCTTCATCTCCTGATCGCGGTTGATCTGGATCAACTGGGTGATTTGCGAGTGCAAGTGGTTGACTGCCCGGCTGTTGGACAGGGTTGATGCATTACTCAACAACGAGCGATTACCTTCGTCCTCATTGGCACTGTCTGCGGATTCGTCGGTGATCAACGAACGATCCAAGTCCTGCATTTGGTCCCGTTTGCTTTGCCAAAGAAGTACCATCTTGCCAATGTCGCTCAGAATCTTGCTCAACTTGTCGTTGGTGCTGAGCCGCTTCCGTTCGCTTGAGCCCTGTGCCTGTCGCTTCAACTCGTCCTCGAGCCGCGCGACCTCCTTCTCAAGCCGCAAAGCCTCCTGCCGATACTCGTCGGCACGCCCTACTTCCTCAGACAACTCATGGATCACCTGCTGCTGGTGCTCGGTGACCTTGTTCAAGCTGTCGAGCTCGGTGATGGACCGGTCCATGAACGGCTCGGCCTCGTCGAGCTTCTGCTGCAACGTCTCGTTGTTGGTTTGCAACTTGACAATCTCTGCCCTGAGGCTGATGTTTTCCACTCGGGTGGAGTTCAAGCTACGGTCCCCCACCGGCGAACTGCTGTCGAGGATATCTGGTTTGTCTTCGAGGTCACTGGTTGCTTCGCGAGTTGCTTCGTGCTTGTCCTTTGGTGTGTGGCTGGCATCCAACTTTTGCCACTCCAAGTTGAGCTTGTGCTGATCCGATTCCAACTTCTGCTGGGCCATGCCAAGCTCCATCTGCTCGTGCTCAAACTTCTGCTGGGCCATTGCATGTTCCTTCTGCTGCTGTTCAAACTTCTGCTGCTCCACTCCAAGCTCCTTCCGCTCCTGTTCAAGTTCCATTCGCTGCTGCTCAAGTTCCTTCCGCTCCTGTTCAACCTCCTTCTGCCCCTGTTCAAGCCTCTTTTGCTCCCTGGCAACCTCGTCAGCCCGCAGCTCGACATCACGCGACGCTTCTTCGCCATTGGCCTGCTTTTGCTTGAGCAAGGCCTCGAACCGCGAAGCAGAGGCCATGTGTTCCTGGGCCTGGCTCTGCAACTCCCGATGACGCTCCTCATGGCTCAAGGAGGTTTCATCAAACACACGCTGCTGTTCGGCTGCGGCTTGCTGCTGCTTGTGCAATGCGGCCTTGGACTCGTCGAGCGAGGCCTGGAGCTCGTTCATGTGCAGACTGTACTCTGCAAGCTGGCTGTGGGAATGCTGGAGCTCTGTCTTGTACTGCAGAAGGTCGTCCTCCAACAACTGGATCTTATCGGAGGCGGTTTTCGCCTGGGTGTTCATTTCGACCTTGAGCTGGGTCAATTCTGCTTCCAAGTTGTCGACTAACTGCAGGAACTGCTGCTTATCGCCTTGGTTCTGCGGCACAGGGCCCAATGTCAGGAGCACGGGATGGGTGTTGTCTGGTGCGTATTTTGCGGTGAGTTTTGGCGAGTGAGACTGGTGAGACGAATTTTTTTGAGAGTTCTTTTCGTAGTCTTGAGAGTTCTTTTCATAGTCTTGAGATTCCTTTTGATAGTCTTGAGATTCCTTTTGATAGTCCCGCGAGTCCTTTTGATAGTCCCGCGAGTCCTTTTGATAGTCCCGCGAGTCCTTTTGATAGTCCCGCGAGTCCTTTTGATAGTCCCGCGAGTCCTGTTCATAGTCTTGCAAGTCCGTTTCGTCATAGTTTGGCGTCACCGCATAGTTCTTTGGCGTGCCAGTGTACTCCTTTGGCGTGACCACGTACTCCTGTGGCAGCAAGACACTTCCCTTGGCCGAAGTGTTTCTGGTTGGTGTGCTGCGGTCTTTTGTCGGAGTGTTTCGCCCAGGGTCTCTGGTGGGAATTTCTCTTGTCAGGACATTGCCACCGTCGTGGGAATTATTTCTCGAGTCGTGGGAATCATTTCTCAAACTGCCTCTCGAATCGTTTCTCAAACTGCCTCTCGAATCATTTCTCAAACTGCCTCTCGAATCGTTTCTCAAACTGCCTCTCGAATCGTTTCTCATGACATCCCTCGGAGGATTCGACTCATTTCTCATGCCATCCCTCGGAGGATTCGAATCATTTCTCAAGTTCCCCTCACGCGACACACTACCCTCTGCCACAGGCGACACGGAAAAAACATCCTTCTGCCCCTCGTTTCGCTTGGGCGACCGCATCGGAATCGACGAGCGCCGCTCAGGAACGGTAAAAGCCTCGCCTGTTGGCGTAGTAGGAGTCTCCTGCTGCCGAGGCGTAAGGTCTTGAGCCAAATCCTGCGACGAATTCACATACGTATCCAACAAGTCAAAGTCGCCCTTGACGTCCTTGGCATCCTTGTGCTTATGCTCTGGAGACGCCTGGGTCGTTGACGGCGGCGTGGAAAAAACTTCAGCTGGCCGCTCAATCGAGGCGAGCGACGCCTTGTGGCTGGGCACAGTCTCTCTAAAGGACTCCAGCTCGGGGATAGTGGGCTCGAGCAGCGGCTTGCCCGAGGGAATCGAACGTGAGAGCTCGCTGTTGCTTCTGGAACGAATCTCCTGAGGCGTGTTTTGCTGGGGAAGAGGCACGCTGGAAACACGCTGGGGCACCTTGTCGCCCCACAAATCATGTCCCTTGACACGGATGGACCAGTCGTTGTACAAGTCCAAGTCAAACTGGTAGATCATGGTGCCAAGACCCTCGTCACGGTTTGCCTTTTCAAACCCACTAAGCTTGGACGAACAGTAGTCCAACTGGTCGCCGCCCATGATGAGAAGCCTGTTTTTGGAGCCAGAAAGCGGCAGCGACGCAGAGGCGTTGCCAGAAATGTGTGTCGGCACCACAGACCCTGGGACCATGGTGCTATCAGATGAACCATGTTTCTTGTAGTTGAAAACTGCAGTCACCGAATGGCCGCAGCGCGGTCCGGGATTCAAGGCAAACAGCTCACATTTTGTCCAACACAAGGAGTTCAAGTTGAGAATGTAGAGATCGTTGACGGTCTCGTTGCTGCTGTTCTTGCCGCCATATACCACCATCAAGTTCTTGACCAACGTCGCCGAATGCTCCTCGATTGCCGGTGGGATGTCACCGACACACTGTTTGCGAGTCACGCGGTTTGTCGCTGGATCATAGCAGTAGAGCTCGTTCAGAAGCTGCGCCAAGTTCGATCCGCCAAACACATACAACTTGTAGTTGTACACCACCATCGAGTGGTTTGTGAGAGCAGGAAGCGGCTCGCTCTCTGGAGCCAACTGCACTTTTTCCCAGTGGGACGTTGGCTTGCGGAACAGCAGAAGGTCGAACATCCAGAGGTCGCTGAAAATCCGCTGGTCAAGCTGCCCGCCAAAGAGAAACAACTTGGCAGAAACAACTGCCTTGGCCACAACCCCAATGCTATGGCCATACCGGCCACACGGCTTTGGACCCTGTGGGTGCGGAATCGTCCACTTGAGACTGTTGATGTTGAACAAGTACAAGTCGTTGTCAAGCTCCCCATGCTCGTTCGTCTGGATCGTGTCTCCGCCAAAGATGATGAACGCATTCCCACACAAACACGAGTTGTGGCCCACTCGCGGCGCAGGAATCCCGTCAAAGTTCTCAATTGAGTCTGCTTCAAACGTCGCAGTGTTGAGTGCCCACAAGTCGCCGTACACAGACCCTTCGCGGAGTCCACCCATGACAAACACATAGCCCTCTTCGCTGATCACCGACGACGACGTGTGTCGGTACCGAGGAAACGGCAGCGACCCGAGCTTGATCCGGGTCCACGGGGTGAACCCCTGCGCGGGCTTGCGCCCGGACCCGCCCGTACCATTGGCGACCACCGGCCCGGGCCCCGGCGGCTGGGTCTGGCGAAACAAGTTTTTCGACTGGGTTTCAATAGGCAGGAGTGGCTGGCCAGCGGTGGGAATTGCCGAAATGGCTCGTCCTTGGTTTACTTGGGTTCCTTGGGGAGCCTGGGATCCTTGAGGAGCCATTTGTCCCGCTTGTCCCGCTTGTCCCACTTGATTTCCTTGGCCTCCAATGTGTCCCATATGATTTCCCATCTGACTTCCCATTTGATTTCCCATTTGATTTCCCATCTGACTGACCTGCCCTTTTATAAGATCATTGTTGTTCTGCACATCCAGCGAAACACGCTGGTTCACCGGCGACTCGGTTGGATCCGACAACGACAGACGGGCAGTCGAGTCATTCGACTCAACGGAATTAAACGTGTGCGGCGACTTCTGATCCTTCTTCGAGGTAGAGTTGCTCCGCTTCGGCTTCTTCTTGCCAAACTTAAACGGTGCCATTTTCTGTAGATATTTTTTTGCGTCTGGTTTTTTCGTGCAATTTTCAGGCTCGTCTACTAGTGCATTGGCCAAATCGCTCTCCAAAAATACCACCCTTTTCCTCTTACGTCCGCTTACGTCAGCATGCATTCCGTTACCCGGTACAGCACGTGTTACACTTACCCTGTTGCATAGCGTCACCTGCAGCACGTGCATTCTCTCCTCATCTCCGCTACTCCACACTTTCAACTCCACAATTTCCATTCTTCCCAACTTCATGACTTTTCAAGGTTTCGCAGCTCACTCCCCAGATAAATGGGCTGACTTGGACAAAATCTCCTTCACAGTCAAACCCCTCGACCCGCACGACATCGACATCAAAATCGAAGCTTGTGGTGTCTGCTCCTCGGATATCCACAACCTCAAGGCAGAATGGTCTGACAAACCCACTTACATCTACCCAATGGTTGTCGGCCATGAGATCGTCGGCCGTGTCGTCAACGTCGGTCCCGCAGTCTCATCTTTGAAGCTCGGAGACCGTGTTGGCGTCGGCGCACAGTCGTTTTCCTGTCTCGACTGTCCCGACTGCAAATCCAACAACGAGCCGTATTGCCGCAAATCCGTCGGCACATACAACGCCCGCTACCCCGACGGATCACCGAGCTACGGCGGATATGCGTCACATGCCCGGGTCCACGAGCATTTTGTCTTCAAAATCCCCGACAACTTGGACCTGGCCGCAACCGCTCCAATGCTTTGTGCCGGAATCACAGTGTACTCCCCGCTCGTTCGCAACGGAGCCGGGCCTGGGAAAAAAGTCGGGATTGTAGGGCTTGGCGGACTCGGACATTTTGGCGTGTTGTTTGCCAAGGCCCTTGGTGCAGAAGTGTATGTGTTTTCGCGGGGCCAGAGCAAGAAGCAAGACGCGTTCAAATTGGGCGCAGACCACTACATTGCGACGTCGGAACCCGGCGCTTTTGACCCGTACGAGCGGCAGTTGGACTTGATTGTCGGCACTGCAAACTCGTCCAAGGGCTACGATTTGGGACTGTACCTCGGGACTTTGGTCGTCGGAGGCAAATACGTCAGCGTCGGGCTTCCAGCCGACGGAAAATTCGAGGTGAGCACCCGGACGTTCCTCCGAAACGCGTGCTTCATGGGCAGCAGCTTGCTCGGCTCCAGAAAGGAGATCTTGGAGATGTTGCAATTGGTCAGCGACAAGAACATCTCCGGGTGGGTCGAGAAGGTCAGCATCAACGCCGAGAATGCGAAAAAGACGTTGTTGCGCGCCGAAAACAGCGACGTCAAGTACCGGTTTACTTTTGTAGATTATGACCGGGAATTTCCATGAAGGGGTCACGTGTGGATACAGCATGGCTGGATGTTTAGATGGAATAAATGTTTATATAGAATTTCAGTAATGGGTCGTAGGAGAATATGTCCGAGGACGTTGGATACGGATTTGTTGTTTGCTTCAAAATGCACTGTCAAAGTAGCAAGACAAGATTTCCATGGCCAGTGTCTGTTCCTCTGCTGGAGATTTGTATTTTATTATATTCAATATTTTTTCTACTTATTATCTTCTACTTATTTCTTCTACTTATTTCTTCTACTTATTTCTTCTACTTATTTCTTCTACTTATTTCTTCTACTTATTTCTTCCATTAATTCCCATTATTATATCCATCGTGTTGCTAATGCAGCCTCAACAAAGGCCCTAAACAGCCTAATGCAACTCTTACATTTGGCATTGTTGAATGGCTCCTGAAATACAATCTTGGAATTCTGAATACCAGAGTGTTGTGATGGTTCGTGTAGATGTTACTAATTGTACGTTCTCTCCATTGATTGTATATTCGACCGTTGTATATTTTCGTTAGTTGTACATTCTTTGAATGTACATTATTTGCTGTGAATATTATTTGCTGTTCCATATTATTCCGTGTGTATATATTTCGTGTGTGTATATTTGGTGTTCATATTATTTCATGAGTATATTATTTCATGAGTATATTATTTCATGAGTATATTATTTCATGAGTATTATTTGGTATAGTTGTACATTCCTTCCTTATACATTTGTTATCATAAAATAGAGACATGCAAATAAACATCCAACAATCCAGCCCTGCCATTCACCAATAACCTTCATCACAGGTAAACCGCCTCAGCAACAAAAAGCCAATTGCCAAGACGGAAATCAAACCCTCTCAAAACGCCAAGGCAACATCTGGCCGATTATTAGCTGGCAATATTCTAAACAGAGCCCGACAGTATTGCAGAAATACCGAGGCAGCATTCAAACGAGCAAACCAGGCGTACTTGACCTGTTTTTAGCAAACTTGTTTCATCTGAGTGATTATCAACCCCCTCAAACTAGGCTTGCCAATTTCAAGTCATTGTGGGCATGATTAGAGCAAAGAAATAAAATCTTTGAATCCGCTGCTAGCAGGTTTGGTAAATTCAAAGCAATTCAAGTAGCATTCGCATGTAGACTGGATCTATGACTTAATATGTTGCTGAAATATTGCATTGGCCGTATTTTCCTGGTATATTCTTCAGTTGGATGGCAAAGAGTATCATATTCAACCAATGACATCCAGTTTTACACATCCATCAACAAGTCACGTTACAAACTTCCATTAATATCTAATCCTATAGCCATCTGCCCTGGCAATAGACTAGACTGATTAATCCATAAAGTAATCATTAATCAGAGACATCCAAGTGTGCACAACCATTTCTAGACCCAGTACGTAAACCAGTATACTTTGACAATGAAAGTTGGATATATAAAACTGAATCGTTGCAGAGTAATCATTCTGATGCATCACATATAATATCCATCATATAATATCCATCACACACACAAACATATCCTTCTAGACTTTTCTGACTTCTGACTTAATCTTTCAACTCTTCAACTTCACATAACCATTGCAACCCCGTTTTACATCAACCAAAGGCTACATTAGTACAATAGGAAATCACCAACTCATTGCCAATCGCAAAATTTCGAAACAAATTCCCCACCAACTCATCGTTACCTGGTGAAAAACTGCTGTGCACATAACAGTAAACCGAGCCCAGCTTCAACCCTAACTTCTTGACTATAAATCGCACTAGCGCAGACATCTTCTGGCTATTCAGAATCTTATATATCTTGGGCAGAATCTGTTTGGTAGAACCCACGGCATGTAGACGAACCAAAATCTTCTCCAGATTTAACTCAGGGGTGATGATCGTGTCAATGATTTGCTGCCTGTCCAAGACAATGGAATCTTGAATTGATTTGGACAAATCGTCTAGGATTGTTGAGTTGACTGTCGATATTTTCGTGGCCTGGGCAGCAGTTTCTTGGATAATAGAGGGGTTCTGCGAACTCTGGGGTCTTTGGAGGCTATTTTGAGAGTCTTCGAGCATCGATGACTCGTTTGATTCAAGGAGACTAGACGAGTCATCATCATCGGAAAGGAGCGGGTTCATTGCGATTAAAGAATAAATTTGGATAATCAAGGGGTCGTGGCTGAGAATGTGGTTAACTGGTGATATAATAAATTATAGAATAGAATGGTTTGTGGCTTGGTCAAGCAGCCAGTAATTCCGATGGGTGATGAGTGGATGGATGCATATTTGTAAAAATTAATCTGGGTCAAGTACCAAATAAGACAAGACGGGAGGATACAAGACGAGTACAAGGCTTGGATTTAAGAATATAAGATATGAATAATACAAGACTAGACTAGAGAATATTAATGGAAGATATAAAAATACACACTCTGCCTTACGATCATCAAATATCATATCTCAGTCTCGGAACCTGACAATATCAGTCACACTAGTCTTGTTACGTATCATTCAATAACATTGACAAATTAAACAAGAAATTAATTAGCAATTGATTAGCAATTAATCAGAAAAATACCCAACAAATTAATCAGAAAATAACCGACAAATTTACAGCAAATCACAAGCTCGTAATCCAAACTCAGACACAGCCATATTCGACACACTGAACCACTCACAGTCCCAATAAAATGCCCAAGAGAAGAGCCAAAAAGTTCAAGGCCCCGTACCGACACTACGGTCCAAATGGTATCATCTCAACCAAGATTTCGCCCAACGATTTCAAATCAGGCAAGTACTACAAGTCCCAGGACGAGGATATGTTCTACGTATACTCATATGGCGAGTCTGAATCGTCAGGTGTCATCCTGGAGCCATGTACTACCATTGCTACCGTTGATAAAAGACTCCCCATGGCGTTTCCTTCGGAGATATTTTGCGAGGTATTGGCGATTCTTCATGCTACTAATGAACTCAAGGTCAGCCATATGCTAGTTAGCAGACTATGGTACAAGATTTGCCTTTCTTTAGTGTACTTTGACCCCAAATTAACCAGCAGGAACTTTAATGGATTTGTCGAGTCAATGACAAATGGCTCTGTTCTAAGTGAACTCAACTACGAGGTAACCCAGCAGCTATTTGCCATGTCCTTGGGTTATAGCGACGGTCTCACGAGAAGATATTTAAAGTACTCAAAGACCCCGCTCGTGAAGCGACTCAACTTGACACATATTATTCAAGCGGGAAAAAACTCCAACATCACGAGAATCCTACGACGCTGCTCCTCCTCATTGACCGAGATTGTTGCTCCGCAAACCAGCTTTGGAATCACATCGCTAAACATCCTCAAGACATGCCACAGCTTGGTCACACTCGACTTATCGTTGATCTCAGAGACTGTGAATCTTCTTGAGTTATTCCAGTCGATCCGAACTCTAAAATACTTGAAAACCCTCAAGTTTCCCCGTTCGTCTGTCAACTGCAACTTGGGGAACCAGTTTGAGTTTCAGTGGCCAGACAACCTAGAGCACTTGAAACTCAGCGGAGCCATCACAAACAGCTTTATAATGGACTTGAAGTTCCCATCGACCCTCAGGAAACTCGAGTTTCAGCACTGTACCTTGATCAAAGAGTACTCCATTTACTATCTTCTTGCTAAAATCGGCAGAAACCTACAGTACCTCCTGGTGATTTACCCAATGCCGAGTCTCAAAGAAAACTCGCTTGACATGGTATTCAAGTACTGTCCTTTTCTCACCAGAGTCGAGCTCTACGTGGATTATATTTCAGAGTGGTGCTTTAATGAATCAAACTTTCCCTGGCTAATCGATCCAAGGTACATTGACGGATATACCCTCAATAAGTTTACCGACACGAGGCTAGATGAACACTTGGTGGCTACTACGAAGAACTATTTCCCCATGGATGATGATGATGAGCCAACTGAGCTTCAAAGTTTGCGTCCTCTTCTGTCGATGTTTCTTGGATCCTCAGGAACCTTGGGCCAGGCAGGGAAGATTACGCCGGATGATTTGATTATTGCGTTGATTGAAAAGCGTGTTCCTCACTTGAAGATTTTGCAGGTTTCAAACCGTGTAGGGTGGCATATTGGCGAGGAGTCCATGTCTCAGTTGGTGGATAGTTTGGCTGACGAAAATGATGGAGGGGTATACATGTGCCCATAGATTATGGAGTATTGGCCATGGATGGATAGTGATATTGAATGAGCGGGATCGGAGTTGATGTTGTCTAGGAGATGATGTGTTTAATTAGGCATGAAATTATTGGCCATTGGAATTTGAAGCTGTAATGAGGTGGTGGGTTTTGTTGATAAAGTTTATGGGCAATTGTCTGATGAATCTACAGTGTTTTTGTGGATATTTTGATATTAGGCTGAACTTGGATGTGTTTATATGGTTTAGTCTGATGTTTTCTAGAATGGGGCTATGTTTAGGTGGGTATTTGGTTTATGATTAGTGATAGGTGCCTAGAATTGAAATGTGAAATGCCTGGGAAATTAAGTGGAACTTGTTCAACTCAACATCAGGATGTTTATAAGACCAGCTCGAATTAAGCCCTAGTGGATAAAAACTTTTCAATATCCTACTCAATCTGAAAATCTTACTTGCAACATCCCACTCAATCTAACAATCCTACTTGGCTAAACATCTGAGAAACCCTATACAGTCACTATACTGGAATTGTCCATTGATGCAAATTACAAAACCACTAATAAACTCGACTAACATGGCTATATATTTGGCAAATATTAAGTGTGTAGAAATCAGACTGAGACTAGTGAATATTAGCCAAAGCATGTACCAACATACTGCAAAGCACATTGCATGCTCAGTCAGGTGATTATAATACCGAGTAAATTAAATAAATACATTGTTCATCTGCCTTTGTTTCCCGGGTTGTTTTCCTTTCAATCGGTATTATTTCCCAATGTGCCACACATTAACTCCCGGACATTGCCCAATTGGGAATGGCAAGGTTCCATTTTTACGGTAGTTTACAGGATTGACTTGAATTGGATATTAAAATACTGGCGGGTTTCACCAAGGACGAATTAAGGAATTGAGAAATATTTGTCAACATCTGTTAGATCTGTCAACATCTGCTGTATCCGTCAATTTTTCTATTTTTGTCAACTTTGGAATTCACTCACAACTACATTGATCCTTGATCCACGTCTATATTGATCCTTGCTTGATCCACTTCTACTTCAATCCTTGATCCACTTCTACTTCAATCCTTTATCCACGGCTACATCAATCCTTGATCACTTCTCATGGATTCCAGATCTACAAGCTACTCCAAGCTATCGTCCTTTGTGTCTTCTGAAGACCTCCATTTGCCCAGCAACAATTCCCTGGAAAAATCAAATATATACATTGTGGTTGCAGTTCTTGCTCCGACTCTAGTGGTGCTCTTGTTTTCCTCAAAACACGGAGACTTGGGGCTTCTTGCATCCAATCTTGCGTCCATGTTTCTAGTCGGATGGCTCATGAAGCTCTCCTTGGATGTTCCTGTTCTGTGGTACCATTTGCTAAGCACCAGGTACCACCGGGCAACGCTCAATCTACAAGATACAAAGAGCAGCATTCTGGGGTACAAGAAGCAGTTACAGGTCAAGAGCAAGCGCTTGGGGTCCATTCACACGGATGTGAAGGATCTGGAGATTTACAAATCGTTGATGGCCGGGTTGGAGACCGAAAGCCGCACGTTGAGCCGACATGTCATTGAATTGCTCATCTGGCGCCGAGTGAGTCTTTTGGTGTGCTTGGTGAGTCCATTTTTGGGTGGTTTGGTGATGAAGTACAGTCGGTTGTACATTGTGGTAGCAGAAACACAACGACCGTTTGTCTTGTCTGATCTCAACATTGTAGCGTTTCTCATTGTGGGATATCTCCATGTGATTAGCGAGCTTGGCCAACAACCGGGAATCCAAGAGGCGTCTGGCGATGGGAAAGTCGATACGTTTAACCAGCTCAATGAGATACAGGTGAGACAAGATCGGTTTATGCTGGAGTTGGATGCGCTTATCCAAGAGAAGGAGTCACGGGTTCGTGAGTTGGGTCAGCAGATGGAAGCGTTGCAAGAGTTTACGGTGCAGCTATATACTGAGGTAAAGAAGATTCCCAAGGATGCGCGACAAGATACGAGTTTGTTGGTGGAGTGTGCGGGGAATGTTTTGAAGTTGTGGATGACGATGGTTTTTTATATTCCGATTTCGATTTTGAAGCTGTTGCGGGGTGGATGATTGATGGAAGTGCAATGTATTGGCTTGGGGTGGTTTTTAATATTGCTAGAGATGTTCACCAAAGTGTTGCCAATGGGAATTTAAATTGAAATGATAGACTGAATAATTGCTAGATTTGGTACGAGAAAACTACATAGTAGCTGTAATATAAACTAGAATGACATGGTAAATGGCTAAAAGTTTGCCAAGTCAAGCTATCCTTGGAGACTTGTTTTTACAAAAGGGCGACAGGTATAGTAGTAATAGTATGTAGTTTAGAGTCATTTATAGTTTTTTACTTATCAAGCTGGACATTTTCATGCCAATGGGTCTTTCTAGACACCAAGTTTAGTGGTGCCGTCCTTGGTATATAGACTGAAGCATCAATCTCGCCTTTTAGGGTACATAATATAGTTGTAGAAGTAATATACTATTATCATTGCCCTTGCAATGTCCATTACTCTATATATTTGTCAGCATTGGCTGAAGGTTTACATCTGTTGCAGTTTTCTTTGACAACTACATGGCTGTACAGGTAGACGGCAAATTATAATCTCGGGAGTCTAGTATAGATATAGCCTTGGACAAAAGTGTTAATATTATATCCATATCCACTCGCAAGACCAATCTGGAAGTTTTTCTGCCATCAAGGGTTTTCTTTCGACACTCAACATAGCGGAGCTACTCATAGTTTCAGCAGTGAAATCTTCTCTGGAGCCTAGTATAGCTATAGCCTTGAACATGATATTATGATGGTAATATAGTAACTAGGATACGATATAGAAAAATGGCTATTATGTATTCGCTTGACAATTTAAAAGGCTGACTACTTGAGAAAAGACATACTGTGAAAGGTACTGTGAAAGGAAAAGACATGCTGTGAAAGGAAATGGACCCAACTAGTCCCATTTGTTTGTCACACACAACAAAGCAAAGGAAAAGAGACAAATTGTAGGATAAACCTTTAGTCATTACAATGTGCCTCGGCCTGATATTCTGTCACGTGACCCGCGTAGTGATGGCAATCTACACGTGATTGACTTTCACGATTACACAACATGGGGCCTAGTAAGTAGAAACACAAGGAGACGACACTAACGGCAGAAATGGTGAGCATCTCGTCGCTATTGGCGAGCAGTGAGGATAAGGCTGCGCCAAAGAGTCCAGAGCCGTCGGCGATGCCGCTTTCGAGTCTAGTGAATGGCGACGTTCCCGCGCCATCGCCAGTGGATGTTCCGCTTCATTTGCGGCCGATTTCGATTGACGACATTCTCCGGAATGTCAAGGGCCGGCCGTCGACGATCAAGTTGTCTAGTTCTGAGATTCCGCTGGTGATTAAGAATCTTTCGCCTGCGGTTCAGGAAGCGTTGCGGGAGAGCCGGATTTTCAAGGGCAAGAGTCTTCCTTCGTCGATGACGACGATGCTGAATCCGCTTGGGTTGATTGAGGCCAGTCGGAAGTACTTGGCGGAGTTTACGGCGAGGTATGATGCAGGTGGGGCAAGTGGAAGCGAGAAAGGGGAGGAGGAGGAGGAGGAGAAGAAGGAGGAGGAGAAGAAGGAGGAGGAGAAGAAGAGGGAGGAGAAGAAGAGGGAGGAAAAAAAGGAGGAGGAAAAAAAGGAGACGAAAAAGCCGCGGGCAAAGCGCAAGGCGGTGACGGATCCAAACAAGCCAAAGCGGCAGCGCAAGACCAAGGCGCAAAAAGAAAAAGAGGAGCGGGAGAAGCAGGCGAAACCGGAGCGGGACGCCGCGGGAGAAAAAAGTGCGGGCGAAAAAAGCGCGGCGGAGAAGAGCGCAAGAGAAAAAAATGCTTCTTCTGCCGCCAACTCGATCACCAATGCAGTTGCGGCTCTCTCCACTGCAGCTGCGGCGTTGACGACGGCTGCCGGCAAGAAAAAGCCGGCGAAAAAGCCGGCGAAAAAGGTCGTCAAGGAGGAGCCCAAGACCGAGGCTCCGAGTCAGGAGACGCCGTTGGTTGCGGTTTCCAAGCCCATGAGTGCGGTTTCCGAGCCCATGGGCGAATTGCCGTCTGCTTCGGTGGTAAAGGTGCGTTTGGAGGCGAAATCCGGGGCCAAGAAGAGCGAGAGCAAGGGCAAACTGGAATCCGAGGTCAAACAGAAGATGGAATCCGAGACCAAAGGCAAGCCCGAGGGAACACGAATGAAAAAGTTGAGCGACTTACTCAACCAGGACGATCTGCGGATGGAGGATGAGGAAGAAGACGAGGAAGAAGACGAGGACGACGACAAGGAGGTTGAAGTCGGCGAGGATGACGAGTTTGAGAACTACGATAACCGGCGGCGGCAGGCGGCGATTCCTCTTATTTTGGACGTGCCTCTCAACACAGTTGACGCCTCGGGCAGCAACAATCTTCTGCAGGGCCAGGTGATTATCAACGTGATGAAACTCGCAGAGGATACGTACGGATTCAAGACGGTGCATCCGGACGCGGCGTTTGCCCTAGAAAAGGACGACTTGTTTGACGACGACGAGTTCGAGACGGCACGTGAGGACAGCGAGTTGATGAAGGAGTTCAAGGAGAACCAGATGAAGGTGCAGCGCGAGAAGGAGGAGCGGTTCCACAACCAGCTTGCGCTCGGACAAGATCAGGATTCCGAGGCCCAGCTCAAGGCGTTGGAGTCGCGGAACAACCGACGGTTGGGCAAGTACGATCATACGGATCCGTTTATCGATGACGAGGAGTTGTACTGGGAGGAGACGCGGGCAGTGACCAAGGACGGGTTTTTTATCTACTGGGGGCCTCTCGTGGAGGAGTCTTCGATTGCTTCCAAGGATCTGGGCAGGTATATGAGCAAGTCGGGTAAGGTGGTGAAGAAGAATAGGAGCAAGGCAGCGCCAAGAAGTAGGAAGGATGAGAAGAAGAAGGGTTGATGAGAAGAGTGGATGAGAAGCGTGGATGAGAAGTATGAGAAGAAGAAGGGTGGGTGAGAAGGATGAAAAGGATGAAAAGGGTGGAGGGTAGGAGAGGAAGGAAAAGTAGAATGGAATAGATTGGAGAGTAGGAAAGTATAATGAAAAGTATAATGAAAAGTACATCAATGTACATCAAAAGTATATATTTGCTGGCCACTGGGTTCTTACCGATTCATTGTTTCTGGTTTTATTTAGAGACTCGACTTGAATTTATTGTTAATTGCCCCTGTAGTTCTGTCCCTTTTACTGGCTTCACATCAATAGAGTATCCGAAATGTTAAATGGTACAACACCATGTCGGAATAATTGACTGGAAAGAAATTGTTCCAATGGTAATTGTAATGAAATGAGATTTCTCTCGACTCCTTTCTAGCTGATTCAAACTATTGGCACAAGGAAATGGCCTAGCCAAGTCCATTTCCTTTTACAGGACGAGTCTCCTTTCTCAAGTAGAAATAGTCAGACTTTTCTTTGAATAGTCAAGCAATATTTTTCAACTATTTTATCCACACATTTAGACTATATTACAGTAATGTATATTTTTGTATAGATTTCCACATTAACGTAATCAAGTTGGACACTACTCACATGTGCGGCCCAGTCAAACAAAAATGATTACAACCGTTGAGTTCTTTTTATTACTTTAAATAAACATATGATAACTATATGATAAAGGTTTGCGGATAAGTTATGGGCCTTACTAATAATAATAATATTATTTATTTTTGTATTTAGCTATATATTGTCTCCGGCAATACGGTTATTCGACAGATATATTTTCACTCAGGAACATCATGAAGACCATTGCTAAAGAAAACCCTTTGTCAACCCTCATTTGGTTGCTTGGGATTAAAAAATTCAATGAGAGCAGTCTTATTATTGGTACTTAGTGCTTGTTGGGCCTTACTAGGTACGGATAGCCGCTGTGTTGTAGTAAAGAAACAATTACTCGTCAAGAAATAATAATAGTTTTATTCACTTCTCGTCAAGAAATATGAGTGGTATGATAATATTTTTGTATCCTTGTCCCGGCACACGGTGATTCAAACGTATATGTTCACCAGAAACATCCCTATACAACTGTCAAAGAAAACCGCATCAGCTCTCGAATAGCCATCTGGGATTAAAAAATTATATGGATGCCGTCTTCTGTATAAAGCCTCGCCCTTGTAACGAGTGAAATGAGGTGTACTGCTTCATCTGCCAGACGCAGATATGGTCTCAATAACCAAATTCAAATACGTTAAACTACGAGCAACACAAATCCGCTTAAAGTTTTCAAGCCAATGAATTGTATAATAGCTAGACATGATTATAACAATTTCACTATTTCTCATTCTGATTCTAGTATTATTTTCTCATTGTAGTTTCAATTCCTATTCACGACTTTAACATTGGCAGATGATGATCCACGGGCAAATTCTAGTGCAACCAATTTCCCACTGAATCATCCTATTACGAAATAAATAGCCAGATTATTTAAATTTTCAAGGAAATATTTAATCATTTCGCACAGCCTAGTTAATAATCAATAAAACACACCCACATAATTATACTAACTCTCTAACCACATTTGTACATTTACAAATCATCTTGGCAGTTGTAATTTCAAACGTATATCCACCTCAATACACTATAGAGTTCCTAATTTAGGAAAACCAAGCCAATACAACTGTTTACAAGACTCAAAATGTCGACAATGTGGGATTAGCTCCCGCTCCATGAGCTCCATTTCTCAGAGCTACAAAGTGCCTGACTTCTTTTAAAATAGATAAATAGACTTGCAAATGGAATCCAAAATACCCTTAAAACCCTTTGTTAACCACGTATCAGCCCACTAATTGGTTTACCAAATTGCGAGCATAATGTCTCAAAGCATCCAGGCTTTGACTAAATGCACCAGGCTTTGCCCAAATGTATCCGGGTTTACATCTACACAGTACATTAGTAAACAGCTCCCCAGTTTCTAATCCTTAAAATAGTACTATTCAAGGGTTTTCACCATCAGCTCTGTTGGGATTCCCGAGTGATGTACATTTGTTTAATGACTGTATTTCTAGACAAGATCAAGCTACAGAAACTAATATAACTATACAAGTAAAAAGTGACAGGGAATAATGAATCTGACAGACGGTGGACCGGGGAAATGCCCTGGAACAAGGAGTATTTGTTGCAAAGAGGTTGCCGATTTATCTACTACAGTGAAGATTCCTGGAAATATTCACACGACTACAAACAATAGCCCAACCCTATGAATAAGAAATATTAACCGGTTCAATGTTCTAGTCAATCTTCATCAGCTCATCAGCTCTAATCAACGACCTCCACCACCTCATTGTCATGCGAATGATCCTCGTATATATAAAACTGGGCGAAAATCACCGTGTCCATCAAAGTCGAGCCGAGCGCCCCAATGAGCCACGAGGTATTCAATAGAATATACTCTGCGTCAGAGCGATAAAACAAAATCTGCAACGCATATGTGACGTTGCCAAACGTCGAAAACAAAAAGAACAACAAGCTCAACCCGTGCACCGATTTCCGACGGTAGTTGTGGATAATCTGCGGCACACGTGCGCCCAAGTACGCTCCGGCAGAAAGGTATCCCACGATCTGGGGACCAAACTCCAAGTCGCTTGAAGGAACTTGCGGCAAGTCTCCGTCTGGAGGTGCCAGTTGCGGCGAGAAAACGTACCCGACGACTCCGGCCAAGGACACAAATACTAGCGGGAGCACGTACTTTTTGTATACCGACCATTTGCTCAGCTGGATCACAAGCGAAGAAAGCGAGTCGCGACGCGACCGGGTGCTTGATTTGCGACGCGATCCGGTCTCCCGATCAGGGAGAAGCTCTGCGGTTTCGTCTAGCGTGACGTGCACCACCCTGTGCTTCTTTGGGAACACATAGGTGTAGTAGATGTACGACCCAATGAGCAGGCCGTCAATGACCAAGAACCAGACGGCTAGCAATATCACTGGGGTGAGAAGATGGGCCCAGACTGCGCCAATGAGGTTGCACAAGTCTCCAAAGAGCCAGATCAACACACAGCCAATGGCAATGCCGTCGGCGGACTTCAATCTCCATTGCTCGATAAGCTGAGGGATGAGAAGCACGATCCAGCATGCAAAACTGAGGTTAGAACGTGCGGCACGGAAGACGAATACTTACCTTATGGATCCTGTAATCCCCGAGAGGGCCACTCGTAAATCTGAAGGTGCGTGTAAAGACATGATGACTCTTGAATTGCGTCATGGGGGAAATCTCGACCGATTAGGGCATGCGCCCTGTGCACACGCACGTGATATACTGTATGCCATGACTGGTTTTTCCTGTTTGTAATTTTCAACTAGGTTTTTCCAACTGTCTGAAAAGTATCCTGGTAGTGTATCATAACTAGAAACAGTAGGTATATTAACATGAGAAATTATTGAGAATGCAAGTCGTGAATGGAATGCGGAAATTTGAATAAACTGATATTTATAATGTGCCGAGGTAGTCGTGTGCCAACTATTGAACTTGAGCCAAGGTATCGTGAATCCGAGGTATTGTGAATCCGAGGTATTGTGAATCATCAGTAGTTGTCAATCGACCATGAAATTAGTCACAATGGTTAATAAACTATTGCATCCACATGAAGCTGAAATAGAAGAACTGCAAACAATTGGAGGCAGAATTATCCGCAGATGGAACATTGCAAATTCTCGAGGAACACGGCAGACTTTGTCGATTATTCAATTGCACAATTGGTGCTTTGCCTTTCCGTTTCTCATTTCCGTTTACATTTTCTTCCATTTCCTCACATTTTGTTCAATACTAACTACAGATGTCAAAGTCCAAGAACCATACCGCTCACAACCAAACCAAGAAGGCTCACAAGAACGGCATCAAGAAGCCAAAGACCCACAGATATCCTTCCACCAAGGGTGTTGACCCAAAGTTCAAGAGAAACCACAAGCATGCTTTGCACGGAACTGCCAAGGCCCTTGCTGCTGCCAAGTTAGTGAAATAAATGTAATGTGCTAATATAATATTTCTCATGCGAATGTAGAACCCTGGCTTGCGTCTTATATGCCAGTGTCTGCTTAGCGCTGGTAGGAGCCCGGGGCCACAACTATATATGCTCTAGCCGCTGGGACTCAGCGCATGACAAACTCTGTAAATTTAGCCAGCACTCGCATCAGAGCCAGCTCTGATAGTCTCAGGAACACCAGCACCAAGTCGCATCCCGGTGGCTCCAGCAAGGAAAACCACACCACCAAGGTCTATGTCTCCCAGGTGCCGAGTGGAGTTACTGAAGAGCGCTTGGGCGAGTTTTTCAGCGGCTACAGCTTGTAAGTCACTGTCTTTGCGAGCTCTTTCTAACCGCAGCACGTCTATTCTCATTCCCAGCCACACGGTCCGCGCTTCAAAGGGCCGTCGGGCGCCACTAGGCATGGCATATGTGGATTTTGATACCCATGCGGATGCACAGGCGGCCATCCAGGAGTTGGACGGCAAGCAGTTGGACGGCAAGAGCTTGCGCTTGAAGTTCTATGTGAAGTACGAGCCCAAGAATGAGCCCAAGGTGGGCCGTCGGCGGTCGATTTTGAATGTGAGTTGGCACGCATTCCCAGCATGCATACTAACTGCAGTTTCGCCATGACAACCGGCCAAATGAGGGTGAGCATAAAAGTGGAAAGGAAACGAGTGAAAAAGAAAAGAACCAGGGTGAAAAGAGTGGCAATGAAAAAAATGGCAATGAAAAAAATGAGGATGAAAACCATGAATACCAAAAGAAATCGAGACCCGAAAGATTCTCCAGAAATTCAAGAGGAAACCCAAGAGGAAACTCAAGAGGCTACGCCGGAAGACGCGGTCCTTCTCGGGGACCTGCGCGCAGTTTCAAGACCAGAGGTTCTGACCGGGGAAGGGGCTCCGACTGGAGAAAGGACCCCAGAAGATCCACAAGAACTGGGTCTGACAACGCCACAGGGTGCAATGCAGTTGCTCTTGGAAGGGGACGGGGAACCAGGTACCAGCGTCGGTATTATATTAGAAGACCTGCCACCCCTGAGTGTGAGTTGTCGTCCGACACAATCTTCATCCATCGGTTGTCGCTCAAGACCACCGACACGGATCTTCGGGCGTTTTTCGGCGAATATGACCCGAGCGACATTTATATTTTCAAGAGCAACAACACCCGGTCCCGGTTGAAATTAAGACAACCGCGCGTATATGCCTTGGTGACGGTCATGGCTAGTAACGGGCAGCACGAGGCGATTAAAAAGTTGGCAAACCAGAGAATGAATGGCAGGTACTTGAAAATGAGTCCTGCGCACTTGCAGAAAATTGAGCAGGTCAAGTCGGTGTTGAATAAAAAGAATGAGGCAAGGCTGAAGCAAGAGGGGGAGGATGAAGACGGGGATGGCGAGGAAGTTGAGGTTTATAAAGAGGAAGAATATGAAGGGGAAGAATACGAAGAGGAAGAAAATAGTGAAGAAGAAGATGAAGGAGAAGCTGAAGATGAAGGAGAAGCTGAAAATGAAGGAGAGGCTGAAAATGAAGGAGAAGCTGAAAATGAAAATGATAATAAAGAGGGGGAGGAAGAGAGAAGAAGTAGTCAAGAGACTGAAGTTGCGGGGCAAGACGAGGTGCCTGAGCCTAGGACTCCGGATCGGAAAGTAGTCTCTGAAGGTGGGGCGGCTTAGTATTTGGCTACAATTGCATTGCTTATAGATTAATATAAATTCACAGCCCTGTAGAGGGTCAACTACAATTGTCATATTTTACAGCCTTTTGACTACATTGGCATAATACATTATAGCTCTACATGAGAATCAACTATGATTGTCATATCATAATACAGTCTACAGCCTTACGAGGTCAACTACAATTGATATAATACATTACACATCACACAATGAGAATCAACTACAATTGACATTGTTATAATATACATCATAGCCTTACGAGGTCAACTACACTTGGCATAATACATAACACAGAGCTACATGATAATCAACTACAATTGTTGTATCATAATACATTATACATCAAACAATGAGAATCAACTATAGTTGACATTGCCATTCTACAGCTTACGAGGTTAACTACAATATCATTATCATTCTACGCCTTTTCACTAAAATTGATAATACATTATAGCTTTACATGAGAATTGACGGATAGCCAGACTTTGGCCCTGCAAGGACGAAAAAAGACCAAATAAACACGAGGATGACCAAGGAATGACAAAAATTAGCGGATACTGATGAGAGTACTCTTTCAGCCCACTATAAAATTCTACACGAAACGGATTCACCGGTGGTTACAACTGTCAAAGATAACTCTTACTAGCCAAGGCGTTGGCTAGTCCAAAGAAAATTGTAGCCTCAGGAAACAATAGGAAAAGACTCTGTAGCTCCTTCTGAGCCATATCTTCACCAGTTGAAGATCAAGTTGAAAATTTATCCCATTGTAAGGGCTTCTCTCGACTCAAAATTAGCGGCGCCGTCCTTTGTTTTTTATACGGTGAAATATCAATTCCACCCTCTGGAGGAGTGTAGTAATATAAAATATTTATTCAAGGGTGTGGCTATACTAGGATCCCAGAGGAGATTTATAATTTGCCGTCTACGACTGAGGACGGTGCTGCTATGTAGTCGTCGAAAGAAAACTCTGCGACAGAGATGAACATTTGACTAGGGCTTGTAAATATGTAAGGTAGTGAGCATTGGAGGGGCAATGAGCTTTTGCTTAGATCTTTAGAGTAGCCTAGTATAGCTATAGAAGTATTGTATTGTATTATTTTATTCAAGGCTATAGCTCTACTTTGCTCCAGAGATGTATACTTCACCGTCAAAGACTAGGGACGGTGTCGCTATACATGTTGCTTAGAGAAAACCTTTAAATGGGTAGAAAAACTCCAGGTGATATTTGAGTAGTTATACTGGTAGTTTGTATGAGACAGGCTGTGAGCTTTCGCTTCGGGTACTACAATTGGCAAGACATTGGTCTAGATAGAATCAACTACAATGGCATTGTCATTCTACAGCTCTACATAGACTCAACTACAATGGCATTGTCATTCTACAGCCTTGGCCGACTACAATTGACATACTACTTTACAGATCTACATAGAATTAACTACAGTATCATTAAATTGCTTCTTCACTACATTATCATCAGTGATGCTCATTATACATTACAGCTCTACATAGAATCGACTACAGTATCATTACATTGCCTCTTCACTACATTGTCATACATTACACTCTACATATAATCAACTACAATTATAATGGTCATTCACGCCTTTACTACATCATCAGTCATACTCATCATACATTACTCTACATCATGCTGACCACCGAGGTTCCGTCCTGGAACCGCGTGCGAAAGACGCTATTTGCATTGGCAAACATGCCCTCCTTCAAGCTCACCACGATAAACTGGGACCCCTTGAAGCGGGTCTTGATCAAGTGGCCGATGTTCTGGGTGTGGCTCAAGTCCAACGCGGCGTCGACCTCGTCCAAGATGTACATGGGCGCTGGTTTGAACTGGAGCAAGGCCATGATCAAGCTGAGGGCGACCAAGGAGCGCTGGCCGCCCGACAACTCGACCAAGCTCTCCTTCCAGACCTTGCCGAGCATGACCTTGACCTCGAGCCCCTCGGTGATGTCGCGGTTTTCCGGGACAACCAACTTGGCAAATGCCCCGGGCAACAAGTCGGCGAAGATCTTGCCAAAGTCCAGGTTGACCTTCTGCCAGGTCTTGACCAAGGTGTCGCGCTTGTACTCGTCCAAGGTGCGGATGGTCTCCTCGATCTTGGACTTGTCCTTCTCGATGGTGGTGATCATGGTGCGCAACGCGGTCTCCTTCTTCTCGACGTTGTCGATCATGCTCATGATGTTCGAGTTGACCTTGCGCCGCATGCCCTGGAACCGGCCGCGCAAGTACTCGATGCGCGTGCGGCTCGCCTCGATGTCGGCGCCGGGGTTCTGTGCCACGATTGTCCGCACAATGTTATCGTCGGAGATCCACTCGTGCTCACGCACAAGCGCCTCGAGGTGTGCCTGCATCTTGCCCGAGCTAGCCTCGAGCTTCTCCAACTCGTGGCCCAACTTCTGGTTCTGCAACTTCTGCTGGTTCAACCGCCGCGTCTTGTCGTCGACCACCCGCTCAATGTCCGCAATCTCCTGGTTGATGCCGGCCACCGTCGCCTTTTCTTGCTCAATTGCCCGCACCAACTCGCCTGCCTCGCGGGTCTGTGCCGCCATCGTCGCGTCGATGCGCTCAATCTCCTGGCGATACTCCTCGGCGCTGGCGGCCGTCTCCTGGCGGCGCGTCTTCAACTCGTCCAAGTCGCCTGCCAACTTTTCAATCTCAAACTGCAACTCCTGGTGCTGCCGCACACTGCTGCCGAGCGACTGCTCGAGCGTCTCGACGCGCTGCTTGCTCTGGGCAATTTCCTGCTGCAACTGCTGCAACTTCGACCCCTTGTTGCGGTCAAACTCCGCCATGTCGGCTTCCGCCTGCGCCAACTCCCGCCGCAACGCCGCCACCAGGGCCTCTGACTCGCGGATCGCGCCGCCAATCGTCTGTTGCTCGGCCACGTTGCCGTCGTGCTTCGTGAGAAGCTGCTGCGCGCCGTTGGTCGCGCGGTTCCGCACCGCCAACTCCAACGCATGCTGGTCCAAGCTCGCCTGTTTCTGCAAGCTCTGGTTCTCGCGGCCAATTGCTTCCTGCTCGCTGATCTGCTGGCGGAGCGCAGCCAACTCCTGGGTGCGTGTCTCCAACTCGCGACTGAGCTGGTTGTACTTCTGGATCGTCACCAACACCGACGTGGTGTGCTTGCGGCTGCCTCCCGACAACGTTCCTTGCGGATCGTACACGTCGCCGTCGAGCGTCACGCTCCGCGCCCGGATCTTCGGGTTGAATGTGATCTCCTTTGATGTCTGTGGATCTCGGGTGACAAACACCGAGCCAAAGATGTACTCCATGGCCTTGGCGACGTCATGCTCATAGCCAATGAGATCCAACGCAAGCTCGACGTTCCCCGGGCACAAGCTCTTGGCAAGGTCGGTGGTGCTTTTGCCAATGACGCGGGCTGCGATCTTGTTCAAGGGGATGATGGTGACCCGTTTGCGCAACTGCCCACGCTCCAACAACCGTGCGGCCGTGCGTTCGTTGTCGACGACCACGTTGTACAAACGGCCACCGGCACAGACCTCGAGTGCCGTCGCCGAGTCGAAGCGGCTCTTGTCCAAGGAAAACAACTTGGCGGCCACGCCCTTGATGCACTGGGGACTCACCTCATGGCGATTGTACTGCAACTCGACGGCGCTGACAGACCGTCGGAGCAGATCGACCTGGCTGCCGAGCTCGTAGACCTGCTGGCGGAGCTGCCGCTCCTGCTGCTGCAACTGGCCCAAGTGCTCGCGCAGGAACCCGGCCAGCTCCAACTTCCGCCGCGACGCGTCGCGCGCCTCGGTCAACGCGGCAATCTCGCCGTCGGCCCGCTGCACTTCGGCCCGTGCGCCAGCCAACTTCGCCGCGTCGCCAGCCAACTCCTGCTCGAGCCGCTGCTGCCTCAACTTCTGCTGCGCCATCTCCACCTCCCGCTCGGCAATCCGGTCCCGAATCGCCTGCATCTGGCCCACGTACCCACCAGCTTTGCCCTTGGCGCTGATCCCGGTCTGCAACGACGCCAAAAGCTCCTCCTTGTCCCGGAGCTCCTGCTGCTGCTGCTGGAGCCGCTCCTGCGCCTCGGGACCTTCGCTGCGCTGCTGCTGCTCCTGTAACCGCGTAATCTCCTGCTCCAACTGCGCAAGGCTCCCTTCAATCTCCCGCCCCTGCGCCACGTCCTTGTCGCGGCTCTCCTGCTTCAACAGCTTCGCAGTCCCAAGCCGCACAAGCTCCTTGGACAACTCGGCCTCCTGCAGCTCCAAATCCCGCAACCGGCCGCCCAGCTTCGACTCGCGCTCCTTCTGCGCACGGATCTTGGCCAAGTCCTCGGCCAACGCCTGCAACTCGCTGCTGAGCCGGCCAATGTTCTCAGTCAAGCTGCGCACGTGCTCCCGGTCCTGGGCTAGCTGCTGCTCATACTGCTCGTGCTTGCGGGAGTAGCTCGAGTAGGTGTACGCGTTGACAACGCGCAGCAAGCGGTCCAACTCGGTCTGGGTCTGCTGGAACTCGAGAAACGCCCGCTTCTCCTTGCGCAACTTGTCCAACTTCGGCTCGATCTCCTCCAACAACAACGTCTTGATCTCGGTCAACTTGGTGTCCTTCTTGGCCATCGTCTTCACCGCCTTCTCCCGCCGGTCCTCAAAGAGCTTTGTGCCCGCCGCCTCCGCAATCAAGGCGAGAATCTGCGCCGGAGGCATGTTGAGCACCTTGGTGATCTTGCCCTGCATTATGAGAAAGTTCGGGTTGTTGATGTTCAATTGCACCGACTGGAACAACTGCAACACCGTCTGCTGCTGCGCCCGGTGGCCATTGATCAAATACTTGGACGTGCCCCCAAGCACAATCTGCCGCGTGATCGAGATCTTGGGGTGCTCCTTGAACCCAATCGGCGACGTCTTCTTGTCCTGGTTATCAAACACTATCGTCACACTCGCCTTCGTCACCCCGGCCTGGCCCCGCTTGTATATCAAATCCTGGAGACTCGACGCCCGCACCGTCGACATGGACGAAATCCCAAGCACAAAGCAGATCGCATCGAGAATGTTCGACTTGCCCGACCCATTGAGTCCTGTGATTGCATTGAACTGCGCGTCCCAGCCAGAAATGACCGTCCGCGCAGCATACGACTTGAACCCATCTATGATGAGCTCCTCAATCTTCATGTCTGTGTTTATGAAAAACCAAGGCCTCAACAACATCGGTTGGTGCACGGGTGTGTGTCTGGGTGTTTCAGCTCCAACAGCACAGCACAGCATACATAACATACAACACAGCATACATAACATACAACACAACATACATAACATACAACACAACATACACAACATACATATACAATATACAACACAACATACATATACAATATACAACACAACATACATATACAATATACAACACAACACAACATACATATACAATATACAACACAACACAACATACATATATTTATAATAATAATATTTCACAAGACCTATACTAGGCTCCCAGGAGATTTATACTTGCCGACAACCAAGGACGGTGCTGCTATGTAGTCGTCGAAAACACCAGTCCAGCACAGACGAGTAGAATCCTACAAGATTTTTAAGCTTCGCCTTGTCTGAAAAGAGACGGGCATGATTGGCATTGGTAATTCCTTTGTACATCTGTTGAGCTCAAAAGGCCAATAGTGCTGGGCACGAAAGTCGTGGAACGTCAATGACGTAAAATCCCCATCTATTGAATGACATTACACAATCAATAGAGCACTAAGAACCAACAATATGACTACCCATTGAAGTTTTTAACCTCAAGCAACCAAATGAGGATTGACAAAGGGTTTTCTTCAACAGCAATGCTGCCTCAGGATGTTCCTGAGTGAAAATATATTCGTCAAATAACCGTAATGCCGGAGACAATATATAGCTAAATACAAAAATAAATATTATTATTACACGACGGCTGATTTGGCGTTGAATAGTCTGTCTTGTCCGCTGAGGAGCTGATCTTGCCATTCTTGGTTACCTTTTTCTGTATAGCTTGTTGAAGGACTGAAAGACGGAAATTTTCCGTTGCTTCAGTAGGGCCATTTGTAGCGTGGCAGTATCCAGTTTAGTCTGATTTTGAATTAATTATTCAGCCTTTTGGTTGATTCTTGAGGAAACGTCTTTAAATGATCTTTGATAGGGAATGCTGAGTTACAGCACAACATACAATACACTACAATACAACATACAATAGAATACGACATACAATACACTACAATACAACATACAATACAATACGACATACATTTATTAGCAGGGTTTGCAGGACTTTAAAGAACTGAAAAGAAGTTCTGCGATAACTTTGAGAAAGAAATTATGGGAAAGAAATTATGGGAAAGAAATTATGGGAAAGAAATTATGGTAAAGAAATTCTGGGAAAGAAACGCTACGACAGAGAAACTTGGCACCAGTAAAATAGGCCAACTATTCCAGTAAGAGACCAACTATTCCAGTAAAAGACAACTACACTGCTAAAAGACCAAATATTACAGTACAATAGACCAACTATTCCAGAGACCAACTATTCCTACGACCACCTGCAAAGCCAACTCTTCCAGTAAGAAAATTAAAGTCAACACTCCTACACATCACACCCCCAGCCAGTTCATAAAACCCCCAAATCGATGGTCGCAATTCGCCGCCTCCCTTCGAAGTCGCGCTTGCGGAAGCCACGCCTCGATATCCGCAATCCGCTGCTCGTTCGTCGGATGCGTACTCAAATACTTCTCCAACACATTGCTGCCCATCCGCAGCGCCAGCAGCCGCGCCATCCGCTCCCAGAACTTCGGAGCATTGTCTGGATTGAAACACGCACCGGCCATCATCATGAGCCCAATGTAATCTGCCTCGGACTCCATCTTCCGCGATGCAGGAAGCGTGGTCAACAACTGGATCAACCAATCAGTGCCTAGGCCAATCTGCGACGCGGCAATCGCACCAAGAACAGAAAGCGGTGCCCGAGAAAGACTCTCGCCCTGGTGCCGCGCAATCTGGTGCGCCACCTCATGGCTGAGCACCGTGGCTATCCCGTCGTCGTCCTGGCAAATGGGCAAGATCAGACTAAAGACAAAGATCTTGCCTCCGGGAATGGCAAACGCGTTCGGAGGCTCCCGGTCCGAGTTGATCACCCACACCTCCCAGTCGATGTTGTCGTCTCGGTCCCGCGAAAAACTCCCGTCGCCAATGTTGTTGTCGTTCGCGTCGATAAGCGTCTGGCCAGACTCGATGATCCGCGCCACAATCCGCTTGATCCGCACCGTCACCGGGTGATTCTGCGGAAGCAACTGCCCGCGGTACTGCGCCATCATCGTCCGGTACGTCCGCTCGCCCATTGCCCGCTCAATGCGCTCAGGAACAAAGATGAACCGCCGCCGACGCGAAATCGGAGCCTCGTGGAGATTCGCAACGTAAAACAACGCCAACGCTCCAGCACTCACGGCAAGCGTCTTTTGCGTTGCTTTGTTGTATATGCTAAACGGCTGCGGCGAGTTCTTGAAGTATGTGTATGTGGCATACCTCCGAAGGTGTCGAAACATGATGGGCAAGGTTGCGCATCATGGATATATATTGTGGTCACGTGAGACGGATATAGGACACACCAACACCAGTACACAACACCAGTGACAGTAGGTAAACAGCGAATAGATAACAGCGAATAGATAACAGTGAATAGATAACAGTGAATAGATAACAGTGAATAGGTAAACAGTACAGTACAATAAATCAATAGTTTAGGTAGTTGAATACACGTGAAAATGCTTGCCAATCAGTCCATAACTTGTATAGTTTACCAGAACGTGTGGAACATGATTCCAACACATGGCGAGATTCGGCAGTCAAATTTGGCAAGACACCAGGCTTACACTTCAAGTACTGGAAATTGACAAACCCAAAGTGCGTCTAGTCCCAGACTACTATTCGAGAGTTGTGGGTTTTCAGCAATGGCGCCTGATATTCCTGAGTGAACATATGTCGAATAACCGTAATTCCAGAGGCAATATAGCTAAATACAAAAAAATATTATTACAAGGTATGGCCTAGTCAAGCGTATAAGCCATTTCTCCAACTTGTATTCTAGTTATTGTATTACACTATACTCTCTACACTATACTCACTCAACTGTGATTTTCTTATTTAGTCGCCAAATGGACAGATAAATAGTGCCACATGGTTTATAATATTCATTATTGTATCCAGCTATATTGTCTCCGACACTACGGTGGTTCGACAAAGCCACTTGTATTGAGTTGCAAGTCAATCGTCATGACTACATCGCTATTCCAATGGTCTCAGTAATAATAGTATTTATTCAAGCTATAGCTATACTGGGCTCAGAGAGATATATACCAGGCCCTAGTCACAACTCATATGGTTCCAGACAACCACCAAACTTGCTGGTGTCAAAAAATAGTGCCAAAAATAGTGTCAAAAAATGGTGTAAAACCTGGTGGTGTCAAAATCTGCCTTGTGACAATAATACATCACTCTATTCAAATTCTGATCTACTTGGAGATGTATTTTCTCTATAAAAAGGGCAACCAGGCTTGTACAACCACCACAAGTGCTGTGAATTCCAAGCTGCTAAATCAAAGTATTGAATCCCAAGCAGCCGATTGAGGGTTGGCAAAGGGTTTCATAGCAATCTCGGGATGTTCCTGGGTGAAGATATAATTGTCGAATAACCATTTGGAGAATGCGCTGAGATTTTAATTTCATGGTCTGCTAATTGCAACTATTTACAATCAAATTGGCTGGATATTCATTAAATTTATCAAGCAGCAGGTGAGTGTTGGTCTATGAATTGGAAGATGAGTAATGGCAAGATCAGATTGTACTGATGTGAGAATCAACATGCAGTGGAACCAAGGCCATGAATTGATAGCATGAGTTGATGGCATGAATTACATGAATTGACATGAATTGATGACATGAATTGGTAAACAATCTGCACACTATCAACCGATGAACATTCCCTGCAATTTCTACATACAGTTTAACATTTCTAATGCAATTCAACGTCTAATACAGTTTAACGTCTAATACAGTTTAACGTCTAATACAATTCAACGTTCTAATACAATTCAACGTTCTAATACAATTCAACGTCTAATATAGTTTAACATTCTAATACAGTTTGTAATATAATAACTAAGATACGTATTGATAGGATTATTAAATATATTTGCTTGACCATTTGAAACAAGGCAGCCTTATATAGTGGCGAAACCAGACGTAAGGTACAACTGTCTTGATGCGTCAAATGGTCAGGGAATATGTCTTGGTAATAACCAATGGTAATTGTAGGAGTCAGAGTCTATTGAATTACGATGGTACGAAATTACACAATTCACCTCCAATACAATTCGCCTCCACTACCATCCCACTACACCCGTTGTATTCATTTATTATGCCATTGCTACTGTCAGCTAAACCAACTACTCAGAGGCCCACTTGTTGACAGCCAATGGGAATTGACCGGCCCACTCGTAAATCTCCTTCTTCAAGGCATCAATCTCCGGCGAACCAGCGGTAATGGCCGCCTTAAAGTCCTTCAATCTGTTGGCACCAGCCGGCAAAGCCGCTTGCACCTTCTTGGAGTACTCAACCGCCTTGTCAATATACTCGACAATCTTCTTGAAATCCTGCTCACCCAAGCCTCTGGAGGTCATTGCCGGGGCGCCAATTCTGATTCCACCTGGAACCAACGCGGACTTGTCACCTGGAATCGAGTTCTTGTTCAAGGCAATGTTGATGTTCTCGCACACGGTCTCGACACGAGCACCATCAATGCCCTTGTCTCTCAAGGAAACCAACACCATGTGTGAGTCGGTTCCGTCAGAGACCAACTTGTACCCACGGCTGTGGAACTCCAGCTCCAAGACCTTGGCGTTCTTCAAGACCTGCTCCTGGTACGCCTTGAACTCCGGAGTGTCGACCTGCTTCAAGGCAGTGGCCAAGGCGGCGATGGTGTGGTTGTGAGGCCCACCTTGATGTCCTGGAAACACCGAGAAGTTGATTGGGTTCTCCAAGTCGTAGAGCACCTCGTTACCGGTCTTTGGGTTGATCGAGCGCACGCCACGTCTGAAGAAGATCATTGCGCCACGAGGACCTCGGAGCGACTTGTGGGTGGTGGTAGTGACAATGTCGGCATAGTCAAATGGTGACGGGATCACTTGCGCAGCAATAAGCCCGGAAATGTGTGCCATGTCAACAACCAAGTACGCTCCGACCTTGTCTGCGATCTGACGCATCCGTTTGTAGTCGATCAAACGGCAATAGGCACTGGTTCCGGCAACAAGCACCTTTGGCCGGTACAACACTGCGGTTTTCTCCAACATGTCGTAGTCAATGATGCCGGTCTCGAGGTCCACACGGTATGGCATGGTCTCAAAGTACGTCGACACTGCGGAAATCTTTCTGGTGTCGGTCTGGTACCCGTGGGACAAATGGCCTCCATGTGGGAGATCAAGGCCCATGAGACGCTCGTGCGGCTTCATAATCGCCTGGTACACCTGCAAATTGGCCGGCGACCCAGACAAGGTCTGCACATTGACTCCCCACTTGTCTGGAGTGACGTGGAATGCCTTCAAGGCCCGGTCCTGGCACAAGAGCTCCATCTTGTCAATGTTCTCGTTTCCGCCATAGTATCGTGCCCCAGGGTACCCCTCGGAGTACTTGTTGCACATTGGGGTGCCCAAGGCATCGAAAACCGCAGTGGAGGTGAAATTCTCCGACGCGATGAGCACAATCGAGTGCTGTTGTCTCACGATTTCGTCCTTGATGATTTGCGCGACCTCAGGGTCGGTTTCCTCAAGATGACCCTCTACAAGAGTCCGGTGCGAAGCAGGCAAGCAGTAAGGAGCAGACATGATTTAATTCCTCCAGTACCAAGGTTGTTTAATTAAGTATGGTTTGCTAAATAAAAATTTTTCCTGACTCGGCCTCTCTGAGTCAGACCCACGTGAGGCACTGCAGCCCATTACAGTATCACTCAATCCCACTACATGTCTCTGCGCCAGATGGCATCCTCGCGTATTCCCACACGTGTATGCAACGTATTAGCTCACTATTGTTGTCTATTATTGACCATTATTGACTACTCTTGACCATTGATTTGCTTGATAGCTTGACTGCTTGACTTTTTGATAATCGACTTCACTTTTGGCCAACTTCTCGACGGAATTGTCCACCAGGAGTATATCCCAGGCTTTAAGCATCCTTGCAACGTCAATGTTCAACTGGCAGTAGCCTAGTTTCTGCCCAACGGATTAAATGGCATGTGACTACATCCCAAGGCAATTACCATAGTAAAAGCCCAGTGGCTATTGTCTTTAGCCATTGGGCAACTTGTAATTATAGCTAGGCCGTGGCTTGTCTAGAGTCTGCCACCGTTTTTAAACAATCAAGTATTGTACTGATCAAAGGGTTTTCTTCAACAGCAATGCTGCCTCAGGATGTTCCTGAGTGAAAATATATCTGTCGAATCACCGTATTGCCGGAGACAATATATAGCTAAATACAAAAATAAATATTATTATTATTATTATTGTACTGATTCAAGGGCCTTAACATCCGTCTGGTGGCATTTCTTCATCTTTGATTTATTCTCCTCATCTTTGATTTATCATTGATTCTCCATGACTTTTCCCAGATTGTAATCGTCACAGGCATAAATGCAGGCATCTCGTACAAGAGTGGTCATGGTATAAAAACTACTCCTCAATTCAGGCAGGAAAAAAGGTTATATCAACTATAATTACAAAATACCTGCCTTCAAAGGCAATGATGAATTACATATTTCCAAGACACTCACCGTCGATTCACATGCAACTCGCCTATAACTGGGTAAAATTGTCAGAGCAAGCACTACTAACGACAACTATTCAAACCTTTGAATAGTCAATCAAATGAGTTTATCAGCACATGTCCTAGTTGCAAAATTATCCATTTTAAATAATGTAGATAGATTAATGCAAGTGAATCACCCTTTGCAGTCGCTATATTGGCACCACACACGGTTCTGTTTAATCAAGTACCACTCTAGTCATTTCACTCGTGATTCAACCCATGTAAACCAATTCAACCACACTGTATCATTCTTTTCTTTAGGCAGTGCTCAATGTTTTTACCAAGTGTCAAGCTCATGTAGCCACTCCAGTACACATGACAGTGCTCTACACAGCCTACCACACTATTGGTCTTTGATAAACACCAATGGAGAACATGGCAAATTATCAATGGCTAGTCAGATATTAGCAGATGACCAATTATCAATGGCTAGCCATATATTAGCATAGCTATAAGGATCATGAGCCGATGCAGTGTTGCTGATATGGTCCATTGCTCATGCCCAGTTCTTGCAATTACCAGGCATTCCAAACTGCATCGTCATGAAACAGCACCGCTCAATTCTAATCATCAATCCAGGACAAGTGGGTGGCTCAAGGTTTCTCGGTGAAGATATTATCCGACCACTGTTTCCAGAGGCCAATGCCAAATGGGTATTGATTATTTTAATATGGCTACAATATGTTTCAATTGATTAAATTTGGTGGAATCTGTTTCAATTGATCAAACTTGGCTATATGCTTCCATTGATTAAACTTGGAGAATCCGTTTATACTACTCAACACTCGTCTACATTTGTCTACACTTGCCTACATTTGCCTACACCTGCTAACAGTCTCATCCATTCAACTATTTCAACTGAGAAAGCGCATCAGTAATCGCCGCCAACGCCACTTTTGTATCTTCCCGACCAGTGACACTCACTCCCATGTGTCCAACCCGGAAATACTTTGGTGCAATAGCCTTGTGGATTCCTCCGGCAAACACCACATTGTGTTTCGACGTCAATGGAAAGAAATCCGGGCCAGTGACACCTTCTGGAAAGTACACTGCCGTAAGCGCATGCGACCCGTGGCCTGGTTTACTCACAAGACGAAGACCAAGTTTCTCCAACTGGGACTTGAACCAATCGGAGTTCTTGACATGGGCAGCATACCGCTGGTCCAAGTCCTTGGCCAAGATGTTCTCGAGCGAAACTTTCAAGGCATTCACAAGCTGGACAGACGGAGTAGCAAAATACGCCGGCTTACCAGACTCGTAGGCTCTCATGATCGGAGTCCATCGCTTCAACGAGGCAAAAAACGTCGAGTCCGTCTTCCGCGCAAGAGCAACGTCCAAGGCACGCTTGGAAATAAAGGAGATGCTCAAGCCTGGAGGAACACCAACCGCTTTTTGCGAGGCAGTGAGCACATAGTCCAATCCCCAGTTGTCAAACTGAATGTCCTCCACAGCAACAGAGCACACTCCGTCCACCACAATCAAAGTCTCAGGGGAGACTTTGCGGATAACTTGTGCGGTTTTCTTGACGTCTGTCAACACTGCAGTAGAAGTGTCCACATGGGTAATGGTCACAATCTTGTACTTTTTCTTGGAAAGCTGCTTCTCCAATTCGTCCAAAGGCACCGCCTCGCCAAGCGGAGCCGTGAGAACGTCAGTCTCCACACCATAGGTTCTCAAGGCCTCGGCAAATCCGTCACTAAAGAACCCGGTCGAAAGGACAAGCGCATTTTCCTTTGGCTCAATAAGATTCGACGCAGTGATATCCCAGCCAAGGGTCCCTGATCCGGCAATCACAAATGCCTGGGAGCCTTCAGCAGTGGATCTGAACAACTTGCGCAAGTTCTGTAACACCTCCTGAAAGATGCCAATAAATGGCTGGTGAGTGTGACTCAATGAGGAAATGGCATTGGCCTCAAGGACATTGTCGGCGACCTCAATTGATCCGGGGATTAATAATAACGGGTGTTCTTCTTGGCGGAATGGCATGATAAACAAACTGAGATTATCAATTTACGGTCCACCGGGTATAGGCAATGGTTATGGGCCATGGGGATGCGGTATCTAGACAGATAACTATTGCTTATGTAAGCATACCATGTTTGCAAATGGGCCATATGGCAAGATCGTCAGTATGGGATCAACTTGCTGATGTAATCAATAAATTTTGTCATGTGTTATTGCTGACATAATCAACAAAGGCACGTATCATACATGATCGGCCCACGGATTAATACACATTTATTCAGGGCATAGTTTTAGTAATCCCCTAAAGAGGCTTATACTGTACTACCGTCTGCAAAACAAGCCGCCACTATTGACATCTGCCAGAAGAAAACCCTGCATCCAAGGACAAAAAGCTTCAGACTTGTAAAGCCTATCCCTTCCATTCAAAAGGTCAAGATTTGAAAGCGGTGATCCCACATTGAGTAGCATTGTTACCAAAGTACGAATATTTCACACGAGCGGCTTAAGGATCGACAATTTGATGGTTTAACCACTCGTCAAACGGTGGTCCGTTAATATGAGAGACGAGCCATTTCACTTGAAGACATATAGCTCCTCTATTTTGAAAAGACCTTGACCAACGGAAAAACTCTCAAACTGACATTGATTCATGACAGATTTGCACAAAAGCCTATTAGCAGAATATGCTACTGAGAAATTCCGTTGATTGACAAACTGCACTAAAACATGCAGAGTGCCTAAGTCACTTTTAAAAAAATTCTCCATTGCTAGCATTAATTCATAAATTCTAAAATTTGTATGGCTCCGGTTGATAATTACTTGGCGCATTTATCAGGGCACTAATCGGTGCCGTGGAAATCCCAGCCGGAATGCAAAGGTTGCAAGTTGTACAAATTCATTGATTGCCAAAGGTTTGGAATATATCTTATCTATATATTGGCAATATTTATTTCTATTGATCTCTTTTCCCTTTTCTACTCACTTTTCCCTCATTTGCTCGTGTTCCCATTGCCAATCTTTATGCAGTCAATGCCTCTTAATGTTATTTTGACATGTATGGCATTTTCATGAAATGGCATAGTCATCTCCGTTCCAGCCTATTTAATCTGCTTATATCCAGGATATTTCATCAACATGAAGATTGCAATTCTTTTCATTCTTTTAATACATGGCATTCACGCCATGTATACTTCGGCACTTACAAAAGGGGACTCTAGCGAATCCCTATTTTTTAGAGCACCTAGTTGGAGAGCAATCAGATTCATTTATATCTTCATATTGAACGAGGGCATTACTGATATTGAGATGCTGAAACTCACATACGAGGTGAAACAAATGCAAAAAGCTGGTCTTGAAGCTGCCCCAGCCGATTTGCGTGAGCAGTACAACTTTGTAGTTGGAGATGGCCCGATGATTATCCCATCTAGTCTCACAAAGTATACGGGAAATCGTATTTTCTACGGGTACTTTTTGGAAAGTGTTGCCAAGGAGATTAGCAAAAAGAGCAAAGTGGCCTATGTTGTTCAAGATGCCGATGGCGGTGTGCCAGCTAACGGAAAAAACATGAACTTAGACCGTACCCATCACTTGAGATCGGAAGGGGGTCATGCTACTGCAATCTATGTCTTGGACATTGCTTCCGATATCGACATTACAAGGTACCAACGGAATTTTAATATTTTGCCAAAGATTTGCCAGATTGGTACAAATGATAAAAAGTGCGAAAAAGACAAAAGCAATGAGAAGCATGCCCTCAAAGTGGCTCTTGGAATGGCCGGTAAGGATAATAGTTGGGCACCTAATGCCCAATGTCTTATGGTGCCTACCTTCTTCAAGGGAGACACTTCTATAATTGCTGTGCTATCAGGACTTGATGTTGCCTTTAAAGATTATTTTTCCCTTACAAATAAGTACTACTACAAGGGTGCGACGTTCACACTTGGTATTGAGTTGCCTGGAATGGGTGCTAATCTTGTTTGGGATGTGATTAATTTTCTTTATGGAAACAATATTAATATCGATTTTATTGTTCCTAAATTATATCCGCTAGCAGCTCTGGTATTAAGTATGAAGAAAAGTACACAACGAAATATGGCATGATATTTCGCAATATTTTACTTTGACATTTGAAATGTGTAGGACCGAGGAGCCTTGCCTTCTCACTCTCTTCTTTCCTTATTCTCTTCTTTCCTTATTCTCTTCTTTCCTTATTCTGGTACTTCTTTACAAGCCGGTAGCTATCTGGGTTAGAAACTTCAATGGACGTTAGGAGGGCTACCGAGTTAGTACCTTGGGGAGGGGGTGGCTAAAGCCACCTCTAAAGATCTAGGCGAAAAACTCATTGCCCCTCTAATGCTCATTACCTTACATATTTAGAAGCTCTGGTCGAAAGTTTTTTATCTCTATTGCAGAGTTTGCTTTCGACGACTATATAGCGGCACCGTCCTTAGTCATAGACGGCAAAGTATAAATCTCCTCTGGGAGCCTAGTATAGCTATAGCCTTAAGTAAATATTATTATTATTAAAAAACTTCAATGGGACAGTGTTGCATGTGGCTCAAGATAATATAGGTTCTTGGAAGCCTGGCCAATTTTTCATAGCTACTCAGCACGTCGGCTATTGTTACATTAAAGTTGGGTAAATGCGACTTGTTTATATGGAAAGCCAGTTGTTCAATTGCAAGCAAAATACATGGTACAATTATCATAGTCACTACATCTTCTGAGTTATGCAACAGGTATTGCGGTTGACCCGACTCTAGTAAGGAGTATCCAGATGGAACGACTATCTAATAATATTTATTTTTGTATTTGGCCAAATATTGTCTCCGGATACGCGGCTATTCGACAAGTATATTTTCACTCAGAAACATCCTGAGGCAGCATTGTTGATGCAGAATTCTTGTAGTGGTGTGTGAAAGCCTGGTCGCCCTTGTTGCCTAGTTTGACTGGTGAATTTCCTCATGCGTTGTGTATTCCGTAAGGGCACTAATCGGTGCCGTGAAAATCCCAGCCGGAATGCAAAGATTGCAAGTTGTACAAATTCATTGATTGCCAAAGGTTTGGAATATTTCTTGTCTATCTATTGGCAATATTTATTTCTATTGATCTCTTTTCCCTTTTCTACTCACTTTTCCCTCATTTGCTCGTGTTCCTATTACCAACATTTGTGCAGTCAATGCCTCTCAATGTTGTTTTAACATGTATGGCATTTTCATGAAATGGCATAGTCATCTCCGTCCCAGCCTATTTAATCTGCTCATATCCAGGATATTTAATCAACATGAAGATTGCAATTCTTTTCATTCTTTTAATACATGGCATTCACGCCATGTATACTTCGGCACTTGCCAAAAGAGACTCTCATGAATCTTATTTTTTTAAAGCCCCTAGACACAATGCTATTGAGTTCTCCTATATTTTCATATTGGAAGACGGTATTGATAACAATGCTATGAAGTCACTTGAATTGGAAGTGCAGGGAATGCAAAAAGCTGGTCTTGACGCTGCCCCAGACGATTTGCGCAATCGTTACAACTCTATAGCTGGTAAAGCCCCGGGAATTATACCATCTAGTCTTACCAAGTATACGGAAAATCGTGTTTTCTACGGGAACTTTTTGGAAAGCGTTGCCGAGAAGATTAGCAAAAAGAGCAAAGTGGCCTATGTTATTCAAGATGCCAATGACGGTGTACCAACTAAAACAGATGTCAAGAACATGGATAAAACGCATCGCTTTAGATTGGAAGACGGTCATGCTACCTCAGCCTATGTCTTGGACTTTGCTTCCACCATCTATTTAAAAGATTACCTGTTAGACTTTAGGAATTTACCAGATATTCTCCTGATGCCGCTGATGAATAAAAATCGCAAGACAATCGAGGCCTATAATATGCACGCCTTATATATGGCTATGAGAATAACCGGTATTGATAATAGTTGGGTACCTAATGCCCAATGTTTTATAGTGCCTACCTTGTTCAAGAAGGACACCTCTATGATAGCCATGCTAAAAGCACTTAGTTTTGCTATGTCTCATTTTCTTGAAAATTACCAAGAGTACCAAAACAAGGCTGCAACGTTTATGATTGGCATTGAGTATCCAGAAATGGATGCTAATCCTATTTGGGATGTGGTTCGTTATCTTTATAGAAAATACTTTCGTGTTGCCGATTTTGTTGTTCCGAAGTCATATTTCCCTCCTTCAAAGCAGTGACCAAGTTATCAGTGAATTAAACACTGAAATATGTTTTGATATTTAGCGAAGTAAATTTTATAATGGATTTTGATATGTATAATACCGAGGAGCTTTGCTTTCTGACACTCTTCCCCTGTGTAATTCACCTCTAGGTACACAAACATTTGACCAAGAGCTCAAGTCTCCTAGTAGATGTTCATTCAGACTTGCAAATACTACAATGCTGTCGAGAAACCCTTGCAACTCTGGTAGATGGGCTAAACACTTCAATAGCCTGCATTATGTGAGGGTCAAAACAGAATCCATGATAATATTATCCCCGCCAAAAGCAATTCTATATAAATTCTAGCGATGATCATTTGGTATCATAGAGAGTACTAGGATACAAGTTGGCGACATGGCTAAAAACTAGTCTGTGACTTTATTACAGAGTCCATCATATTGTACAACATAAACGTCAATTAATCAATTCCTGTACCAATTTGATATTTGCCGTGATTATTCGTTAGCATTCTGCTTTCTTATAATTCGGGAAATGTATATTGGTATTTGTATACAGTTTGGCGACAAATTGCAGTGCGTGATACCATAATAGAAAAGGGACACTGGGCATGTCAAAGCAAGCTGATAGGAATATCACCATTAAAGTACATTGGTGCAGAACTTTGTAAAACCATTAAATGTGTGAGGCATTTTAAACATTCATTCGATCTAAGCAGCAACTTTCAACTGAGTCTCCACTTGGACAGGAATGCCATTGTGGGTTGGTTTAATGTATCCCATTTCGTCCAATACCTGCCGAATAACATTCAAAGCAACCATTGTATCATTTCTGTCCATCACAGAAGTACCCATGTGGCCCACTCTAAAGTGCAAACCTTTCAATTGAGGATGCATGCCACCAGTAAAAATCACGCCCTTTTCGCTGGCCAATCGTAAAAACGTTTGGCCTTCAATTCCTTCTGGAAAATAAGGCGATGTGAGTGCCTGGGTAGAAACCTCGCGATCAGCTACAAGGGTAAGCCCCAAGTCCTGTATCTCGTTTTTGAACCACTCTGAGTTGGTCCGATGGGCCCGGAAACGGGTTTCCAAAGGAACAGCAAGGATCTGGTCAAGGGATGTGTTGAGGGAGTTGATTAATTGAACTGGGGGAGTGGCAAAATACGCTGGAATACCCTGTTCAAAGGACCGGATCACCGGGTACCATCTCTTGAGAGAAAGGAACACCGAAGCGTCCTTTTTGCGGTTCAAGGCGACGTCCAAGGCGTTTTCTGAGGCGTAGCAGATACACAAGCCCGGAGGAACCCCCAATGCCTTTTGTGAGGCCGTGAAGACAAAGTCCAAGTTCCAGTTGTCAAACTGAATGTCCTCTACTGCAACAGAACAAACACCATCAACAACAATCAATGTTTCTGGGGAGACCTCGCGGGCCATATCGGAAATTGCCTTGAGATTGTTACATATACCCGTAGAAGTGTCGACATGGGTGACTACTAAAGCCCGGTAGGTGTGTGACTGCAACATTTCTTTAATGTCTCCAAGAGGAATAACCTTGCCGATTTCCGCAGTCATGACATCGGTTTCGATATCATATGTGCTGAGACAGTCAATGAACTTGTCGGAGAAAAAGCCGTTGGAAATACACAAGCACTTTTCTCCCGGCTTGACCAAGTTTGTGGCGACAATATCGAATCCCATTGATCCCGAGCCAGGAAGCACAAAAGCCTGGGTCTGAGGGCGGGACGACTGGAATAGAACACGGAGCTTCCCAAGAGTCTGGGAAAAGATATTGGCAAATTGTTTATCTGCGTGAGAAATTGCCGGGATGGCATTTGCCTCAAGGACCTCGTCAGAGAACTCAATTGATCCAGGAACTAACAAGAGCGGGTGATCTGGTTGTTTGTAAGGCATTGGAGATGTATAGCTGGAGTAGAAGATGGTGCAAGAGCTAAAATATGGCTAGAGTATCAGGAAGAAGTTGAGAAAAGTAAGCTGAAGGTGGATAAAAGTAGGCTGAAAAGTAGGCTGAAGAGATGGTTTTATACTTCCTTCAGTGTGGGATATGTATGTTGGGACATTTTCCGACCCGAGTCAAACCGAGTCAAACCGAGTCATTTATTCGAGTCATGCTTTCCCGAGTCAATTTTTCACGGGCCATATAACTGAGTTTTTGTGGGGTAGGATAGAAATGAATGGCTAAAAGTGACACTACTGTAGATCAATGGGGCTAATACTGATCATATAGGCAATTGTTGCGGTGTAATTGTAACGAGATGTGATTTAAGTTTCCTTTGTATTGCGGTGGTTGTCTAATGTTTGCCGTTTCTTTTGTTCTTTCTTTCCTTTTTACTCTCCTTTACTCTCCTTTACTCTCCTTTGCACTCCTTTGTTTAGATCAATGTCTCGCCACCCCCACGGCCCAATCATTTAGGTCGCTTTAGGTGTAGAATGTGGATAAAATGCCATCTACGCTCAAGCAGATGTTTAGCCAATGCATGATATTTGTTGTGGTTTCTCGTTTCTTTTTCGTATCTTGATATCTTGGCAGCTGGACTTGGTATTAGTTGGTTCTCTATACTGTAAATTCAAAGCACGGTTGTATCATGATTGATGAATCAAGTGGCAATGTTGACAAACTAGAAATTAATTCTACGTTGTGCCAAGTTGATTATATTATCAGTTTATCATGAAAAATACTTGGTAATGCGTTTTGTTGGCTGGAACGTATAATTCAATAGCAGGATTCACTCATGACAATATTCACTCATGGCAATATTAAATATTCAGTCCATAACAATATTCAATCATCCAATCCATAACAAATTCAACTATAACATTAGTCAATCATAACATTAGTCAGCTATAACATTATTCAATCATAACATTATTCAATTATAACATTAGTCAACCTCAAAATTAGCCAACCTCAAAATTAGCCAACTCAAAATTAGCCAACCTCATCGCTTCTTCTTCCCTCCCTTTTTCGGCTTCCCAACCTTCCCTCCATACTTCTTCTCCAATCGACTAATCATATCGTCAAACTGACTTCCATTTTTCCGCTGAATCATCGCCCGAAGCCCATCTTCCCCACTCACCTTGTCCATATTCAACATCTGCTTCAACTCCTCCGCCTCCTTTGCCTCCTTTGCCATCTTCCGCTCATATGCCCTCTTCTTTTTCTCCCGGTTCTTCACATAGTCCTTCCATTTTTTATACTCTAGTGCCTCCTTCTCCACAATGGCGAAAACACGTGCCTCGTTCTCCTGGCTGTACTCCAAATGCGGCACACACTCAAATACCTTGAGAAACTCTCCTTGGTAGTACTCCAAGGTATCCAAAATATCGCGGGTTTCTTCCTCACTGCCCACATACTTCTTCCGGTCTTCCTCAATCATATCTTCCGTGACCTTGTTCAACCCCGAATAAAATTCCTTCCAATCAAACTCTCCTCCTTCCTCTGTTGACCCAGTCTCGTCGTATTTTTTCCGTCGTTGCACATCTCCAAGAATCGAGTATGCAAACAAAATCTGCTGGAACTTGTTGGTTTTTTCCTCCCGCTGTTCCTCGGGAAACTTATCTGGGTGGTTTTTGAGACATAGTAGCCGGTATGCCTTTTTGATTTCAATTGGATTTGCGGTTTTTTCCACTCCCAATTCCTGGTACGGCTCAATATCAATCATGACGCGTGGTGCAGGTTGGTTTTGCTAATCGCGTCTCCTCAGTGAAAAATCACGTGACAATGGGCGAATTGTGTTTTGGAGAGCCTGAATAAGCAATATAATAATATTTATTTAAGGCTATAGCTATACTAGGCTCCCAGAGGAATATTTATACTTTGCCGTCTATGACTAAGGACTGCTATGTAGTCGTCGAAAGAAAACTCTGGAGCAGAGATAAACTTTCAACTAGAGCTTGTAAATGTGTCAGGTAATGAGCATTAAAGGGGCAATGAGCTTTTCGCCTAGGTCTTTGGAGGTCTGAATAAGCAATTTAATGAATATATTGGGTAGATATTGAGCAGTGTATGGTATTTGGGTGATTTGGGAGAGATTATAAGATGACGTCATAAGGATGGGTACATATGCGACTCACTCTTGTTACAACTGATGATTGAATAGTGTGATGATTGAATATGTGATGATTGAATAGTGTGATGATTCAATATGTGATGATTCAATATGTGATGATTCAATATGTGATGATTCAATAGTGTGATGATTCAATAGTGTGATTATTCAATAGTGTGATGATTCAATCATACCAAAACTCATTTTTTTACAACTGATATTGAATACAGTAATGATTTAGTCGTACCACCATCACCATATGTCTTTTGGAGATCATGATAATACCACGACATGTCAGTAATGATGATTTTGTAAAGGAGACTTGGATGAAAATGTCATGAATAGACATGAGGATAGTCATGAATAGATATAAGGATAGTCATGAATATATATAAGGATAGTCATGAGTAGATATGAAATGTCATGCATATGACAATGCCATAGATAGCCATGGAATCCATGAATCCATGAATCCATTTGGCGATTCAACCAAAGTATCAATTCAAGCCTCTAATTAGTGGATGATAATTAAGGCACGTGTGGACAATGTTATTCAGATATCACGTGCCACAGTTTCACCATGGGATTGAAATATTATCCATTTGTAAAAAATAACTGAAAATTATCCTTCGTATCACGTGCTCATTGGACACACTACGCGCACTACGCAATAGGCAAATGACATACTCGGCAATTGATTACCAACAATCCATGTTTACTATGCGCACCACACCAGATTGTGTAGGTTGCTGTACTACAAGGTATTCACCAGGAAACACACCACTCACACGTGATCTGTGACCACCCGAGACAAGCAGGAGACGAGAAAATGAGTCATTTGCGGCGGATGCGACGACGGCGCTAATATATAATATATATCTCACGGCAACTTTATAATTGCAAATTTGCGCTTGCCGTCTGTTTTTCTCCCACCACGTGGAATGCCCATCGTGCCCACGCAGTTACCCTGCCGTGTTCCGGTATATATGATAAGTGAATTCCTCGAGCCCGTGTTGCAGTCATTTCCAGGTACATCATGCCATTCAGGGATCTTTTCCACCACAAAGACAAGAGCAAGACGAGTCATCAGGCGGGGTCTCAGGCAAATGGCGCGCTTAAAAAGACGACGACCACCACTGGGTCGTTTGACGATCTCCGGCGCTTGAAAGATACTGGCAAGGCCAAGACGTTTAACCATCCGGGAAGTAACGGCGCCGCCAATCACACTCCGCCGCTGCGGCCTCGCACAAACACACACAGCGGTGTCGGGGTGCCATTGCCGTCGATTGACCAAGCTCCGGTGAAGAAGCGCCAGAGCATTGTCTACAACCCGTATGGGGTGTCTCTGGGCAGCAGTGTGGCAAGCAACTATGGTGGGAGCTACTACGGAACAAACCACACCAACACGGGCACAAATCTGCTGGGCTACTTGGAGGACAAGCCGGAGTTGCTCCCGCTTCCTGTCGAGTCGCCCAACGACCATCTACCCGAATGTTTGCACAACGAGCACGTCGACTTGTACCTGGAGTATGTGCTTCCCGACGCGGACCTGAGCAAAAACAAAAAGTTGGGCACAGGAGCCAGTGCTGCGGTGCGCACTGTGCTCCGGCGGAGCGACAAGCGGGTGTTTGCGCTCAAGAAGTTTGGGCTTTTCCACCGCGAGAGCCCCGAGGCGTTTTACCGGCGATGTGCCAAGGAGTACATCATCGCCAAGTCGTTGTCGTCGTATCCGCACATTGTCAACACCATCGCCGTGGTACGAGTGCCGCTGATCCTGACGCTTCTGCGGGGGTGGGGCTTTGTGCTCGAGTACTGTCCAGGAGGCGACTTGTTCAGCATGATCCAGCGCAGCGGCTGGAAGGGCTTGTCGAACGACGAGAAGTTCTGCTTGTTCAAGCAGGTGGCTCTCGGATTGAAGTTCATCCACGACAACGACATTGTCCATCGCGATTTAAAGCCCGAAAACGTGTTGCTCAACGACAAAGGCAACGTCAAACTCACAGACTTTGGCGTCAGCACCTACGGACACGAGGAGCCGGGTAACTTGGAGTCCCCGGTGAAGCTCTTCACTGCGTTTGTCGGTTCACCGCCGTATGCGCCGCCAGAAGTGATGTATTTCAAGTCTTGGAACAAAAAGTTGATTGACGACCCGCACTTGCCCCGCTACAACGCATTCAACATGGACTGCTGGTCCTTGGGCATGATGCTCTTCTGCATGGTGTACCAGGGCACACCTTTCACCCTGGCAAGTGCTTCGGACAACCATTATCGGGACTATGTCGACGCATACTCGCAGTTTACGTATAGCAACCCGCTTTTCCGCAAGGAACGCACCAAGGGGCCGGGAGTCGAGTTCAAGTACGCTAGAGACTTCCAGGACAGTGGAGCTAGTCGAGTAGCATGGCGATTATGTGACCCGCAGCCAGCGACTCGGTACACGATGCAGGACCTCTTCAGCGACCCGTGGTTCTTGAAGCTCGAAATGTGCATGCACGAGCCGGACGAGGAGTTGTTGGTCGGGAAGTTGGTGACGCACCACTGCACCACCGGGTTGTTGCTTTCGGAGGCCAACTACATCGACAAGAAGCCGGACAAGAGCCGGTCTGCCGTCGAGCTTCCGCCTTTGGCCGAGGTCGAGAAGGACAAGGAGGCAGACCTGGACTCCGAAGCAGCGGCACCAGGCCCAGAAAAGCCCGCTAATGGGGAAGGCGCGGCGCCGGAAACACCCGGGCCAAAGTCGCCGCCCGACGTCTCCGGATTGAACATCTCCGTCCCAGATAGCTCAGAGAAGTTTGAGAAGCCGGACTCCCCCGTGCCACAAAAGACGGCCAAAGTTCCTCGCGGCGGGCTGGACGTGTCGGTGGACCAAATTGGCACCGACTTTTTCCTTGCAGACTTGCCAGAGGACAAGTTTTGCAAGGGCCATATCAAGAAGCACCACCATACCGAGGTGTCGGACATTACGCGGAATGCGTTGGGCAAGTGACTTACTTTAGATTTATAGACTGCTGGGAAGGGGAGTTTGTCCAGGTTATGTATAGAGAGATATTTTGGTGTAGCCGAGTGTTGCAATCGGGCTGAGTGTTTGTATTGGGATGACGATCACATATCTGCATGTTGGGAAGTTTCTAGCAATGTCTCCCTGGTTTTGTTAATTTTGTTCTAGAATTGTATATTTTATTTCACATTCACCTCCTTGTATTGTGTAGGGCCGAGAAAGTCTCTTTGATTGTAGACGTTGAAATACAGTGTAGTATGTTTTGTTGTGTCTTTGAATGGGTGATTTATCAAGTGATGATTACTCTGTTTTTTGGCATGTACATTGTCAATTTACAATGTATAATGATGAGTGTCTAGGATACGAAAAGTTAAAGTGCTATATTTGCTTGAAATCAGTCTGAATATACCGAAAAAGACTCAGACTCTGTACAGAGAAAATGGCCAGAAAGAAGTGAGTATGTATATGGACAATGGAAATGAGATAAACACTACTGTAACAAATCACCAATAAAGATCTAGGCAAAAGTACGTTGCCCATCCAATGCCCATTACTTTAGATATTCATAATCACCAGTCAAAAGTAATCTATCGCAGAGATTCTTTCGACGACTACATACCTGTCCTTGATCACGAACGGCAGAGTATAAATCTCCTCTGGGAGCCTAGTATAGCTATAGCCTTTAATAAATATTATTATAATACTACTTAATAAAACACTAAGATACATACCCTCCCGATAGAAAGGCATTGTCACAGGTTTATTTCAAGCCTAGTGACTACTCTCTGGAGCAAAGTATACTATCTGGAGCAAAGTATAGCTATAGCCTTCAATAAAATAATACAATACAATACCAAGGCACGCGTGGATAAAAGCTATTATATATTCGTTTGACTATAAGATAACCAGAAACAATCAAAACCTCTACAAACCACCATGGCATTTTATTTCTCATCACTCCAATACGAACACACAGACATTCAAATGTCTCGGAGCTGTGGAGTATAATATATTCATTCACTTCTATCACTATACTAGACTCGGAGCTGTGGAGTCATCTACATACCTCATACAACACTAAAAAGCTTCATCCCACTCTACACCTTTAAATTTCATCCCACTATAGTAATAAATATTTAAACAGTCTTCAACTGAAAAGTTCACAGCTGGGATATTACAACAGTACCTGACAAGCCCCATTGCGGTATCACGTGACCATTACGTGTAACAATTGTTGCACGATTGCACACACCAATGAATACTATACAAGACCGCACGCTAGAGTTCCAGAAATCAGTGGCAAATTTCAGCCGGGTGAACCGCGACAAGGTGCGGCAAAAGACCGCGGCCAAACCCGTGTCAAAGTCGGAATTCAGTTCCCGTGCGGGGAGCATTGCCAAAGATATTGCCCATGCCACCGAGCTACTTGGCAAGTTGGCGCTTCTTGCGAAAAAAAAGCCGTTGTTTGACGACCGGCCGATTGAAATCGCCGAGCTCACGTATGTGATCAAACAGGACATCTTCAAGATTGAAAAGCAATTGAAAGAGCTCCAGAACTATGCCACCACAGGCCATCTTTCGAGCAAGACCCAGCTCAGCATCTACTCAAAGAATGTGCTCCAGATCCTCAACACAAAGACCAAGAACATGAGCGGCGAGTTCAAAAGCGTCTTGGAGATCCGCCAGAAGAACGAGATCGAGTCCAAGGAGCGGAAAAACCAGTTCTTGAGCTCCAGCACCGAGTCAGCCAACAATAGTGCATCGCTCGACAACCCGTTCCTCGCACCATTGGCCAACGATCCAGATGTGTCTGTGCCTAGTGATTCGCCATATCTTCTGATTCCCGAACAGACCCAACAGATGGCGCTTTTGGAGGAACAGTCGTCTGAATATCTCCAGGAACGGAACCGGGCGGTCGAGACGATCGAGTCGACAATCAACGAGGTGGGCAATCTTTTCCAGCAGTTGGCCACCATGGTTTCTGAGCAAGGGGAGCAGATCCAGCGGATCGACAGCAATGTCGATGATATAGAGTTGAATATTTCGGGGGCACAGCGGGAGTTGTTGAAGTACTTTGACACAATCTCCAACAACCGCTGGTTGTACATTAAGATATTCGGGGTGTTGATTTTCTTTTTCCTTCTCTGGGTTCTTGTCAGTTAGTCTACAAAAGCAATGGATATGGAGTGTAATTAGTGGCATTTGCGACGGTTTCAATGACATTCAGAATAATATGTGCATTTATAATGAGGTTGTAGTTTGATGTAGAAATGTGAATTATAATACAATGTGAATGTTGGGTACAGTGTGAATAATAATATTGTATCCAATGTAGAAAATGTCAACGCCCAAAATGAAAATGTAGAAAATGAGGGTTTACAACATTGTACAATGATATTATGCGCATAATATCATACAATGATAACATGTCCATTGATATAAAAAGATCCCTACTTCTCTTTTGGGATCTTCATACACCCTTTTCATCAGTCTATTTCGCAAATCACCGTCCATTTACACTAGAAGTTGGTCGCTTTTCCTACAAGACAGCCAAAGAATTGTCGAAATTTCCACGCTGTTCAAAGAAAGCAACCTAAATTAATAAGCATACCTCCATATTGTCAAAATAAAATTGTCATTTGTATCCAGTTTGCCATTTTGCACCTTCATCTATTGATTGCACCTGTGCTAAGTATATTTAGTTCTGTATTTAGCTATATATTGTCTCCGGAAACACGGTGATTCGACAGATATATTTTCACTCAGGAACATCCTGAGGCAGCATTCTATTGAAGAAAACCCTTTATAACCCTAAACGGTTATATGGGCTGAAAAACTTCAATGGGAGCAGTGTTGTTAGTGGTTTAACGTGACTGGCTATTGGTTATGCGAGAAGCCTGGCCATCCTTCGGCTAAATGCCGGCGCTATCCGGCCGCTGAATCTCGTGACGATGGGCGCACGACTCGTCGGGGTCGTTCATTGCTCGTTTGCGAGACTTCCTTGTATTGCCCTTCTGAGGCGTAGTGTGCTCTTTCTGGAGACTTTCTTGAGTATTGGGGCGGTTTGGTGGGGCTCGAACCCGGTAACTACCTCATGATGCGCCCTCCATAAGGCATGAGGTGTTTTCCATTCGGCCAAACCTCCTGCCCCCTCACCTGTGCTATATAGCCACTTTGTGCTTGTACCATCAACACTTGTATCGTAACAATATCAATTGCTTCCACCAATTTCAAGCTCAAAATATCCACATTGCTCAAAATATCATTCCACAACCATGCTAAACTTCTTCAAAGTTATTTACTACCAGTTCCTAAGTGGACTATTGCTCTTGAGTGATTCACCATTCCACACTCCAGACACCCCAAAAGACAGTCTATGTGGGCTTCCAAAACTGATTAACCAATTACCGGTAATTAATTCCACCTCCAATTTTAATTGGTGCATCCCAACATGGAGACGCGCCATTATACTTTGTTTTGAAGGTATCAGCAATGACGAACCACTTTTAGTAATCTGGGTCTCGTACTGGAAGCTTATTGTCATAGTATTGGTCTTGATGTTGACACAAAAGTATTTCTCCACCAAGACCATTAAACCTCTAAGTATGCCCGAATCAATGCTGGAAATTGCCAGTGGGTCTATACCGACAGACGAGTACAAGGACTCATTACACAGCTACACCAGGAACCAATCGTTGGACGAAATCGAAATTTCTGAGTTTTGCCAATTCCAAAAGAAGTTCCTGATTAGAGAGATGTTCAAGTTGAAACAGCAGAAAATTAAGCTTTGGGAGCTCCAAAGACTACAAGAGCTTTTGGAAACGCTACCCAAAGAGCTTCCAGAGTCCCAGAAATTACATGAGCTTCCAGATTCCAAAAGATTATCTGAGTTTCTTGATATCCAAGAATTACGATACCATCAACAACTTCAACAAGAGCTTTATCGAGAAATCCATCATCAACTTAAACCTCAGGAACTATTTGACAAACATAACCAATCTGACCACGAAACTGGCCTTCAACGAGCTTCAGAAAATGCAGAGGATATCAACAAGATTAATATTTCAAAAGTCGAGGATACTCTATACGGTTCCTCAAGGGGCAATTGTAGAAGCTTAACCAACCCAAAAACCATTGGTCAAGATGAAGCCGATGAAATAGTCCATTTTGCTAATTTCAAAATGCTATTCGCATTTCAAAATGAAATTACCAGTGTGGCAATTTCCCAATACAAGACCAAAGTATGCCTGTCCCATTTTTATCAAATACACAATAACTACCTGATGGATTTCAAACGTCATTTACAAGCACCAACTTACCAACCGCTTGATTATCCCAAGATTTATGAAATCTCCTTGCTTGATACCAGTGGATATTTCAAGCAGGAATTTCAAGAACTCATTCCAGTGGTTTGTTGCAGTATCACCAATTCCCCCAACGGGCCCTCTAATTTATCTGGGAACACTGAGGCAAAGACAAGAACCAATGAGTCTGATTCGATAATTTACGAATTCCAACCAGTCAAATCCTCCACAAAGGCGCAAAACATTAAGCGAGTATTTCATCAGCAGTCTCAAGGACTCCGTCGACATTTTAAAAAGCATAAACTAAAAAGGTTTCGTTGGCACCATATAAATGACCAAACATTTTCAGCGAGAAACTCGTCAAAGGGCATACTGTTGCTTCATTTTTCAAGAAACAATCAAGATGTTGAATGTTCAGATTAATGACATGTTATTGGTATACGATGTAGATGAAATTGGAAATGCTTGATTTGAGGAAATTCCAAGGATGCTTCTGTTTATTCAACGTTGGATAAGCTTTTTTTGAAATGGTAAGTGTCTCTGATGATGCATTAATGAATGTGCATTCTTTACTTTCTCACTTTACTTACTTCTTTGCTTTTTCACTCTCCCTTTTTTGCTTCTTTGGTAAATCGACTTAGCTGTTCAATTCCAACTTCACAGCTCCTCTATGTTGATTGTTAGTATATACATCTAGTTTGGTCCCACTGTTTGTATCGATGCAAAAAATAGCCACACATTTAGCAGACTATGAATTTATATAGATAATCAAACAGTTGCAAGTATTATTACAAATTTCTAGCCAATGAAAGTCAGTAATGGCACTTGTGAGTCAAACCCACACAGTGTTTAACTAACACAAGTCTTGTCAACAATACTGGTGTAAAAACACTTGAATATATTGTCATTTTGAATTATCAATAAAGGCACCCAATATGGATAACAAAAATTACTCAATATGAATAACCAAAAGTACCACCATGACCGTCTACAGCACCTAGCGCCAATACATTTACTATAAACTCAATGCAACATCTCCCCTTATATAGTTCCCCGCAAGAAATTCTGAACAAACCCATTGTGGTGAATCGTACCATAGCTCTCCTCGTCCTTGAAATACTTCATGACATGGGCCTGTTGTTTCCAGAAGTTGATCGTCTCCTGGTACTCCATCTGTCCTTTCATATACAATACATTTTGAACAGCCAATGAGTCGACATATCTCTGTCTTTCAAACTCTTGCCGGATCTTTGTTCTCATTGCTGATACTGGCATATCCAACTCGTACAATTGCACAATGGTAGGTGAGTCGCGAATAAATTTCCGATACAAGCCCAAAACCCGCTTGTTCATGTCACTTTTGGTGACTGAGCGCTTTGTGGTTTCTGCAAAAGCTGTAGCAAGGGTCATTTTTCTTTGCAAAGTCTAGTTGACGGATGTGTAGATTTTGCCCAATTATGGTTCGTCCTTTTTCCAACACATGGCACATAACCATGGTTTTAATTTGTAAGCAAAAATAAAACAAATTTTCGTACTGGGCGTGTGGCGTAGTTGGTAGCGCGCTCCCCTTGCAAGGGAGAGGTCTTGGGTTCGATTCCCAACTCGTCCATTTTTTGCTGGTGCAAGCAAACAATTTGTACAAGTGATTTTTGTAAATTATAATACATTGTGTAGAATATTGAATTTTCTGGGTAGCGTAATAGTAACCAGTCGTGTTTGATGAACCGAGCAATGTTGGTATGATATCCAATCCATTATTCCAAGTATTTATGTTATATAATATGTAAATGGTATAGTTTAAATGTGTCGATGCAAATTCGCATTGCGATGGATTTTTCTTAATCTTTCAAGAAGATCATTTGCCCTGTGATATAACAATGTCATATTTGAATTTTCATAGCTCCAATTACAGACATTAATTCTGTACATCATCTTGCCATGTTTGCTCATTTTTCCCCTTGTAAATACTCAATGGCCAGCTGCAAAACCTTTCCCGACTTGTCCAAAACCTTCAAGAACCGGATCAACTCCAAACACATGTCCCACATTTCCTGGTCGTGGCCAAAATTGTCCACCACCAATTTCAAAAACCTCATAATCTCAAGCTGGTCCTGCGGTGAGATTTCTCCCTTGGACTTGTGGCTGAGGAAAATAATCAAAAAGTACCCTGCAGTTTTGTAATCCTTTTGTTGCAAGCAAGTGTTTAAAAGGCCCCGAGGCTCCATGCCTAAGGCCGAGAAGATTTTATCCCAGTAGTGTACCTCGATTTTCCGGAGACATTTTGCAATGATGCCAAGGTTTGACGGGGCCTTGCCAATGAGTTTGAGAAGGAGGGTCAATTTGGCTGGGGAGTTGTAGGACTCGATGTTGTTTGTAGTGACCAAGTAGAGGAGAAGCTCAAGGCTGTATTCAAAGTAGAGGCAGTGTTTGTAGGAGTTGTAGAGAAGGTCGACGAGCGATGTGTTGACGTCGGATGGGATGGGGCTGGCGATTTGGGGTAGGTTGGGGTGGGCTGGAGGATGCGAGTTTGTGAGATTTGGTGGCAGTGGATGGTTGTTGGTGGTATTTCCATTTTGCTGTTGGATCTGGGTATGTGTGTTTTTCGATTTATCTTTGGTTTCATCCACATTTTTCGCATTTTTATTTGCATCTTTTTCCACAACCTCTTTATACAAGTCGTCTTTATCCACATCTTTATACAAGTCGTCTTTATCCACATCTTTATACAAGTCTTCTTTTTCCACTTCTCTTTTCTCTTCTCTTTTCTCTTCTCTTTTCTCTTCTCTTTTCTCTTCTCTTTTCTCTTCTCTTTTCTCTTCTCTTTTCTCTTCTCTTTTCACCTCCCTTTTCTCTTCTCTTTTCTCTTCTCTTTTCTCTTCTCTTTTCTCTTCTCTTTTCTCTTCCCTTTTCACCTCCCTTTTCACCTCCCTTTTCTCTTGCCTTTTCTCTTCCTCGCGTCTCCCCCGCTTCAACCCTCGCGTCAAGGAAAAGTCCAACACATTGTGCAAAAAATACTTCCGGCTCCCCCCGAGCTTCAACACCGTCTGCCGGTGCCCCTCATACACATCCACCGCCAAGCCAAACATATAATAGTCCACGTTGTCCAACACAAGCGGGTACATTTCCTCCTCGGCCGGTACACGCACCGCCGCGTCGCCCGAGAGAGCCGCCCGGAGCCCCGCCCGGGGCACGCGGTCTAGCCCGGGATAGTACACGGTTCCCCCGCCGTCGAAAAGGTAAAACGAGCCGCCCTCGGCCTTGCCAAAGTACTCGGCGTGGTCCAGCAAGAGCCAGGGCTCGTAGGTGTCGCCTGACAACGCCACGTAGTACACCGAGCCGCCGACGCGCGCAAGCAAGTCGCCTGCGCTGCCCACGGACGCAAGCTGGTACCCGCCCAGCGCCGCCGGAAGCGCAAGGGTCGCCCGCCGCAACACTGCGATGTGCAACAGGTGCTTGTGGCGTCGGTCCTGGCGTACGTGGTGCCGGCTGAGCCGGAACGCCTGCAAGACGTCGCCCGCCACGACAAGAAGCTCGTTGCCGTCAACGGATATCTGGCTCACAGGCGCGTCGAGCTCGTGTTTCCACACGGTGCAGTCCTCTGGGTCCACGTCACGCAGCGCCATCCGGCTGACGTTCCACATGACCAAGCTGCGCCCGTGGGCCGTGAACATGTACTCTTCCAGCCACCAGTGGACTCCACACGTCGTGGTGATGTCGAGACAGTGCCATTCGCCCCGGACGAGGGTGGCGACCGCGCTGTCGCCGAACACCGCCAAGGCGTGGCCGGGAGCCGGGGCGCTGCAGCCGCGCACCGGGGCGACCTGGGCGTACACCGCGGGCGGGATGTGCATGAGCCGCCAGGCGCGGTCCATCGGGCAGTCGTCGGCGGCGTGTGCCGGCCCGCGGAACACGTACACGAGGCTGCGGCAGCGCAACACCGGCGGCCCAAGCGGCCCAGACGCCCACTGGAGGGTGTCGAGCACGTACACCGAACGGCCGTCAAGGAGAAGAAGCTGGTCTCCGGCGAGAAACTGCGCGGATTTCGCGCCGAGCCAGGAGGCAGCCGCCGGCGAGCCACGCGCAATGCCCACCGAGCCGCCATAGTCAAACGTCAGAAAGTTTGTGTGGCCGAACCGCGACACGAGACTCCAGCCGTTGCGGTACACTGCTGCGGCGGCGCCGCGCGGCAGGAGCGTCACGTGCGGCGGGTCGCGGGCGTTCGCCGGGGCGGGGGTCCGCCGCAACAACGCGCGGGTTGCAAGGCTGTAGTAGACGAGCTCGCCCGCCTGCGTGGTGACCACGAGCGCGCCGGCCGCGGGCGAGAATGCTGCACGTGACCCGCCTATCCCGGCGGCGATGCAGTGGCCCTGGCTGTGGGCAAGCGTGGCTGGCAAGTCGAACACCCAGCAGTTTCCCGTGGCGGAAACCAAGGCAAACTGGCCGAGGGCGGCGCAGTAGGCCAAGTCGCGCAAGGGCCCGGTGTTTCTATCGGCATACCACGGAAACTCGCTGAGATAGTGCTGGTGTGCCGAGTCGGGTCTCAGCAAGTCAATGAGCTGCAAAGACGTGTCGGAACCGTGGTCAGCGGCGACGCAGATCACTGAGGAGGACACAAACGCCACGCTGGACACGCGCAGCTCGAGCCGGAGCACGATGCGGAACCGGAGACCGCACCCGTGGAGGGTGTTCCGCGGGTCCAGATCGAGGAAACTGAGGAGCGAGGGCTTCTGGTCGACGGGGACAACCTCCTGGATGAGCGAGTCCGAGTTGTGGGCAAACACCGCGAGAATCTCGTGTTTTGGTCCGGAGTGCTGGGTCGCCGAGTAGACAATGAGGTGGTTTTTCGAGGTCATCACGGCACACAAGTCGCCCCCGGGGGATACCGACACGCTGGCGTTTGTCCCGTACTTTTCCACGTACTCAGGCGTGCGTTTATGGGACGCCAACACCGCCAAGGGCAGCTGGTGGAGCACGTACACCAGGGCCTTGGAAATGACGAAAAACGGCAGGAGATCGTTGTCGGGTGGAGCCGAGGCCGCGACTAGCGTGTCGTCGGCATCAAGGTCCGGAAAGTGGATCTCTGAGGGGATCAGAAGAGGCCACAACATGGAGTGAAGAAGAATTGTACCGTGTGAGTGGTGCTGCCAATCGGCGACGGGTCACGTGGTCTTGGCCGGTGATGGTGGTGTGAGTGGAATAGTGTGATTATGTGTATTTTCAAGTGGATATACAGTACAGTGTCAAGTGGATTGTGGTGTAGTGTCAAGTGGATTGTGGTGTAGCGTCAAGTGGATTGTGGTGTAGTGTCAAGTGGATTGCAGTGTAGTTTTTAAATGTATTGCAGTGTAGTTTTTCAAGTGGATTGTAGTATATTTATAATAATAATATTTATTTTTGTATTTAGCTATATATGGTCTCCGGAATTACGGTTATTCGAAGAATATTATTCATTTTAGTATATTTGGCCAGGTTGATTGTAGTATAGTGTCAACGGATTGTAGTATAGTGTCAACGGATTATAGTATAGTTTTTCAAGTGGATTGTAGTGTATTTGGTCAAGTGGATCGTAAGATATTTGACCAAGTTGATTGTAGTATAGTGTCAGCGGATTGTAGTATAGTGTCAGCGGATTGTAGTATATTTGGCCAAGTTGATTGTAGTATTCTGTCAGCGGATTGTAGTGTTGGTTACGCGGATTTTATTCTCGTTGGTTACGCAGATTGTAGTATAGTCAACTAATTCCTACTATACTTATTCAATACAATTGAAACCACTCGAATATCGCCACACCAGTTTATCATCAATACAGATTATAATACCACCTCATACACACCCACGGACCTTTACACCACTCACACTACACCAACATCTATGCAAATAGCCAAATACATTGCCAAGTGCAAGCCCAGCCATCCTTGGCGAAATCAAAATGACCAGCTAGATAACCTGTCAAGTGGACTGGAATGCAGAGTATTGCAAAGAAAGAGGCAATTCCAGTGATTCTTACACACAATATTAAACTGTCCGTGGAATAAGCATAGACTCACAGCGTAAAATGTAACGTGAAAAAGCATCAAATGTACCTAGTTATTTACAACTTGTATCTACTCATTACCGTTTATAGCACCATCTATTTCTATCAATTCAATAACATTACGAAAAACAGATTTACCGGTATTTCATGACCTATATGCCCAGGTTTAGAGACATTCACTCAGGCAACAATAGGCAAAGGCCCCATGGCCAGAGCACAAATTCGCCGCTCTTTACCGTTTCTCATCTGGACAAAAGCCTTCACCCCAATGGATCTTCTCTTGACTCAAAAATCATCGCCATTTTTAGTTTTTTAGACGTGTAGTATCAATCTCGTCCTCCAGGGAAGCCTAGCTATAGGAGCAAATAAACATTATTCAAGAACATCTCAGTATGTTGTATTGCCAATTGACCAAGGGCCATTGAAATCAAACATGGAATGGTACATGTATAATTCCACGACTTGTAATTGCTCTACTCATGGAAAATTTGACGCTACAGATACAACTGGTGGTTGCCATTGGCAGTGTATCAAACAGTTGTAGTTCTAGAGTGACATTCCTGATCCCATGTCGGGCAGAAAATCTCCCATGGCATATTCAACTCAGTCCAGCAATTCAATTGACAAATTAATACACTACAAACGGTGAATTGATGATTTAGTTGAAACTACAAAAAAAACACTACCAGCAGTATCAATGATACAGCTGAAACTTAACAAGCCGCAAAATCCAAGTGTAATGACAAACCAACTGATTTGCCCAATTGTCAATCTGTTTAGATTGACAAGAATACACAGCCATAATCATGGTCACGTGACATTGATGCACTCATGTCCACGTGGAGCAATCTACGGTCCATTCAAAACATATATTCACTAATGATTTCCAGCACCACGGCTGACCTTTTCAAGGACTGTTTCATAGGCAACTTCGCTGGAGTCGGTTCCTTGGACGTCTGCGGCAACACCGTTCAAAGCACGACGCAAAGCATCCTTGGAGGAGGCGTACACCATCTTGGACTGACGTTAGTAAAGAGAAAAAACAAGCAGAATACTCACTCTAACCGGGGCAGTGTCTGGCGACCAGGTAAAAAACACAATCTTGGAGCGCTTGCCCTCACCGTTGGACAACTCATACTCGAAATCATATACCGCGTAACGGCAGTCGTTTTCCGGCAAAGTCTCCAAGAAGGCGTCATAGTCAGTGGCGGTGGATGTCTCCTTGACCACAATCTCGGTCTTCTTGTCGTTCAACGCGTAAATGACAAACTTGAACTTCTTACCCAACTTCAACTCGTTAAAGGCAGATACAGACTCATCAGCAACGGCAACACTATTGTTAGGCGCGCCCTCCAACGCAATTCATTGACTTACCCAGATCTAGACTGTTTGTTAGTGGCTTTCGATCGCCTCCCGAAGCACGTACCATTTTGTAATTGACTGAAAACCAAATAGGGGCTGAAGACAAGTGGTACGAGCAGTTACCCGGACACGTATATAAGCGTCGGAGTGGTGTCGGGCTGGGACTATGGATAGGCGCACCTATGACCTTCTTTCTCAGAGATTGGATTACTTAGAGTTGATTAGCAACGTCCAGCACAAGGGAGACGAGCCGCAGCAGTCGTTTATCGCGCAAATCGCAGTTCTTTCCCATGAATTGGACCTGTATCTTGCCGCCAACCTTGGGGATCTCCACCAGGCGATTTTGGTGTTGAAGCGCTACAATCAATGGGGGAAAGTGGACGTTGAGCAACAGGACAGGCAGACAGTCATGAAGCGGGACTTGGTGTTGTCCAATTATAGTCATCTCGAGCAGTTGATGGCGCATCTAGGTAAGATAAAGAGCCTAGATGCCCACGAGATTCTCAAGAATCGTTTCAAGGTACAAGTGTTGGAGTACCGCCTGTTGATTAAGGAGATTCATTCTGTTCTTCAGCGCGACGCAATGCCTGGGAGGTACCGTGAGCTTTTATTGGCCAGTGTCAATTTTATAGAGCGGTTTGTGGTGACGGTGACCCAGTACAATGAGTATGTTAATTGGGTGCGGGGGGTGTTGATGGAGAGGAGTATGAAGGTTTCGAGGGAGGTGAAGTAGCATTGACTAGGAATTGATTGAATAGTTGAATAATTGAGTTGAATTACTATTTGAATTACTATCTCAAGAACATTTCAATTAGTTGAATCACTAGTTGAGCGTCTAGTAGTCGACAATGTATATAATACTCATCAGGCATACAATGGTTTGGTCCAATAGTTTAGGCATAGTCAACTGATTCTTGTCGGCATCTTCAAATGCCAATATCCATTCATTTTCAATGAATCCATCCGACAATCAACCACCCAAATATCCACAATTAAAGTATCAATCGTACCTCCAACTTTTCATTATCAGCCACATTTTGCAATTCATAATCAAGATCCGTATCCACATATTCCCGGGAATTTACCAAATTAAATGCCAAATGTAACATGTCTGTACCCATCTTTATTCATTGTTACTCAAAGTCATGTTATTAGGCATTACACGAAACTCATTCTACCATCGTCTGTTTCACGTCTTGATCTGTTCCCATCTACTTTTCAACTATAAATAGCCTGTCTTGCTCCACAATAGGCCAGCAAAAATTCCATCGTGTCAACTTGTATCTTGACTTTAAGCCTAATTATGAGACTCGTTCCGTCAATGGATAAACTGGTCATTGGTGCTATTAAGGAGAAAATGGGTCAGAGTGCATAGGTTAGAGAAGTTACAAGTTACAAAGTGAGAAATTATAAAGTGAAAAGTTGAGTTGAGAAGTTAAAGTTAAGTTAGGAAGTGAAAAGTTAAGTTGAGAAGTGAAAAGTTAAGGTGAAAAGTTAACAAGGTGAAAAGTCAAACAGTAAAGAAGTGAAAGAAGTAAAGAAGTGAAAGAAGTAAAGAAGTGAAAGAAGTAAAGAAGTGAAAGAAGTAAAGAAGTGAAAAGTGACAAAGTTGAAAACTTACGAAACTAAGTAGATGAAAAAATCAAAAGGAAAGTTAAAAGAAGTTAAAAGAAGCTGAAGAAAGTTAATGGAAATTAATAAGTCCATTGAAACCTAACAAGGCTTATCAAACTTATCAAGGTTTATAAAATTCAACTGGGTTTATGAACTTAATAAGGCATATGAAAGCTTAATTACCTCTTTTCATCACATGGCTAACCGTTGTACTCACATCCTCTTTATTACAATCTACCTATTAATTCATCTCTTATTACAATCTACCTATTAATTCGTCTCTTATTATATCCTACCTCTAAATTCATCTCTTATTATATTCTACGCTGTACCAAATTCTTTTCATGACCACTCAACTAATCTCTCCCATGTCAAGCTTGTCAAACTGCCACTAGAAAAGCAAATATTGTTTAAAAGGCTGGCAAAATATCAAATGAGAAATCGCATAGCAACAAGCCAGGTAAATTAGATTTAACTTCGTACGTCCCAATTAGGTAATGGCGATGATTTATTTCACATGAGTTATCATGTCACTGCTTGCTTCTATGCATGCATGTCACCTCAATCCATCTGGTTAATGCTTCAAATTGTATACACATGCAGCTATACTGAGCCGGTAGATTCAACAGAGTACCCTTCATTGTCCTTTACTACTCAATAAATAAACGGAAACATGAATATTAACGTGAAGAAATACCCACAAACACTCTTGCTGTACACTTGGCCTCGTTCTGCTCTTCTTCTCGTGCTTCTCATAATTTTAGCTTGGCTGCAGCTCAAGGTTACTCACTTGAAAATTTTCCTATAAATACACAGCCATTCCCAGCGGTTTGTCAGTCACAATGCTCAAATCAGCTTACTTGTCGTTTATTGTCGCATCTATTGCTGCTGTGGTGTCTGCTTCAAACTCAGACACTACCATCCATACAGTAGATGATGCTACCTGGACCGCGTATGCCACCACTAGTTTTCGCACTACCATTACTCTTGCTAGACCTAAACCCACTTCATTTGATGTTGCAAACAGCTAGAATCACTGGCATGTGTAGGGCTGGAAATCGGACATACTTTAGATGGATGATATAGGACTATGTATGTTGTTCTGTTGGATTCAAATGATTAATGATAAAGATGTTATATACCATATATGAATATTCCGTTGGACTGAAGTAGAGCTACTGCCTGAGTCAGGTATTATGACACCTGTATGAAGATTCAATGTAGAATGCGCCATATAGAATGGTCAATATACATGATCAATTATAATAATCAATTACATTAATCAATCACAATAATCCATTACAATAATAAATTACAATATTCAATTACAACGTATTCAATAAATGGTAGCTTACTCTGAAAAATCCGCAAGTACTGGACCAGCGGAATTTAGTCAGTTGCAAAGGGCACTGGTACTTTTAGCCGGGTATTCTGTCGCCTGTGATTTGTGCAAACCCATTACATGCCTTTACTACCCACCACCAACAGGATAATAATATTTTTTTGTGCTTAAATTGACTCTGGAATTACGGTTATTTTTCAGTATATTTTGACTCGCATCCTGAGTCAGCATTGATGAAACCACTCAGCTCTCACTATCTAGGATTACACTAAATTTGACCAGGTTATCCATTCTCATGTTGTCCATTATACTTGAAATGATTGTGTAACTATCTGGGTGCCCTTTTTCAAGTTTTCCCACTGAATCTTGTCATGTTGGGTGAATCATGTTGCAATACATTCTGGTAATACTAAACGTATGGATTGCAAATACTTTCCAAGCATGCCGTGTATTCCATTGGAGTCTAGTATTTTATCAATTTATGATGGATTCGAACTAAGAGCTCTGGACAATGATGATTATGTACATCACCAATACTAGCTACAAAAGATTAATACTGTGCCGCTTAATGTGCACCGAGACAAGCCAAGTTTCTCCTCACGGATTTTGTCGCAGGCTCAAGAAATTGACAAACCTGCTCAAATTGAGTGTAATACGAGACAACCAATCAAGGTTTGACATGGGTTTTCTTCAGCAATGCTGCCCCAGGATGCTGCCGAGTAAAAGTTGTCGATGCCTAATCCTCGTCTGGAGAGTGTGACATTGTTACTAACTTATACTCAGATATTTAGTGAATTATAGATGAGTTTCGTTTCTTTTATAATTGAATAATCGGAACGGTAGTGATGATTGAATTAATATTCTTAGATGCTTCTCCGCTATGGAAATATCTCTCCTTTTATAGTAGAGATATCCCCTCATAAGTCTATACAGCCATGATTTTCACATCCCTTTACAACTGCATTAACTGCATGTTGTGCAGTATTGTGAGTTGGTTTTAACGGAGAACAGATCTCCATTATTGGTGACTTGTGGTGTTCAACCTCAACAAAAGTATATTCGTAGAATAACCTTGTATCTGGAGATAATATATAGCTAAATACAATATATATTAGCTTAGCTATTGCAAGCATGTCTGATTATATATACATGGAAAGGCAACTTGTTCTGGTAAAAAGGCAAGTTGTGTGAATAAAGATGCTCTAAAAAAAACAAGTTTTGACAAACAACAAAGTTGGGAAGCGAAATGAGTCGTATTATTACACTGCAGATGAAATAATATTATTTACCCATACCAGATTAAGCTGAGGGAGAAGTCGTTATTGACAAAGTATAATCTGTGATAAATGAGATAGTATGAGATAGTATGAGATAGTATAATCTGAGATAATCTCAATCAATAAACTCAGTCAATAATTCAAACATTTAATCAATACATCTTGTGACTCTCGTTTGCCTCAATTACAACACATTTACTCGCTCCAACTAACCAATCCATTTCCTAGCGACGGATTGGAAGACAATCTCGCGCAAGCTCCAACAACTCCCGAACCGACTTCCCATAATTCCGTGGGTCCTTGGCGATTCCCGGCCACACATCGCCGTACTTTGGCTCGGCCAGCTCTGCCAAATTGACCAACTCAGCGACATCACGGCCCTGTTTCACTAAACAAGCGTACTTCCAGCACCACGAGTCGCCATACTTGTCGTTTGCGGAAATTGCCCGGTCAAACCACACCACAGCCTTGTCGAGACGGTCTTCAATGTAAAAGTTTATACCTGTGGCCAACAAGATCAAAAAGTGACCCTGGGTGCTGCGCATTGCCTGGAGCAAGTTCTTCTTCATCTCGGACCGTTTCTCCACAAGAAGAAGCCTCTCGGCCCAGATCTCGGGGCTGTTTGGGAACTTCTGGGCTGCACGACTGACTAGCAGCCGTACCTCGGCGAGGTTCCGCCATTTCTTCTCCAAGTGGATCTTAAACACCCACAACTCCACGGAGTCGTTTCGGCTGAGCCCTCTGTCGATTGCCGAGCGTGCCCGGAGCATATTGTCGCCATGCGACGCGGCCAAAAGCCGCCACAAGGCGTCACTGGCGCCACATGCACGAACGCCGGCGGAAAACGCCTCAGACGCCTGGTTTTTTCTGCCAAGGTCCTGAAGAATCTGGCCCTTTTGCATGTACAACTTGTCTACGTCGCTATATACCTCGATTGCCTGTTCCACTGCGTCCAATGCCTGGTCGTGTTTGCCAAGCTGCCGCAACAAATGGACCTCTTTATACCACAATCGCGCCAGAGGCACGTCCTGTTTTGCACTGCGCAACAACACCAATGCCCTGGTGGGGTTCTGTGACTCGGCCTCGAGCTTTGCCGCTGCTAGCCGGAGCTCGATGCTGTGTGGAAGTTTCTGTGCTGCCGACTCGAGAACTGCGCGAGCACCGGTGATATCGCGGCTCCGCCACATTTCCTTGGCGTATCTGAGCCAGAACTCGGGCAACAGAGGGTTTTCGCGGACACACTGGGCAAAATAGCCGTGCAAATCCGGTGCGGCTGTGCGCCGGAGAAAGTCGAGAAACCCGCGCCAAACAGGCGGTTCTTGCGGGTATGTGGCCACGAGATGTTCGTAGATGGCACGGCTGACGGTTGGATGGGATGGCTCGAGGTCCTGGGCACGTGCAAGTAGCTCTGCCTTGAGGTCCAAGTCCAGGTACTGTTCGAGGCCTAAAGTGAGGGTGGCTTTGATGATGGAGTGGCAGGTGAGCGGGAAGCCCTGTTGTTCGCATTTGATGGCGAGGGATTGCCATTGGGTTGCGTTGAGGGAGTTGCCGTGTTTTCTGACTGCTGCGACTCCTTTTTGTATGATTGAGATGGGGTGGGTAAGGGAGGGAGTTTTGGATGAGGATGAAACATTGGATGAAGCAGTGGATGAAACATTGGATGGGGTGGTTTTGGTATTGGAGTTGGTACTTGGCACATTTGTATTCTTTGTATTCTTTGTATCCTTTGTATCCTCTCTATCCTTTGTATTCTCTCTATCCTTTGCATCCTCTCTATCCTTTGCATCCTCTGTATTCTTTGTATGGCCGTTGGAAACATTTGAAATCTCACTACTTTGGTCTTTCTCCTCTTGTATCTCTCTGCCTTTGGCCTCCTCCTCCTTCCTATACTCTGCCTCCTCCCCCTTCCTATACTCTGCCTCCTCCAACTTTCCAGCCTCTATCCACACCCCCTCACACCGCGGAATCGCCCGCCGTGCCCGATTGAGAACACCCCGCTTGTCCACCTCCATCTCATACAACGCCATCCACAATGCCACCGATTCAGGCACCATTTCCACCGACGCCCGTAGCAACTTCACCGCCTCATCTCCCTCCTCCAACGCCACCGCCTCCTGCCACAACTCCTCGCTGCTCGGCACCTTTTTCAACGCCTTGCGCACCATCTTCCGCCTCGAAAACACATCGCCCTCTAGCGCAATACGGCGCCGCCACAACGCCACACTCGTCCCGTGGCTGTTCACCGCCTCTGTCGCAAGCTTCCGGCTCATTTCCACATTGCTGTTGTGCATCTCCAAACACTCAAGCCAGATCCCCTCGTCACTCCGACACCGCCGACACCCTTCAAGAATAACCCGCCGCGCCGTTGTCACGTGACCCGCCCGCACCTCGAGCCGCGCCAGCGCGATCCAGCCAACCGGGTTGTCGGGCTCGGTCAACCGGAGCGACCGGAACACCGCCCGCGACTTGTCAACATCGCCAAATTCTCCCTCCACCTCGTCCATTTTCGCCAAGTACTGGCCCGCATCAATCCCTCCCGGTCCTACTTCCGGTCCTCCTCCAGACACCCCGCCCGGTCCCCCGCCCAATCGCCCAAGCCGCTGCTCCAATAGCCGCCCACGCGCAGCAGAAATAAGCTCAAAGTCCGTCTCCCCAACCTCAATCTGGCTGTCGCTCGCCCCCTGCGCCACAAGCCCGGAAAGCACGCTGTCCGCCGCATGGTAGCTCCGGCGCAGCCGCCGCTCGGCCTCCCGCTCCCGCTTATTCCGGCGCGTATGGTCCACCGCCTCGGGGAGCGCCTGCCACTGGGCAGCACTGACCCCACCCAACTGCTGCTTCAAGTCGGAAAACTGCACCAGCAGCAAAATCTCGCTCTTGCCGTCGCCGCGAACAAGCCGCGGCCGCTTCCGTCCTGCGAGCCGCGCCTCGACATCGCGATATATCCGCTCGGCTTCGTCATCGTCCTGTTCGGCAGCAAGCAATCCGGTCTCGTCGGCCGGTGGCTTGTCGTCGTCGCTTTCCGCGCCAGTCTGTGCCCCACCTAGATCCGACCGCGTGGTGAACCCGGTCGCGCCCCGGCCAATTCCGGCGACGTAGTTTGGTGGTGCCGGAAGATCCAAGAACGCTTTCCTCTCCATTGAAAAATTAAATGGCCCGAGGCAGTGGTATACTGTATGATCACGTGATAGTATATCACGTTTTGCAGGACGGTTATACCGACTAGATGCGAGTTGGACAAACGGCTAAAATACACTCACTTGACAAATTTCAGGAATGTAGGCGTATTTATACTTGATCAAGACGTAGAAGATGGTTCTTTATCTTGGTATTGAAAGATTCCAAACCCAAGAGGTTAGAGATAGTGGTTACTCTACTACTGTCAGCTATTCAAAATAAATAATAATAATAATGTTTATTTACTTCTATAGCTATACTAGGCTCCCCAGAATGGTGAGATTGATATTTCACCGTCTAAAAAACTAAGGACGGCGCCGCTAATTTTGGAGTCGAGAGAAAACCCTTACAATGGGGATAAAAACTTTCAACTTGATTTTTAAGGAACTGTCAAAGAGAAATGACTCAGAAGGAGCTATGGAGTCTCGCCCCCCGGAGGGACTACCTGCCCGGCCGCCCTTCTTGTGTACTGCAAAAAGAAAAGGAATCTACCCGTCCAGCACTAACGTGTAGAAACCTATAAGAGAATGAACTGATTTTGCGTCTGTAAAGAGGCAGCGAATCTGCGCTCTGGTTGTGAGGCCTTCGCCGATTCAAAATAAATATCAATAAATAGACAATTACTCGACGAAACAAGCTCCCAATGAGAAATGAAACTATTTGGTCTCACTAAACCATGCTAGCTGGTGCCTCCAAGAAATTAATAAAGGCACTCAGGCAACGATGAGGAACATATGTTGAGGTTGAACACCACAAGTAAGTCACCGATAACCGACATCTGTTCTCCGCTAGAATGAACACATGATACTGCACAACATGCAGTTAATGCAGTTGTAAAGCAATGTGAAGATCATGGGTAAAGAGACTTATGAGGGGTTATTTCTACTATAAAAGGAGAGATATTTCCGTAGTGGAAATCATAGAAGAATATCAATTCAATCATCACTACCATTCCGATTATTCAATTATGAAAGGAACAAAACTCATTTATAATTAACTAAATATCTGAGCATAAGTTTGTAACGATGTCACACTCAATAGAAGAGGAATTCGACATCGACAACATTTGTTTTTAATCATAGGCAGTTGTATCAGTGCTGATGAATGTTTTCCCTGTCCAGCATTGTTGCCTTGGATTTTCCCAAGTGAAAGTATCGTTTAATAACTGTGTTTCGGAGACTATGTAGCTAGATCCAAAAATAAACATCAATGTATAGTAAGTGGATTGAAACATACTTGTGCAATTGACGAATAGAGGTAGACTTGGATGACTTTTTAGTTTGAAACGATTTTCCATGAAATAAAGAGTGGCTTGGATGTAGTATAGTTAGTCTATGGTATAAATTGGCTTGAATATGTGAGTATATTTATACTGCACGGTATAGTTGAATGGTAAAGAATAGCGTTGGAAAGTAACTTGGCTTGAATATAGAAGTAATGAGTAGCTTTAGTGTATCTTCAAGAGCAATTTCTGGGCTTCTATTGTTTTCGCCTTTGACCTTGGGAAATATCATCCGTATATGTATCATGTGAGGAGATTGGACTGAGTTGATTAAGAGTAGATCGACTATTTAGGGTAAATCGACTATTTAGAAGAGTAAAAATAGGACGAGGTGGCTATTTTCTAGTTATATACAAACGCAATTCTAGTGGCTATATTCAGTAGGTGTAGCATAGAAAGAGGTTTGGATATTGTATACATAGCTCTACCACTTATATCGGTTGTTGGATTGTGTATACCATTAAATAGGTTGATGTAATATAGAACTTTAGGGTGACCCTTTCTTCTTCTCCATTACACCCCTCTTATGCTTAGAGAACCCTCTGAATCTCAAAATGGTTTCTAGCATAAACTTTGAGTAGTTCTGGACATGATTTCTTGAGCTCACTGAGGCGTAGCTATTGGTAATTTTTTTCAATGTCAAGTCCTTGAGACTTGACCTGAATAACGAAACCTTTAGCTTTGCGTTTGTACCTCAAAAGCTTTTTTTTCAATTTGGTTAAAGTGATTGAGAGTCTCAAAAGTTTCATTACAGACTCTACTCCCCCTCTTTGATGTCAATCCAGCAATATCAGCGGCCTAAAGGTAATGTGTGGGTGCCAAGGAGTTTTGAGCATCAGTCTTTAAATGAAAAGACTCGGAGGGTGTTTTATACTCGTTGAGATTGGGAATAATATTCAGAGGTGACTTGCGCGTGGTTTTGGTTCCGATGGGGACACTAGGTTACCTAAAACTGGGATAGATAAGGACGTTTATCATATGTTATGGTGGTGCCAGTGTTTATTAGGCTGGATGGTTGGTGCGTTGTAAAGTATGATAGTCATCGGTTGAAGATCTGGGGGATCTTATTTTTTGTGTTCGTGGCAACAGACAACGGTTTCAAACTTGTTTCTTGAATACATGATATGGCAAAGAAACGGCCAGTGGTCTCCTTTGTCGAGGAGTAGCATTGCACAGTATTCTTGGAAATCGGTAAATGTAGAAGCACTTGCATTGAGTGACAAGACGTAACGGGAATGTCAATTACGACCACAAATACTTGGAGATAGGTGATTAAGTTTATTTTGGAGAGGCAAGATGAGTAATGAAAAAGTCATGTTTGTTGGAGCAAGCCGCGTCAGTCTCTGTAGGTAGCATAAAGTTGCTCCGCAAGCTGTTCCAATCGTCAAGAGTCTTTACATTTTGCCGTAAGATTCACGTTTTTGCTTCAAGATTAGTTTAGACGCTTTGAGGTCCAAGGTTGTTTTGATAACCTCAGTATTGTGCTTGAGATGGATCAAGAGTGGATTGTTTTGGTCAAGGCCACAAAGTTCATCAAGCAGTGAGAAATTAAAGGGTCTTGGAAAAAGTGGTATAATATCGTCAAGGATCTCCGCAGCAGAGTTTGTAGACGGAAAAGAGTATCGATTTAATCGGTGAGATTCCTTCCGGATATGTGGGCGACACTGTTGGGCCTTTGGACTTTTATTTCTGGTACTAAGATAGGACGTGATAGTTGAGAAATTGCCAATGGAAGTGGAATGCTAGAAGCAAAGTCTAAAATGAGTAGAATGTTGTTGAGAACGCTTCAGTTATCCAGCTAGAAACTCTGTGGACTACTTCCCATCCAAATTGGAAACAATAAAACAACTCAGTCAACAGAAGTAGACTTTGCTATGCAAAAGTATTGGCCCAAGTTCAATCTGAACTGACAGACTGCCAGATGTTGGCCCTCCAAGGACAAAAAAAATGGGTCCTTAAGACCAAATAAACATGAGGATGACCAAGGAATGGCAAAAGTTGACACAATGAGATTACTCTAGCCCACTATAGAACTCTACGCGGAATGGATTCATCGGTGGTTACAATTGCCAAAGATAGACTCTTACTAGCTGAGGCCTTGGTCAATGAAAATTGTAGCCTCGTCAATTTCCAATTGAAAGGCTTGGCATCAAGCACTAATAAGTAGTTTAATTTGGATTACAATCCAAAGTGCCCTAGGTGCGACAATGTCTCCATATTTTATGACCCATCATGCCCAAGTTTAGAGGGATTCACTCGGGAAACAATAGGCAAAGGCCTCATGGCCAGAGAGGAAATTCGCCGTCTCATAGCCATACACAAAATCGGCTCATTTTCTTTTAAAATTCTACGTTGGTGCTGGATGGGTAGATTTTTTTACAGCATCACAAGGCGGCAGGTAGTTCTAGGAGCAAGACTCTGTGGCTCCTTCTGAGCCATCTCTTTGACTGTTTCTTATCAAGAAAAGCTTTTATCCTAATGGGTCTCTCGACTAAATAGTTAGCGGTGCCGTCCTTTGTTTAGATGGTGACAAATAATCCCATTCTCTGGGGAGACTAGCATAGCTATAGAAGTAGACTTTTGGGGAGCAGTATCATGAGCAGCGGGAGCGTATATGGCTTTGAAGTGGGAGTTGTCTGTGGAACTAGCTCATGATGTAAGTGTGCTTAATGGGAAGATGGCAATGAATATTGGGCAAACCAGAAGCTGTTGTAAAGCGTGTTGATTGATTTTGTTTTTGGTATGATCTCCATGTAATATGAGTTTTAGGGAAACTCTTTATTACAGTTGACATGGCATCGCTATGCTTTGTGAGTTGTAGCTTGTAGTGAGTTGTAGCTTGTAGTGAGTTGTAGCTTGTAGTTCTGTATTTAGTTCTGTATTTAGCTATATATTGTCTCCGGAAACACGGTGATTCGACAGATATATTTTCACTCAGGAACATCCTGAGGCAGCATTCTATTGAAGAAAACCCTTTATAACCCTAAACGGTTATATGGGCTGAAAAACTTCAATGGGAGCAGTGTTGTTAGTGGTTTAACGTGACTGGCTATTGGTTATGCGAGAAGCCTGGCCATCCTTCGGCTAAATGCCGGCGCTGTCCGGCCGCTGAATCTCGTGACGATGGGCGCACGACTCGTCGGGGTCGTTCATTGCTCGTTTGCGAGACTTCCTTGTATTGCCCTTCTGAGGCGTAGTGTGCTCTTTCTGGAGACTTTCTTGAGTATTGGGGCGGTTTGGTGGGGCTCGAACCCGGTAACTACCTCATGATGCGCCATCCATAAGGCATGAGGTGTTTTCCATTCGGCCAAACCTCCTGCCCCCTTCGGCCAAACCTCCTGCCCCTTAGCTTGTAGTAAGTTGTAACTTGTAGTAAGTTGTAGCTTGTAGTGAGTTGTAACTTGTAGTAAGTTATAGTTGTAGTTGTAGTAAGTTGTAACTTGTAGTTGTATTTGTAGTTGTATTTGTAGTTGTATTTGTATTTGTATTTGTATTTGTATTTGTAGTTGTATTTGTAGTTGTAATTGTAGTTGGATGTGGTTGTTGGTGACACGTGACTCGATGGACGGTCACGTGGAAATGACACGTGACTTGATGACAAGAAAATTTTTCTACCTTCACAACCCAATGCCAAAGCGAGCGGTAGAAAGTGACGAAAATGGCGTAAAAGCCAGCAAGAGCTCCGGCGGGAGCGTTCCAGGAGCCAAGGAGGTGGAGATGGCGGACGCTGCCGATGCGGAGATGGGCGAGTTTGAAGATCCGTACGGGGACGAATTTGAGAGCGACGGAGAGATTATTGAGATTGACAGCGCTGAGGAAGGCGAGGAAGAGGAGGAGAAGGAGGAGAAGGCTCCGGCGGTGTATTTGCCGCATCTTTCGCAGCCATTGGGTCCCGACGAGGTGATGGAGGCGGACCCATCGGTGTACGAGATGTTGCACAATGTGAATCTCCCGTGGCCGTGTTTGAGCGTGGACGTGGTGCGGGACGGGTTGGGCGAGGAGCGGCGAGGATTTCCTGCGTCGATGATGGTGGTTGTGGGTACACAGGCGTCGATTGCCAATGAGAACGCGACATACTTGTTGCAGTTGTCGCAGTTGAGCAAGACGTTGGAGACCGAGAGCGACGACGAGAGCGACGACGAGGAGCATGGCGAGCCTGTGATGGAGAGCGAGACGATCCCGCGGAAGTGCGACACGAACCGGGTGCGGGTGTCTCCCCATGGACAAGAAACAGGCGAGCATTTGATGGCGTCGATGCTCGGCAGCGGAGAAGTGAGTGTGCACGATTACAGCGAAATGTACCGGAGCTTGACACGGCCTGGAAACGTGGTGTCGAAGAAGGCACGACGCGGTCACGTGCTCACGTGCCACGGCAACGTCGAAGGGTATGGGCTTGACTGGTCGCCGGTGGTGAAGAGCGGAGCACTTTTGACCGGCGACATGTCTGGGCGGGTGTTTTTCACCCGACGGACCCCGGCAAAATGGGACACCGACCGCACGCCGTTCCAGGCCAGCGACTCGTCGATCGAGGATATCCAGTGGTCGCCGGGCGAAGAGACTGTTTTTGCCACGGGTGGGTGCGACGGGTATGTGCGGATCTGGGATACGCGCTCCAAGAAGCATCGGCCGTCGATCAACGTGGTTGCGTCGCCAAGCGACGTGAATGTGCTCTCGTGGTGCGACAAGGTGAACTATCTTCTAGCCTCGGGGCACGACGACGGCTCCTGGGCGGTCTGGGACTTGCGGAACTTCAAGCCGCAGAGCGAACGTGCACAGGCTGTTGCCGAATACGCGTTCCATCGCGCTCCGGTGACGTCAGTGGCGTTCAAGCCGGGCGACGAGAGCATTGTTGCAGTGGGTAGCGAGGATAACACAGTGACGCTCTGGGACTTGGCAGTGGAGGCCGACGACGAGGAGATCCAGCAGCAGCGGCGCGAGATCAAGGAGATGGCAGACGTTCCGCCGCAGTTGTTGTTTGTGCACTGGCAGAAGGACGTCAAGGAGGTGCGATGGCATCCGCAGGTGCCTGGGGCGTTGGTGAGCACTGGGTCGGATGGGTTGAATGTGTGGAAGACGATTAGTGTGTAGTGATGTATGAGCATTGTAAATGTAGGGTGGGTGGGTGAGTGGATTGGGTGAGTGGATTGAATGATTGGATTCTCATTCTTGATTCTCATTCTTGATTCTCATTCTTTGATTCTTATCCTTTTTTTTTATCCTTAATTCTTGTAGTTTTCGTAATTCTCTTAATTCCTAATTCTATAACTTTTGTAATTCTATTAATTCTCGTAATTCTATAACTTTTGTAATTCTCTTAATTCTCGTAATTCTATAACTTTTGTAATTCTATTAATTCTCGTAATTCTATTAATTCTCGTAATTCTCGTAATTCTTGTAATTCTCGTAATTCCCACTTTATTGTCGTGACATCTCGTCAGTCTGACATGGTAAAATAACCTCCATCTAAATCACTTTGCCTGGAATTTGCATAACCAAACTGCCCCTGCTATATACAATAATATAAAAGACCATCCCTATATGCTCCAGAGATGTATACTTGCCGTCCATGACGGCCTTGTAGTCAAACAAAACTCCAACAAATGAAACCTCAACCTACATTAATAAATATGCAGAGTATTCGTCATTGGACGCAATGGGCTTTTCCTAGGTTGTACGTAACTTGATCAACACTCCCAGGGTGCTTCCACCCTAAGTGCTGTAGCAAAAAGGAATCAGTCCAGCACAGACTAGAACCTACATTTTAAGCTTTATAAAAAGAGTGCTTGTTTAGCCGTGGTAATTCCTTTATATCTGAAGAGGACTTGATTAGCTATGGTAATTCCTTTATATCTGAAGAGGACTTGATTAGCTATGGTAATTCCTTTATATCTGAAGAGGACTTGATTAGCTATGGCAATTCCTTTATATCTGTTCTTGACCTGCAATGCTTCATTAAACCAAACATTCTATTCAAAACACAATATATGATCCGCTGTAATTAAATCAACCTTTTCCCATTACAACTCTAATCATTCAAAATAATGTGAGTTTTCTCGATAAATTAACATACTTTCCACCTTCTGACATGGACAAATTGCATGTCTGAACATCTGCATATCGACCCAATCTATGCCCATATAAGATCTACTACCTCACCAGACTGGGAGATTTACTGCATTGTCCCATGTCAGATTTCGAGAACCTATTTTTACCAATAAAATGAAAACTGCCAAAGAAATGACGTGACTTGGCATTTGTATTACATTAAAGTAGTGAATTAACATCCATGTCTACTTGCAACGAGCACTAAGCAAAATCAGACTAGGCGAAGCTTGAAAATTTTGTAGGATTCTACGTATCTGTGATGGACTGCTAGTTTCCTTTTGCTACACCACATCAGGAGGGCTACCGTGCTAGTACCCTGAGGAGTGGCTCAAGTTATCTACGACCTAGGAAAAGCACATTGTCCCTCCAATGACCATTGCTTTAGATACCCACAAGTTCATGTTGAAAGTTTACATCTCTGCTGCAGAGTTTTTTTTCGAAGACTACATAGCCGTCCTCAGTCGTAAACGGCAGAGTATAAATCTCTGGGCCATATAGCAGCACCGTCAGTCTTAGATAGCGGAGTATAAAGCTCCTCTGGGAGCCTAGTATAGCTATAGCCTTGAATAAATATTATTAATGTATATTAATGTTGACTTGCAACTCTGATCATGAGATTTCCAGAGCTGAATGCAGCCTTCTTTGACGATATTAGTTGAATAGCCTTGCCGAGATGATGTGTAGAGCACCTTCTGAAAAGTAGACGAGTCTTTTGTGAGGAAAACCCATCAATTTTTGGCCTTTTACGTAATTTACCAGACTCCATTTTACCAATCTCGTATCAAGGTGCTAACCAGACACATTCCCATTTTACCAAAAGAACGGGTCTCTTTCAAGTATAGTTGGAACTTGAATGGTCAAGCGAATATATTTAACATACCAACTTGTATTCTAGGCACTATTTTATGGTGTATATGAATGTATTTTGGAGCGTATGGAGGCTTCCTGAGTAGATTCTGCCTTGTAACAACTTTACATGACCAGGTCCGTGCTAAAGGATGATTGAACGATATATAGGGACTTACAATCAATCAAGTCAATTACATATGAATCAGTTACAGCTTACTATCACCACCTACCATTACTCCCCTACTCCGTCAGTTCACGTATCAAAGCAGTATTTTCTGTAACCACATCCTCGCCCATCTTCTCAGGATACATCCGATAGTAATACAAACACAAGACCAACAACACTCCCTGGAGTACCGCCGCAGTCAAATACGGTAGCCAGGAACTCCAAATCACCCCGGGATTGAGCATCAAACTCGCAGCCCAGATAAACCCGCCTGGGGTCTGGATGCACATCATGGCAATGGACAATGACCCTGGATGTTTGAGCTTGTATATGGTGTATATCTGAGGGAAGTACTGAAGCGACGCCAACACTGTGGAGAGCATGCCAAAGATATTGGCCAAGGGATATAGCCAAGACCGCGCAAACATATACGTGTAGCCAACCAACACAGCGTGCACAAGCACGTAGCAGATACACACCAAGTAAATCTGACGAATCTCCGCGTACTGTCTCACGTCCTGCCATGGAGAGCCCTTGGTACAGTACACACAGAGCACGAGAATCAAACCAGCACATATCGCCTGTGTACCCACCTGGATCAACCCTAGCTGGCCAGCAAAACACTCAAATCCTGTAAGACCCTGTTTGCAGCATCCAAAAGGCACGGACGCAATCAAAATGACGTTGGCAAACGCAGAAACCCCAGAGGTGGTGCCAAGAAGAAGAAAGAGCGTCGAAAGGCCCTCTGCGGTTTTCCGCTGGACAATTTTCACGTGCTGAGGGAAATACGACACTGCGATTCCCACTGCGAGCACAATTGCCACTATTGTCGCTGGTATAGATGGGGATTGGAACTGTGAGCAGGAAGACATGCCGAGTGATGACCTGGGGAGATTATATAGTGGTTGCGTGCCCTGTGATGGAGGTAGGCGGTGGTAGGAACAGTGGTGTTTATTTCTGTATTAGGCTATATATTGTCTCTAGAAGAGTATTGTTGTGTTTAGATGGTTCAATTGGTTAGAGGGAATGTCTGATTTTCCGCTTGTCAAGTTCCCATTACTTTTAGTTGTCTTTTGACATTTTGGGATTTGCCAATTGACAATTTCGACTCAAATGTAGATTGTGAATATAAATAAATGTTTATTTGGGGCTATAGTTATACTAGACTCTCAGAGGAGGTTTATACTTTTCTATCTACGACTAAGGGCAGTTGTGTAGCTGTCGAAAGAAAACTGCGACAGAGATACAAAACATTCGACTGGTGCTCATAAATACGTAGATTAATGGGCATTGGAGGGGCAATAAGCTTTCTCCTGGATTATATAGCTTGTAGATTAATAGATTATCCTTGTGTTATTAATATGCCTAGGAAGAATTAAGGAATGAAAAATACAATTGCCATGGATATTACTTTGGAAATACAATTGTACTCAACATCTAAAATAAAAATTACTATGGACATATATTCAAGGTGCACACCTAGCTAATACCATTACGCAATAACACAAGCGTCCATTGCTTTGGACCCAGGACTGATGCTGTCAGTCATGTAGAGATTATCCCTTTGCTCGTCTTTTGAAGCAGCTTTTTTGTCAGAAGAGGACTTGTTGATTTGTGGAGTTTGCATTGTTGATTGATGAATAAATTGGAGTAATTGTCTGTTTTTATAGTTGATTTTATAGATTTGGAGCATTCAGTTGCCTGCCTAATTGGTACATTGCAATGATGACTCGAAATATAATTGGCAAGTTTATGGATTACCCAATTCTCTAGTTGCCTAATTAGTATACCACAATGGAAGATGGTGATTTTAATTGGGCAGCTTCATGTCAAGATTTGTCGTTGCCTAATTAGTACACTACAATGAGCACTCGAAACATTAATTGGGTAATTTCATTATGAAGCATCGGTGGGTTTCCGAATTGGTGCACTCAATGAAAGATGGAGAATTGCAAGGTTAATCTTATTTCCTAATTAGTACACTCAATGAGCACTTGAAATTTGATGCAATCCCAATGGAACTCTATACATGCCATTGGGAATATCTGGCAATTTCTATAAATAGAATACTAGGGATGGCCTTTATTTACCATAGGATGGTCAGCAGGGCATCGAGCTAGTATACTGGTATGCATATGCATGACGAATCCAAGTCTGGGTATTTGCCAGTTATGGAATCTGGCTATAATGGATCATTGGAATTTGCAGAGATTTAATCAGCGGCAACAATACTGGATTCTGGGAGTGCTAAATATAGTAGTCTGGTTTTTGTGACCTTGGCAAGGCATTTGAGAAGATGACCTTTTTGCTGTTGGGATTGGGCTATTGATGGATTTATCTGGTAACCTAGGTGATGTGTTTGGTGTAGTTGTATTGAAATATATGGACGACTTGATTGCTGCATTCCGATGATTCGTTGGTACAAGCCATGTGGTTGACTGGGTGAATATTGGCTGGTTACGAGTTGATTGGGATGTTGTGTTTCTGGCTTTTTGTCATTTCTTTGTATTCCATCTGTCTTTAATAAGTATACATGAAATAGTCAAAGTGATTCAGATGCCCGGATCAAGTCTTGGCTACAGTGGATAAACATGTCAATTGATCCTAAATTCAATATATGCAATATGGTACACAGCAAGCCAAACAGCTGCTAATAAAAATAAGCAAGCGGCAACAGTAATGACAATAAGCAAGCGGCAACGGTATCAAAGCCACAGCATCGGCATCAAAGCCACAGCATCGAAACTACAACAAGCAAGCGGCAACAGCCAACATCCCCATGACAGAACCTCCAGCCAAGATGTTGGCTCCGTTCTTTGTAGCAGAAAATTGCGAGACTGTACTCACGCCCGAATGGCCTGGTTTCGCCGTCATGGCGGCGGTATCAAGCGAGTGGAACTGGCCTGACCACGACAGATTCCATCTTTCCTCTGCGCTGCGGATACTGGCGGCACTGACACTAGAAGCGGCAGCAAGAGCCTTGGAGAGCATCGAAGACGACAGAGCAATGTCGGAGGAGTCCAAGGTGTCGGTGTGGGTGAGAGTGAACATGCCATGGCTGGCGATTGTGATGGAACCCTGGGTGACTAAGGTGCTTGTCCCCACGGTGAAGGTTGTCTTTTCTGGGCAGTATGTGGTGTAGAATGTGTAGATGATGGCGGTGGTTAGCGTGGTGTAGCTGTTTGTGGTGGAACTAGGAAAGCTATTGGTGGAGTTGTGCATTGTGATTTTGTTTGATTCTTTCTATTTCTTTGGCTTTATTTGTTTGACTTATTTGTTTGACTTATTTGTTTGACTTATTTGTTTGACTTATTTGTTTGACTTATTTCTTTCTATTTCCTTGATTTATTTCTTTCTATTTCCTTGATTATTTCCTGGACTTTCTAACCAATTGCTGGTGCAATCTGCTTATATATCTTCCTGCATGGCATGGCGCACGCGCAAGTTCCTTCCCACTGGTAGTGCCTCGCACCCAAATTACCATACTCAATTAGGACCTAGATTATTTATAGCAACGCTACTCCCCACTGGAGAACGGACTCAACGAAGCCGCCGTTTTAGCACGCTAGTCACTGCCCGGATCTCCTGCAATCGCTGGGTCTGCTGCGACTTGATATACATGAACCCCGGCTTCACCGAACTGTACCCGTCGCATCGCAGCTGGAGTCGCGCACACAGAGAACACACGGGCCGCTCCTCCAGACACTTTTTGCGCCGTAGCCGACACGTCCAGCAGCCTGTCTTGGAGCGAGCCGTGCGTGTTGCCGGAAGACATGCAGGGGCGTCGCGCGGGCCCAGCGTGTGTGTCACGTGGGACCCGTCGAGGGGGGTCCTGTGGCCTGATTTCCGAGGGCGACCTGGTTTGCGTTTTTCGTGGTTCTTTGGGGCGCGGCTTACCCTGGCCAAGGGTTGGGATGTAGGGAGGGGATTTTGCAATTGGCAAATGGGCAGTTTTCTCCATGGGCTGTGTATGGTTTTGGTGTTGCGAATATTTATATCACTGATATTATTTATATCACCGATATTCTTGATTTCACTATTTTTTATATTTTTTATATTTTCCACATCTCCCTCTCTCACATCTTTCATTTCTCCCATTCCCACTTTTTTCATATTTTTCACACTTTTCATGTCTCCCGTATTGTTTGCATCTCTCACATTTCCAATATCACCAATATCACCAATATCTCTCATATCATCAAAATCTCTCATATCTCCAATATCTCTCATGTCTCCCATGTCTCTCATGTCTCCCATGTCTCTCATGTCTCCCATTTCTCTCCCATCTCTCCCATGTCTCTCTCCAATACCATTCATATCTCCCATTTCTCCAAAATCTCCCATTTCTCCCCCATCCTCCACCACCTCTCCCCCTCCCTCTTGAAAAATCCCACAACATATCCCTTGGAAAATCCCTCTCGCGTGATTGCCAAAATCATCGGAAAACCACGACTGATCCTGCGAAAACACACTGGAATGACTCGAATAGTCGTCGAGAAAACTCGCCTCAAAAGAATGAATCACATCCTCTTGCTCATCCCAGTCAATATGTAGACTACTAGGCGCAATTGTGCCCGACAAAAACCCAGAGTGGTCCATGCTGTTGCACACCACTTTGGCCACCCACTATTTATGCATGCTCTATGCATCCCAGATTGGCCGGGTAACGCATATGGGGAACGAGCAAATGTCGCCGGTTTTTTTCAGTCTACTCAAATGGCTGGATTTCGATTGTTGGACGTGATCAAGCCGTTCCAGCGGATACTTCCCGAGGTGGAGAACCCGGTCTCGCGCGCACACATCTCCTTCGACGACCGGATCCTCTACAGCATCGGTATCGGCCTCTTGTACCAGCTCTCCCAGGTGCCAATGTACGGTGTCAAGTCCGTCAACTCAGACCCGTTTTTCGGGTTCCGCGACATCTTTGCCGCTGAGAGGGGCACCGTCGGCGAGTTAGGGCTTCTTGCCGTGATTTCGTCGGGACTTTTCTGGCAACTTCTTGCCGGCCTCAAGGTCGTGTCGGTCAATTTTGGCTCGCGCGCCGACAGAGGCTACTTCCAGAGCCTCCAGAAGTTGACTGCCGTGGCCCTTGGCGGAATTTACGCGTTTGCCCTTGTGTTTTTGACCGACTACTACAACCCGAACCTCGACCTTGCCGAGGCCCGTGGCAGCGGGACGGGTAACCCGCGGTCCGTGATTTGGTTCCAGTTGTTTCTCTACAACCTTCTGGTGACGTACCTCGTGGAGATCTTGGACAAGGACTATGGTTTTTTTTCGGGCTCGCTCTTCCTTGCCACCGTCAGCATCTCAGGCCACTTTGTTGGCAGTTTGTTTGGGCCAACCGGTGCTGCTGGGACTAAAGGCTACGAGTATCGAGGCGCGCTTCTCCAGCTCGTGTTGGCACTCAAAAACGCAGTGTCGAGGCTCCTCTTCTCGTCGCCGTCGTCGTTTGCCGCAGACCTCCTCCATCTTGTCCACAGATCCACGTTGATCAACTTGAAACAGGTGCTGCTTGGCGTGGCCACATTCTTCCTCATCTTCTACCTCCAGGCGTTCCACCACTCAATTGCCATCAAATCCAAGCAGGTCAAGACCATGTCCCAGACCTACCCGGTGAAACTCTTCTTCAACGGCGCTTTGCCTCTTGTGTTTGCGTTTGCCGTGCTCTTCAACATCAAGTTCGCCGCGTACGTGCTCTTCAAGTTTTTCAGCACAAACTCCGTCGGTCGCTCGTTCTTGGCCAGCATCTCCGACGCATCCGTCCACAAAATCGCGCTTTTCATCGTCGGCGACTTCTCCTCGGACCCATTCCGCTACGTCACCCCAGAGTTCTCCCACACAGTCCAGGTCTCTGGCTTGGCATCTTACCTCCAGTTCCCCCAGTCCTTCTCTGACGCAGTCTTGTCACCTGTCAAGTCCCTCACATACGCGTTGGCCGTGTTTTCCTTGGTGTACTTCTTCAGCAGCAACTGGTCACGCATCTCGGGCTCCAGCGGCAAGGACTTGTCCGAGTTCTTCAACAAACAGAACATCGCCATCTTGGGCAAGCGCGACATCAACGTCTCGTACTACTTGGGCAAATTGGTCTCCAGCGCCTCGCTCACTGGTGGGTTGATTCTTGCTGCTCTTGCCGTCGGATCCGACTGGCTCGGCGCCCAGGGATTTGCCTCAGAGGTGCTTATTGCCGTCTTGACCACGTTTGCGTTCTTGGAAGAGTTTTTTACCGCGTTCCAGCAGTCTGGTGGTAGCAACTTGTACAATGGTGCCTTTGGCCTGGGATTTGGCCAGTAGTTTGAAGTGTGTAGATGGTATTGAGAATATATAATCTATGTGATTGTTGTTGTAGTGACCTGCTCGTATGGATGTTGTAGTATGTCGTTTTAATTGGAGGTAATCTACCGTCCCACTTGGAGCTACTCTAGTCGTTTGCTTCTTGGCTTTTATATTTCCGGTAATTCGGCGTCTTTGGGATTGTACTTACTGAAACTATCATCTTTGATGTCAACTAATCTCAATAGGTGCTAGTTTATTGCAAATGGTGGTTTTATTTCAAGTATAAATAGTCAACGATATATTTTAGCTATTTTACAACTCATGTCTTGACTACATTACATTCAGTATTTCATGTTCAAATACTGTCGTAGTTTAAAGATCTACCCTGATTAGACATATTATTACAGTGAACTATAAACTAATTGTTTATTTGATTTATTCCTTTGGAATAACCGGATTGGGTTGTGCTAGATAAAGATATCTAGCTGAATTGGTCTTGTGATTGACATCTTTACAGCAAATGGTCAACCTTCTTATAGAGAACGCCGATCCCCCTCCTTGAATACTGGACTTATTCTGCAGTGGCTAGTTAACCACGACAATATATTTTCACCCAGGAACATTCTGAGGCAGCATTACTGTTGAAGAAACCCTTTGTTAGCCCTCATTCAGTTGTTGGGATTAAAAACTTCAATGTGAGCGGTCATATTGTTGATGCATAGTAATTAAATTGGCTGTGTAAGAAGCCTGGTCGTCCTTGTTTCCAAGTTTGATCGCTGAATATGCCAGACCAAGCATATGATTTATTATGGGATGAACCACTGGGTTAGCTTGTGGATCAATTGTATCATTGTCAAACATTCCTGGGTCAATTTTCATTAAAATGGTTGAAAATTGGCAAGTTCCATGAGCCATTGCCTGTCGTTGATGATTTTGATTCGCTCTGGTAGCCCTATAGCCTGTTGTAGCAAGAGGAGAAATTATTAGTCGTATAGATGGTAGAATCCAATGAATTTGGTAATCCCGATTGCAAAGAGGCGGGCTTGGTTGACGTGATGTTAGATATTGACATATGGTGACATTTTGTGTATGTAATAAGTAGGATATGAGTTGGTAATATGACTAAAATATATTCCTTGGCTATTCCAAGAAACGTCTGTATTAATACTTGAAAATAAAATGCAACTGCATTTTGATAGGGGCTAATTTCTATAGGACTTTATTGTTATTGAAATATGGTAGTTTAGTAAAAATGAAGCACAGTGGGTAGGTAGTACAATTGCCAAGAGGAGAATTACTGGAAAGATATGGGAATTATAAGTCAAGGAAACGAGAGGTGCGAACGAATTAGTGTAGATACAAGAGAAGTTAACCAAGCCTTGTTTTAGTGCAGTTGTCATTAATGTCATGCTGAAGGTGACAAGATGACTAATGACATGAAGGTGACAAGATGTCATTTATTGACATTTTATTTGAACATATGACATGTTATTTGAACATATGACATGTTATTTGAACATGAAATACTATGTTGGTCGTTGTTAACTAACCACTGCAGAATAGGTCCAGTATTCAAGGCGGAATCAGGAATAGCATTCCGGTATCAGTCACAGAATACAGTAGCGCGCCTGCTGATCAGCAGTAACCATTGTCCGATTAGTGGACGAGAATCTCGTATGAGGATCGGCGTTCTCCATAAGAAGGTTGACCATTTGCTGTAAAGATGTCAATCACAAGACCAATTCAGCTAGATATCTTTATCTAGCACAACCCAATCCGGTTATTCCAAAGGAATAAATCAAATAAACAATTAGTTTATAGTTCACTGTAATAATATGTCTAATCAGGGTAGACCTATAAACTACGACAATTATTACTGGTTTGGTATCGGAATGAACATTTCGTAGCCATGCTGGAGTCACGTGTTTATACGACTGTACTGTATTGTTTCTTTAAAAGTACTGTGTTTGGGGTTTTTGAAACTCATTTACTACTAGGCCATGTTGCTCTATAGTTATTAATATAGTTGGTTTAAGTAGTTGGATAAGAGCATTGATCTGTGTAAGTATTTTCTGTACCTGGTACTCTCTATTATCCTCTCACTTTTCTACTCAATCGTAGACGGTGAACTATCAATCTCTCCGGAGCCGAAGTATAGCTATAGCCTTGAATAAAATAATAATAATTTCTACTCTCTCTTTTCTGCTCCCTCTTTTTTACACACACTCTCTTTTTTACACACTCTTTTCTATTCTTCTTTCCCTTCTCTCTTCTCCTTACTCTTTTCTATTCTTCTTTCTCTTTTCTATTTTGCTCACTCTTCTCTTTTTCTTCTTTTTCTTCTCTTTTCTACTCTCTCTACTCTTTATCTCTTTTCTACTCTTCTTTGTAGTCTAGTAATATCTCATGGTTGACATCACTCCTGGGAATTGCAAAATACAATTGTCTTGTTATGTATTTCAATCAAAACTCTCTACAATTATGCAACATACAGCACTGGAGTGGCCTGCCGTGATTTGCTGTATTTGCTTCTCAGTTATACGAGTATATACGACTTAGGATATTAGATTTACCATTTGCAAATCTTTATTCTCAGCCCCGAGTTCCGTTGCAATTTGCAGGTAGATCCAGACACTAGAAATAAAAAGGCTGGAATTATCGTATAAATCTTCAGGAATGCGGCTTTGAAATATAGCGTTGATTTCCTACAGTAAGGTATTCACATTTGTCAAGTGTGTACGGCATGTTCGTATGTCACTGCACTTGTATGTAATAGGAATTCCGTACATGGTAAACTGATTTTGAAAAGTTCCAAGTGAGGTCTAGATAGTTTAAATGGTTTAAATGGTTTAGATAATTTAGATAATTTAGATATATTTAATAAGTTAGATACTCAAATACAGTCTAGATATCGTCTAGATATCTACACACAATATCCATTCTAATTAATTTCACCTTTCCATGTCATTGCCTTGCATCCTATTGCTTCCAATAGGCTACAGCCTTGCACTGATCAAGGGCTAAAGTCTTGTACTATACTGATCAAGGGCTATGCTGGTTCTTGACATTGCATTCCGCTGTGTATGATTGTGCATTACAAGTTATCTACTGGATGTTGGATCACCACCAACCTGATTTACAAATTTTGCTAATAGAATGTATTGATCAACGCTAAATACCAATTATTGACCAACACTAAATACCAATTTATTAAAAACCAACTCTAAATACTAGTTTATCAAAATTAACTCTAATCAAGAATATTCTGGATTGTATCATAGAACTACTGCAAATCTTTATCATAGAACTATATTATACAACCCTGTAACAAAAAACCTGTAACATACAACCTGTAGCAGTCTACCACGTCTCAAACTCCTCATAGTAATCCACTCGTTGCCGGTGCATGTACAAGTTTCTCACCACTGCGTTTCTAATGGCGTCACTAAACCCTGGGGGACCACAGGAATAAAACCCAATTGATCCCTGGAGCTCAGTAAGGTCAATCTGGACCAACTCAGTCAAGTCGGGCTTCTTGTATATAATGTCAAAGCTCTCAAGATAGCTGTCGAGACTCGACTTTTTGCGATTGAGGTTCACGGTCTTTTCATTGAGGTCCATGGTCTTCTCGTTGAGACCCGGGCTCTTATCGCCGAGATCCACGTTCCTCTCGTCACTGCTTTCCTGAGGCAGCAACTGTGTGCTGGTCACATGGACCTTCACATGGACGTTGGAGTGGCTCAAGGCATGCAATTCACGGCGGTAGTGGCTCAAACATTCTGGGTCCTTGGTGATCCAGTTGAGCACAATGTTCTTTTGACCAGCAGAGTATTTCCGCGAGAGCGACATGGCATGATCGATTGGGCCGGCGATACAGTCACCACCTGCAAATAATACGGTGTTGTCGTATTGATAAAGTGGTGCCAGTTCACCGTACGGGCCTTCTAACGATACGTGAATGTCTGAGACGGTGTTGCCAGGTTTTTTCTCCACGAGCTTGTACAACTTGTCGGTGAGACCCAGCTTCCGTCTGACATAAAGCGTGACAGTGTCGGAGGGACCCAAGCTAGAAGACACTGTGAAAGGATGGGACTGCCAGAAACAGCTGCCCATGAAGAAGTAGGCATAGGCATGTTGGCCTGGCTTGCCGTCCCAGGACTTTTTCACCGGGATAGTGACCTTCATGACGTCCTTGGCGACGATTTTCAAGGTGGCTTTCGGGAACCCAAAGTTCACGATGCGGACAATGCGGGCGACACGGTCAAACACCCAGATTGCGATCATGGCGTAGATGTAGTCGGCCCATTCGACCTGGTGGTAGAACAAGCCGATGATGAGACCGATGACGAGGAGGATGTGGAGCACCAAGAAGATCTCATAGGCTCGCTTGCGGACCACACGCAACGACAGAAGCACAATGAACCCTGCGATGACGGTGGCTGCGAGTCCGTAGAGCACATATCCCTGGGACAAGACCATCTCCTTGTAATTTTCCTCCCAGGTGTAGATCAAGGTGAAGCAGATTGCGTGGATGATGCCTTCGAGCACCAAGACACAGGCGATCCACTTGTGGAAGAACAAGAGCGTACCGGAGGACATGCCTGTGAACCACTTGAACACGCTGTTTCTGCCTGGCATCACGGCCACTAGCGGAAGATGCACGTACGCCAAGATCCCGGTGCGGTCGGCCAACTTACGGGCGATTTCCATTCTCCACTGGGGATACAACGGGTGCAAGTTGTCGGTTTCCCACCGAGCAGTATGGGCGACCACGATGATCACCAAGTAGCCGAGAACTGCCAACACGTTTGCCCGGGTAGAGATCTGGACCTCGGTGCCGAGAACGTTGTATGGGACAACGTGTTTCCCGTTGAAAACTGGGGCGAGCAGCACGTTCCGCTGAAACCACATGGTGGTGGAGCTCTGGAGCCGGAAAAGAAGCCCGGTTTTCGTGACGAGGTTCGACACTGCGTACAAGACCACAATGGTGACCCAGTACACAGTGACGGCCCATCCGTAGACGCTGGCGGTGTCGTAGTTTTTGTAGTGGATATGAATAGCAGAGAAGTACTGCTTGTATAACTTGGGGGTGAACTCGAGCGGCTTTTCCTGGATGGTGGTGGTCGACACCCGATCGCTGATGACGGCATTGCTGGCGTTGGTCCAGACTAGAGCCATTTGCTCGAGGGTAAAGCCGGTACACGGGTAGTCAATTGCAAGCTCGTAGGCCTCGAGAAGCACATTCTGGTTTGGAGCATACATCCGGAGACAGAGCCCAAACGTCACCAAGGACTGTGGCACGTTGCAGATGCTCATTGACGTCAGATCCATGCCTCCTCCGCCAGGAATCCCCGGCCAGTTGTAGGCTCCGGTGAGATACTCGCAACTAAGAGTCAACAAGTACTCGGGAGTGTTTCTGCGCTGGACCCCGGCATGGGCGATCCCGAACAACACGCATTGTATAAGCAAATACCACTTCATGAGGTTGGGTACAATCCAGGGAACACTGCCGATTATTTATACCGTCCGAGGACCCGAAAAACAAACTTTTTTGCATAAGCAGGCGATATGTGCTCGCTTGCAGAGTATTTGCTCATATCTGCTCATTGTATGCATAACGCAAAACGTGCTTGAGATCCTCCATTGTAGATTTGCAAAACACTCACAACTCACATACCGTGTATGTTTCTTGTAATGGATCCGAGCAATTTATACCAGTTTGATTGATATAATTGTAACCCCAGCGCGCTCTTTTTACCTTTTCTACCGGGCTCTCTACTCAGTCGCTCTACCACTCCGACTCACGAGAGCCGTGCGTCAACACTCCTTAGCCAAGGGCGGATTCGGAATCCATGTGGTTCTCACGTCAGTGGATCCTACGCTTGGGTTCTTTCATTCCCAGGCCTGACGACTTCCCTCTACTTGTATCACATGCCTTGGCACGGTCAATCGTTGCAACATGCCCCAAATCAGCCCCACCCAGTAGTTGGGGTTCCTTGGGCAAATGTATCCCATTCACTAGTCGAACATTGGAATTAATTGGCTATTTCAATATGGCTATTTCAATATGGCCATTGGAATGGCCATTTCAATATGATCATTCCAATAAATTACAGCCATTCCAATACAATACAGCCACGTTAATTAAACATTGCTATTCTAATTACCATTGGTATTCCCATTCATCACACTATTCCCAATCCATCATTAGTATTTACCAGTGTCTTCACTCTGTGGTATTCACTTTGATACTCCACACTGCCACTTTAACATGGGATCCATACATCACGGCCCCACTCACCTCCCAATAACCAGACGTGCTGCTCACAAATCCATCATTCTATGCCTCAAATTCCTCTGCTCTTGTTTACCTGCTCAAAATAGCGTCTGTCCAGAAAAATGCCCTTGTTCTTGCCGTCTACTCCTCTAGTAACAAGCGTCGCACGGCTGGCCTCCTCCATTTCTTTTTACAGCTCAGCCATTATCCACAGACTATTGTATGAACCCAACATTAATGCAAATTAAAACCGTATATCAATGGCATGTTTTCTATAATGGGATTCGAAGCATACCGTCTGGCGGTATTGCCGTTCATTTTCAAACATTCAATCGCTGGATACATTCTTGGCACAGCATACATCGTGCGAGCACAATATGATTACAGCTCTTGGCTTGTCACACCCCAATACCTTATCACGCCCTAATACCTTATCACGCCCTAATACCTTATCACGCCCCAATACCTTGACACGCCCTAGTAGCTTGTCACACTAACACCTTGTCACAACCCCTGACCTATTCCAATCACCCCTATTGTATCTTTTACATGAAACCCCACTACAGTGTGAAAATTACTGCCCGAGGAAAACACCCAGCCCACTTTTACTTCGCCTGATTCGCAAATTTCATCAAAGATCTGCCAAAGATTTGCTGGCTTGATAGATTCACATCTGTAAAACCTTGCATTCCACAGCAGTTGATCCCAATGGAATCTTGCAAAACTACGGTACGTAATAACCGTCAATCCAGAGTCAATTCAAATTACGAACCCCAGTGACTCGGCAGCACAGTCACATGAGTCAGTGAATATCACATGTCTCAGTGAATATTTCTCCTACAATTCATCAGTTCTACAAAGTTACCAAACGCCTCCTGTTCAATCTGCCGCCGTATACTCTTCTCAGCCGTACATTAAAATTGAAATGTCTAGTGGCTGAGTTCTTGATTTATAGACCCACGTCCCGGGTTTCTGTGTTGCGCTTGGCAACGTTTCGAATCCATCCAAACATACACTTGAGAATTTTATGTCTGGATGAAGAGTGCTATTAGTATAATGGTGTGTTTCTAGAGGGCGCATAGCAGCATAAAACATCTAAACATACACTGTGTGTCCGGATGAGTAGAAATCACGTGGATTGACATCGGTGCAACTTTTCTTTCTTATACAAAGCGAACAAACTGACACACTGGCTGTATATGCCCGGGTAAGTGATTCCGTTACCCGTTTTTGTGATAAAACTATTTCGGAGTGGGATTTGAACCAGCGCCTAGTCGGTCAAGATGTAAGCTAGCTAGCAATTGTATCTTAACATATATATAATACACCAATAAGCACATTGTCCCGACTAAAAACCACAAAAAAAACGTTTAAATCTCTTTGTAAAGCGTGTCATCCTTATGCAGGGGCCATGCTAATCTTCTCTGTATTTGTAACAAATTGACCAAATGTCCCGAAGGACAAATGTTTTTTTTAAATTGCACTTTTCTTCCGTATTGGGTTATGTGCGCTGGGGAATAGTTTTGAATGTTGATAATTTGTACATTGTAATGACATGGATGATAATCTAAAGATCTTGGAGGATTGCGTAACAAGTCTTAACAATTGTAAAGAGTCCTTATCTGGAGGAATTCTGAGTTTTAATAGGTTACTTTATCCCGAAGGAATTTCTGAGGAGGTTAATGAGTTTGAACGGCTAGCAAAGATACTTAGTCTTAAGAAAGTCTATAAGATATATCCTATCTCATATATCAATGAGCAGATTAACGACTACAATAATATTAAGAATAGCCAGATATTACAGGTGATTGAGACTTTGGAAAGATTAGTGGATGGAAAGCAGAAGCAGAAAGATAGTCATGTGAAAACTGTGGAGATGCTTCAAAAACGTTTGGAGAAATATAATAGTTATAATCGGAAGAGCAGATTAAGTGAAGGATTTAGCGAAGATCATCAGAAGGAAATTTCAAAACTTCAAGATCAGATTGATGAGTATCGCTTTCAAATTTCCAGATTGCAGTTACAAAAATTAAGGAAGTTGAATCAGGATGACCAACGAGAAGACAGTAGGGAAAACGGCAAGGAGAAAAGTGAAGAAAATGATGAACGTCAAATGAAAGTGGATTATGTTTCAAAAAGAGATAACGAAAGTTAATTCTCGGGGTAATGTTTGGAAATTTCATGAGTAAGGGTTTTAGTAATTGGTAAATATGTATAAAGTGAATGATATTGTTAGAGAAATGAACGGCTAATTTAGATTGTAATTGGACCAGTATTGAGAGTATGCTAAATATTTGACGAAAGCCCTTGTTTAGCCATAGAATTATCAACTGTTTACTAAATTTATTCAATAGTTGCGAGTGCCAACAGGAAAGCTGGGCTCTTACATTGTCAATCTGATTTCTTGTGAACTGATGTCATTTTATCCCGTATAGTTAATCCCATTCAAGAATTATTTCATTTGAATTCAATTGTATAGTTTAATACAATCCAAGGTCCAGCACTCGTTTTCTAACTAGGTATTATGCATCCATCTCACCTGGATTTGGGCATACATGGTTCACTCAATCCTCAGAATGCTCCGGGTAACGTATCTATAATGGGCTTGTAATCAACAACACCATTTGGCATGGTTCGAATAGCAGTGATTTCGGGAGGCACAGCGACTAATGCATTAGTAAAAGTGTTTGATCAGTTAGTTTATGTGGAAATAGTGACATTTATATTACCTATTTCCGATAATGGTGGCTCTTCTGCCGAGGTTTTACGGGTGTTTGGCGGAGCGGCTATAGGAGACCTTCGATCACGAATCACAAAGTTAACGTGTTTAAAAGATAATGAGAACTCACGGCTAGGTAAGTTTTTCAGTTTCAGGTTGAGTGTCGACCAGAAGACTGCTTCTAAAGAGTGGAAAGACGTGCTCTGCAACATACATGAAATATGTGGGGTGATCCCCGACATGCCAACGAGGTACTTTATTTTGTTCATTTTAATTAATTTGAACCGCATCATCACAGTGGACAAGCAGGGAGATTTTAATTTCCAAAATGCCTCTATTGGTAACTTATTTATGCTCGGACTACGCCTTGTGTTTGGCTACAACGTGAGCGAGTGTGCTGAGTTTTTTGTGCGGTTTGTTGGTATCAATGACAAGTACAGGGTTGCCCCTTCTATTTGCTGTAGGGACAAACGGTATAATATTGCAGCATTACTTGAAAATGGAACTATCATAAAGGGTCAGTCTCAAATTTCACATCCCGCTGCCAGACCGGTGGTAAACAAATTGACAACGCCCAGCGACTTGGATTTAAGTGCTCTAAAGCTTGACGAGCCACAGTTGGTGTTCCAAAAGGATCACTGCGAACCCTTACCATCCCCAATTTGTAAAATTTTCTACACAACCGACAATTATATAGAGTATCAGCCAGAACTATATAGCGGGGCTCTGGCTGCGATTGAGAATTGTGACGTAGTCATTTATTCAATAGGATCACTAATGACTAGTATTGTTCCTGTTTTGATCCAGAAGGGCACCGGAGAATCGATATTGGCAGGCCAAAAGAAAAAAGTCTTGTTATTAAACGGAAACCAGGATAGAGAAACAAACGGGCTTGATGCCTTTGGATTCGTGGCTCATGTTGTGAATTCATTATTGTACAGCTTGAATCACAAGACCCAGATGAATGCACCTGGTAAAAAGGGTTCTCTTGAGAAGATTTTGGAGTTGGAGAATAATTATTTAAGAAAAGATGGCTTAAATTTAGCATTGTCTGACTTCGTTACTCATATCTTTTACTTAGAGTGCTGCGATATCACAGTGAATACTAAAGAAATGGAGAAGTTGGGTATCAAATGTGTTGGTGTCAAGCCAGTGATTAAGCGGAAAAATGTCGATGTACATTACCAGTATGACATGGAAGATTTACAGCGAAAATTGCAAAGGGTTTGTACGAAAGTATAGGGAATCATCGTGGTACCACATTATGGATTGGTATAGAGGTCCAGTGTTTGCACGATGGGATACTGCTAAATAAGTACCATGACCATTCCTTTGCGTGTTATAATGGAAGGTGAGGATGACGTAAGAAGTTAGCATTACTGAGCCTTTTATATAATTATATTTGGTGAAAATGATACAATAGCATGCATGCATTTGGCTTGCTAGTTATAGATGGTATGGATATTAAAAAAAGATTAGTTTCCAGGGTATATTTGGATGGTTTAATGTGATACTGATTCGTGGAATATACAAAATGTTGCTATCAAGACACAATTTGGTTTAAATTACAATCCCAAGAGCTTCCTATACGAGGATTCCGGCATTCTTTCACCTACCATGCTACATTTTAGAGTCATTCTGGTTCCAGGAAATAATAGGCACTAGCCGATTCCGGCCTGCCTCTTTAAAATGAAAAGCGGTGCTCAAACTCATTTTATTCGTTATTGCTTAGCAGCTAATGCCTCCTTTTCAATAACACAAGAATGTCTGCCAGGCACTTGTCGCAAAACACCCACGGTTCTAGAGTCATTCCTCTTCAGCCCAAGTCAAAAAGTCTTTCACTATGAGCAGTATTTATGGTACTTTTACAGCGACACCATTTCTAGATTTTTAGGCGTCGAAAGATCAACCTCCTTTGCAGATGCCTAGTATAAATATAGACTATAAATAAATAATAATGATAATAATTGGATACTTGTGTTGGATTAAGTAGGTTGAATATAGTTAGTGCAACCACAGTACTTTTCCCGATTCTTTTCGGAGTGATACATCAGATCAAAGGTAGAATTGTGATACAATTTCCATTCTTATTTGCTTTTGAAATATACTCCTGCGGATTCCACCTCCATATATTACAGCCTTAGGAATATACTATGTGCCCGGTTACGGTGTTGCGTCACATGACCAGAATATAAGATTAGATGGATAAATGAATCCACCAAGACATGTACCGTATTATGATACGCCGGCTCTTTTCAATAAAGCAATGTGTGCCGATTAATATATATGCGGATGGGAGTTCACTTAGTAATGGCAGCGCGGTTTCGTCTGGTGGGTGTGGAATATTTTTCAAAGAGTACAAGAAGACCTACAAGTATAAGCTAGGGATTGGTACCACCAACCAACGAGCAGAATTGTACGCTATCTTTCACGCGTTGGAGTTGATTGAGAAAGATATTGGAGGATATATTACTCGAGGTGATCTGGTTCCACGGTTCATTATCCATACTGATCTGATGTATGCCATTAATTGTGTAGGAAAGTGGGCAGTTGGGTGGTTGAAAAATAACTGGAAGAATGCTCGTAAGCAACCGGTGAAGAACCGGGAGATTATTGAACTGTGTTTAAATTATTTGACAAAGCTTCGTACTCTCGTGGATTCTCAAGTCGTTGAATTTATGTATGTTCCAGGCCATAGTGGTGATGATGGAAATGATATTGCGGACAAAGTAGCAAAACAAGCTGCAAAAGAGTCGGCAAAGGATTCGGCAAAAGATTCGGCAAAAGATTCGGCAAAAGAATTGACAAAAGAGTTAACAAAAGATTCGGCAAAAGATTCGGCAAAAGAATTGACAAAAGAGTTGACAAAAGAGTTGATAAAAGAGTCTATGGAGAGTATGTGAGTTTGAGGGATGCTACTTTTCTGTTGATGGCTTAGTAGGTAGCTTAGCCACTGGTATTCCAAGACTCAATAATGTATTGAGGTCACGTGCCGAGTGCATTGCAGTGTCAATATAATTGGTAGTTGCAATTACGACATCTTTTAAAAGTGTTGAGTAACATTTGGCTGGTTCCATTCTGTGGTATAACAAGATCGTGACTCGTTGACATATCTCATTTATATAATCATTGAGAGTAACCTATGGTAGCCCGACATGCCGCTTTATTATTTGCTAATAGTGACCAGGTGTGATCTTTGCACGAAATAAAACTATTTTTGCTAGAGTATCTAATGTAGCTAAAATCTTGTTCAGAACATTTTTACTACAAGTCGCATATTCTGATCTTACATAGGACATTCCAAAGTACAATATATACACACATGTGATATCCAACTTACGTCCAATTCTAACATACAATATACATATCCAATTGCCACATTTATAACTTATATTTAAATGGAATGTTATCCAATACAATCTGAGCATTCAACCGATCTGGTGAAGTGTCCACGAATGTCTTCTTTGGAGCATCTCCTTCCCCACCTTCTTCGTGCTCAATTTCATGTTCATGGTGCAATAACTCGTGCTCAAGATCCTCCTTATGTTGCACATTAACATCTGGATCATTTTCAGAATGGTGCTCAAGCCAGTGGTGAATCTCGTACTCATATTCAAAGTCCCCATGATGACCAACGCCAACACCCATATCTGGAAGTTCACCACCGTTTTTTGAAAACTGTCGCCACTCATCCAAAGTAATTTGCCCATCACGATTATAGTCCACCAAATTTAATACCTTGTTGACAATATCTGTCTTGGTGGCCTCGGTGATTCCCTCAGAGTCATCATGTGACCCCATGCCGTCTCCCTTACCTACAACTTCCGTTCGTAACAATCCATACATGTTCAAGATATCTTCTCGTGTAATCACGTCTTTATTCCCTGAAACATGGAGCTTAAACACAGAATCAGCGTCATAGTCATCCAACCCATGCTCAGATTTCATGTGCCATTTCTCCCAGGAAACACCAGCCGGTGGTCTTTCCTTCAAATTCGTGCCGACTTTCAAGGCTTCTTCTTGAGAATGACAAAGAACGCCGCAAATCGCTCCAAAAAATACTACTCCTCGCATAATGTTTCTCCTGTTGGTTGCTACGTAACCTCAAAAACAGAAATTCATTATGCACGTGATATAATCACGTGTCATTATCCAGGGGTAAGACTGAAATGCTGGCGAAACCCCAACAGAGTAGAATTAGTCAAACAAAACAGTAACATAAAATTGGTAGTTATTCCATATCACCCGATCAGGGATTTTAGTACTGTAGTCGTAACATCAACCATAGCTATGTCTGTATTTTAGTATTATTTTCAGTTAAAGCACAAAATTCAAATCCAATTGAAAAGCCATTTGACTCTTTTATAGAAAATGTGTAAATTATGACAGTATTCCAGCTTATAGGTACCTCTCTTACTTAAAGATACCTCTGTAAGCTCACTGGTAAATTTAATCGATGTTGCAAACTGTATTTTTAGTATTCATGATTCTTCTTTTAACAAATTATTTTACATAATGATCTGATTTATTATATTATAACACACTCTCCTAATAAAGAATCAAGTCAATACTTATTATGCATTTTTGCGTGGTACAGTCAGCGTTCACAGGGCGAATCACGTGTATATGACATTCAAGTCACGTGTGTATGATATAAATAGGCGCCTGCGGGTTTGTGATTTGACATGTTGGTAATAATCCTTTTGGTGGTACTTTTGGTGAACGCCAAAATACCGATGAATTATTCACCATATTCACTATTGTGTCCTAGTGAGTCGATGATCCGTGTAGCTGACGTATGTGATTTCATTGCCATTTTTAAGTTCTTGTGATTGGTTGTCATCTACTAATTCCAGCAAAGTTTGAATGACCATGAGCAGGCATACATGGAACATCGAAAGACACTTACTGAGAGATCATTACTAAAGTTTTTATTGCGAGTTCATTTAGACAATAACTTTGATGCTATAGACTTCATGAGCCGAAAGAGCCAGCAGTTAACTATAGCATTGGCTATAAGTGGTGGTGGGTACCGGTCGATGCTCAATGCTGGCGGAGCACTAGCTGCATTTGATGAGAGGACGGCAAACAGTACAAAAGATGGTCATTTGGGTGGCATTTTACAGAGTTGTGGGTACATTTCTGGGGTTTCTGGGGGAAGCTGGTTGGTTAGTTCATTGTTGATGAATGATTTTCAGCCAGTGATGAATCTTGTAGGTGATGCATGGGACTTCAAAGAGCCGTTGTTACATGGGATACCTGATTTGGACTATGACTCAAGGAAGCAGAGTTTGAAGGAAATCATGAAAAGAGAAATTTTAATGGATCATATCTCAGTAGAAAAGCGGGATACTTCAAACAAAAAAAGTTCATCGAGGAATGGGTCAATGCGAAAGAAGATTGAAACTTTTGTTAAAAGCTTCCAAAAACTGTCCATGTCAGAATCCATGCGTGTGTTATCAGCCAGCAGTGATTCTGGAATTGACAGTCCAAAATGGGTTAGTGTGGCAAAATTTTACAAATCACTTCACAGCGAGGTCCAGGCTAAAAAAAGGCTAGGATTCCGCGTTACATTAACAGATTACTGGGCACGTGCATTATCACGGCGATTGTACCCCAAAAAAACACATTTCAAGAACATACATTCGAACACGTTCTCCGACGTTCGTTACAGAAGCTGTTTCCGTGATTTCAATGTACCTTTTCCAATAATTATTGCAAATTTGTGCTGGCCAGATAATTTCTTGTCAAGAAATAGTACTACCTCGCAGATATTTGAATTTACACCCTATGAGGCAGGTTCCTGGGACAGTTACCTAAATGCATTTATGAATATCAAGTACTTGGGCACGGCAATGTACAATGGGAAGCCATTATATCATACCAATAGCAATAAGTCCATGTGTATCTCTGGTTTGGATAATATTGGGTTTCTCGCTGCCACTTCCTCATCATTGTTTAACAAGATGCTTCTTTATGTGTGGAAATCTATGGCTAGTGCAACTCGGAAAACCGCAAATGTCATGGGCGTTCTATTATACTTGTTTGGATTTGGAGACAGTGAGCTCAACTCACGAAAGCTCATGTACCATCCCGACCTAGCTCTTATTGCTCCAAATCCGTTCTATGGATATAACGGATCCAAGGCAGAAATAGAAATCACACAATCTCCGCATTTGTTTCTTGTTGATGGTGGAGAAGATGATCAGAATATTCCTTTCCACCCATTTCTCCAATACTCAAGAAACGTTGACATCATAATTGCCATTGACTCTACTTCGGATATGGAAAATTTCCCTAATGGCAAGTCGTTACGAGCAACTTTTAACAGGTATCAATTCATGAAAAGCAACGATTACCAGCTTGTCAAAGATGGGAACTTGATCACCTATAATCCCTTCCCCCGCGTTCCTACTGCAGATAAAATGTCATTTCAAAAACCAAGCTTCTTTGGCTGCGACTTGAAATCATATCCACAAAGAAAAGATACGCTTAACAAATCAGATGCTTCTGTATTATTCACTAGCTTTCCGCCACTCATTGTTTATTTCCCAAACACTATCCACACGTTCCCTTCTAATACTTCTACTTTCAAACTTTCCTATAATTCCACCGAGTTGTCTGGTATGATAAATAATGGCTATAATGCTGTTACAATGCGAAATTCTAGTTATTTTTCCAAGTGTTTGACCTGTGCCATTCTCAAGCGTGAGTTCGACCGAATTAATTATGGCCTTAACAAAAATTATTCAAACCTCACATTTACGGTTCCAAAAGTATGCTACACGTGCTACAAAGAATTTTGCTATAATTAGAATCCTGATAGATAGAATATGTTGTGGTTCAGTCTAAACCTACAAACCACTAATGAGCTAAGTATGTAACTGCAGTAACCCAGGGGCTTAATCCTGGTATCAGAAGGCGTACCTAGTGTAGTCTCTTCTCCAATGGGGGCATTGCACTGGTGCGTGAATAAATAATAAGTAGTTGTAGTGAGTTCAAGAATGTACGCAGGTAATAGCAGTTATGCCAAGCTATGTATATATTTTTGAACTAAAGATCATTATATCCATATTACTATCTTTTTATACCCGTATCTTTCACATATACGTATCCGTAATGTGAAGGCGGAGCCATCCTATTTGTAGGTATGGTGTAACCAGGAAGGTGCACTTCCCTGGTTAGGAGAAATGATCCATCCGGTTAGAGACCCTGGCTGTGTATATTCACGTGATATGAATAACACCCGGGTTATGTGTGCACGTGAGAGGCATGAAGCCCTGGTCAGGGGTGGTTATAAATATACAGAAGCATCCTGGATGAGGATACGCAAGGTTACGGTCATGAATATTGTAAGCACTTGTACATACAAATGTGGAAGTTATGGTACCTTAGGCATCATAATGCTTATAACCACGAGTAGATCGGATCTAGCCAGTTACATATGGATCGACATTCTTGCTTCCTGTGTTGCCTCGTCCGCGCATCACGTGCCGTGTTTTTTTTATGTTATACTGCGTATGATGTCATTCGATGACGGGCCTCGAGTTTAGGGGGTCACTTTAAGTTGATGGTGGTAGTTTTTGGCAAAAGTATCAGTGGGTAACATTTTTGTATTGATTACAGTTCACTAGTTACTGCCGTAATATATGTATAATATATAAAAATTTGCTCTTCAATTTAGTGGACCTCCTGTCTCTTAAATATTGATTACATGTCTCAGACATTTGATATCCACTCATCCTGAATTCTGAGATACTTGGTTATTATTGCTTTCTGGTCAACACAGACTGTTCAGTATACACGAAGTATGCACATCATTAGATATTATAAGCGTTATAATGAAGAGGCCAAACTAATTTCTTTAAAAATTCAATAATTATCAATATAGAATATTGACAATCAAAAGATATAAGCTGTATAGTTATCTCAGAAAATATCTCCTATAGTATAGCAACTAGCATACAAACTGGTAAAATAGCTAAAATATATTCATTTGACTATTCAAAAGGGAAAGTTCTAATTTTCTAAAAGGATAATAAGGAAGAGCTGGGACACAAAAATATTAGGGTAAATCTTCTTGATTACATTTCCCTTGCTATTTATATTCTCTCAGAAGCGGAGTTATCTCCAGGATTAAGAACTGCCCCAAATCATTTATGGAAATTCCTTGATTACTCTAAACCTTCTGCACTGCTGTGTTTGATCATGATCCTTAAGCACCATGAGCAACATTATATGCTCACGAGATTAACACGTGAATAATGTAAACAATATTTTATCGTTACAAAAAATTGTAACCGGGTAGATCCAAATCTACTCACTATTATACTGATTATGATGAATAAGATACTAATGATTTCTTATCTGCATATATAAGTGCTTAACATTGACTATGATCGTAATCTTGCGTGTCCTCCTCCAGGATCGTCCTGTATATTTATTAACACACTAACCAGGGCTTCATCTCAGAACACGTGTATGTATCGCCCGGGCTTCTAACCGTTCATAGCACTTTCGCCTAACCACGGTAATACACCTCTACCTACCTACCTGGTTACAAAAATGTAACGAGAAAAGGTCAGAGCGGCCATTCACGTGAAATGAGCACGTGCCACCGAAGGAGATGGACTGTCATGAGATTGTTATTATTAATTTAAGGCTATAGCTATACTAGGCTCCCAGAGGATATTTTTACTTCGCCGTCTAAGACTAAGGACAGTGCTGCTATGTAGTCGTTGAAAGAAAACTCTGCAACAGAGATAAAAAATTTTCGACTGTGTCGTAAGCTAGCGTTTCTCTCAATGGCTTCCATATCTTACTATTGTAGATATTCTTATTCTTGTTACTATACTAGCTATTTCCTGTCCTATTTATATTCTTTCTGAGATGCCTTCAGTTATCTTTATCTCATGACATCATTATTAGTATGACCTCATATTATTATCAGTTCACTATTAGTATGACCTGATAACTTTATTAGATTGCTAATACTATGACCTCATACTCTTAATATACCATAAACAGTATGATATCATGGTACTGAAGGATTGCTATTTCTCAATACCAGCTTATTTATCATGCATGATGTATTTCACCATGCATTAACTCCTTCAACACTTTCAGCACTTTCAACAGACTGGAGCTTGTAAATATGTGAGATAATGAGCTTTCGCCTAGATCTTTAGAGGTGACTTGAGCTACACCATCCTCAGGGTACTAGCACGGTAGCCCTCCTAACGAGATTAAGACTAAGGGGAACAAGGAAGAGGAGAAAGAGAGAGAGAGAGATAACATAAACCCAGTAAAAGATATATTCATGGAGAATGATATAAGCAAACACCGTATCTGATGTAAATTCGTAGTATGCACTGAACAGTTCGGATTGTTCAGTGAGAAATGGCAACAAATACTTCAGAATTCGAGATGAGTGGATGACAAATGCCTAAGACACACAATCTGACGTACATAGTGTAGTCTCTTTTCCGTTGGGAACTTTGCACTGGTAGTAATAAATAAATAATAAGTAGCGGTGGTGAGCTCAATAAGATACGTGGTAGTAGTGGTAGTGCCAGGCTATCTTACAGACGTAAACTAGATATATGTTGAACTAAAGATCTTCAAGCCCAAGCTACTATCTTGTATACCTGCAACCCTCACATATATGTGTCCACTAGGTGATGGCGGAGTCATACTATGCTTCATCATGGATCGGCGTCCATGGTTCCCATGTTGCCCATTCTGTATATCACGTGATATTCTTCTTATATCATACTGTGTATGATATCAATTACTACTAGTGCGCAGTTCCCCATCAGAGAAGTGGCTACACCAAGTTCGTCAATTTCCCTTTGTTTGGGTGGCATTTCCTTGTTCTTCCTTAATGAGAATGTAATGTCGGCATTACGGTACACCCTGCAAGAGACATGCCTAGCACAAGGTAGCACGTATGGTGAGTTTCACGTATTGGTCATATACTGAAGGGAGAGCACCGGTAATTTTCCCCTACAATGTAACGAGAATTGGTCAGATCAACTCTGGCACGTGATAATTTCACGTGCCAGGTCAAAGGTCATGAATCCATCTAAAGATATTGGAGGGGAATGAATATAAGCCTCCACAGTAGTGACAAAGAGTATTATATTATAACGAAATTAGTTCGGGCTAATCGTTATAACACTTATAATCCTTATTCAACAGCCCAAGGCCTGTTGACTACAATGTATAAGTTGTAAGTTGAGCTGAGAATACCAGTGCCGTTCATTTTGTTCTCTTATCTATTTATCATTCTCTTAAATAGGGTAAACTTAACATTATCGTCTACGTGGGAATTATCAGGCCTCCTTGACCATTCATCCATTACCAAATCATTATCACGTGACATGTCCACATGACCATATTATCACGTGAAAGGTCTACTTGACCTTATATCGTTACATAAGTTAAGTTAAGTAAGTATATTTAGTTCTGTATTTAGCTATATATTGTCTCCGGAAACACGGTGATTCGACAGATATATTTTCACTCAGGAACATCCTGAGGCAGCATTCTATTGAAGAAAACCCTTTATAACCCTAAACGGTTATATGGGCTGAAAAACTTCAATGGGAGCAGTGTTGTTAGTGGTTTAACGTGACTGGCTATTGGTTATGCGAGAAGCCTGGCCATCCTTCGGCTAAATGCCGGCGCTATCCGGCCGCTGAATCTCGTGACGATGGGCGCACGACTCGTCGGGGTCGTTCATTGCTCGTTTGCGAGACTTCCTTGTATTGCCCTTCTGAGGCGTAGTGTGCTCTTTCTGGAGACTTTCTTGAGTATTGGGGCGGTTTGGTGGGGCTCGAACCCGGTAACTACCTCATGATGCGCCCTCCATAAGGCATGAGGTGTTTTCCATTCGGCCAAACCTCCTGCCCCATATCGTTTGTAACGAGAATTGGTCAGAACGACTGTGCACGTGAAATGATCACGTGTACAGCCATAAGGTCAGGGATCCAGCCAAAGATATATGCAGGGGGAATGGGGAGAAGCCATGAGAGGAGTGACAATAAGTACTATATATAAGAGCACAATAAAGGGGTAAGGAGGATTAACCTGATATTAAGGGAATCTTAATACTTCTTACAACTTATACTGTGTAGTTAACATAAGAATTACTTGACTATTCAGCATAATAAGTGTGTTAACGAGAGGTTCTGATTATTTCTCGTTACAACAAAATGCAGTCATCCGATATAGTGTAATGGCTAGCACGGTGCTCTCTCACAGCGCAGATCGGGGTTCAATTCCCCGTATCGGAGTATTTTTTACAGAATGTGTTTAGTAATTGTCGTTATGAAGAATTTGACGTACATAGTTCGTATTTGTTGAAAGTATTGAAAGAGCTAATGCATGTTGAAATACATCATGCATGATAAATAAGAGTGTACTAAAAGATAGTAATCTTTTAGTACCATGAGGTCATATTATTAGTGGTATAATATTATGACGTACATTAGTGAAATGTACTTATCCTATCAGAGTTGTTGGTCTCGTAACCACGATTATTGATGGTGTGGTTACAACCGGATGGAGCAGTATTACCCTACCTATAATACCTTATAAAAGGGATTTACTGCCTCCAAGTTATTTAGTTCAGAATTTTATATACAGAATGCATATTACGGTATCTATTGAAACAATGTATAATTGTTATAGTAGCTACTGATAGTTCTGTGCTCCGAACCTACAATATAATTTATTTAATATTGTGGGGCCGTATTTACGTATTAAGTTTTTCCTTATGATTGATCACAGTCTAAGGTTTTTTGTTAGTACATCATATTAGTATGAGGTCATACTAGTAATGACCTGTTGTAATTTGGAAAGTCTTTCTTTAGCTGACATCTTTGATAAACTCTTTGTGGGCACATTGCCTCTTATTTGTAGTCCTCTGATTAGCTACCGCGGTTACTTCATTTAAGTAAACACGTTTTAGGTAAACACGTTTATGCAGCCTCAGATTTTAAACATCACAACACCTCATATCTTACTGAGCTCACTACTACTACTATTACTTATTATTTATTTATTATTAGTAGTGCGAAGTCCCCATCAGAGAAGAGACTACACGAAGTATGTCAGAAACCGTACAGATGGCAGCTAGACTACAAAATCTACAGCTTACTTCTCTTATCTCTTATTGTCGTAGTTTATAGGTGTAGCCTGATTAGACATAGTATTACAGCAAACTATAAACTACTTAATTGTTTGTTTTGTTCCTTTAGGATTTGGATAACCGGAATGGGTTGTGCTAGATATAGATATCCAGCTGAATTGATCTTGTGATCGTTAATGTTTGTAGCGTAATGTCGGCCTTCTTATAGAGAACGCCGATCCTCCTAAGAGGTTGTTGTCCTTTAATCAGATGGTGGTTACCATTGATCGACGGACGCGCTACTGTATTCTGTGGCTGAGTCCGGTAAGCTACTCCGAACTCCTCCTTGAATACTAGACCTATTCTGCCGTGGTTGTTAACCACGACACTTATATAATATACCAACTTCACAAAACTGGACCAGCTCACCCTATAATGCAAAAAAATGCCCTCACTCAGATTCGAACTGAGGATCGCCACATTACTAGTGTGGCGCCTTACCAACTTGGCCATAAGGGCTGCATATCTGAGTATGTAACGAGAATTGGTCGGAACAATTGGGCACATGCCGAATTGTCACGTGCCAAGTCAAAAGTAATGATTTCATCTAAAGATATAGATACATCGAATTGACGTACTTAGTGTTGTCTCTTCTCTGATGGGGACCTGTAACTAGTAGTAATAAATAAATAATAAGTAATAGTAGTAGTGAGCTCAGTAATATACGAGGTATTATTGATAGTGCCGGGCTATCTTACAAACGTATACTATATTTATTTTGAACTAAAGATCTTCAGGTCTAAACTACTATCTTTTATACCTGCATCTCTCACATATACGTGTCCACTGTGATGTGGCGGAGTCATACTGCGTATCATCATAGATCGGCGCCTATGCTTCCCATGTTGCTTATTCCGCTTATCACGTGACCATCTTCTTGTATCATACTCCGTATGACGTCATTTCTCCTCTTTTAATTTCAAAATCGCTGTTTTTCCTTCCAATATTGCTGATGTTTCCTTCAACATCTGTGTGTGTCCGTCGAAAGATTTTTCAATTTGTGTTGTGATGATTAAAATTCGAGACGGCATTAGCTACCGGCATTGGTTAAACGGCATTAGCTAAACGGCATTAGCTAAACGGCATTACAATACTCCGTAGCTAAATGGCATTAGTTAAGCGGCATTACGACACGCCGTTGCTAATAAGAGGACTATAAATAAGAGGCAATGTGCCCACAATAAGTAAGTAGTTTACCTATAAGATAAATAAGTTAATACAAACAGTTTATCAAAGATGTCAGCTAAAGAAAGACTTTCCAAATTACAACAATTTGCGATAATTTTTTCCATCTCATCGCGCGCTGTCTTGGTCGTCCATTTCGTCAAGTGATCTGCTGGGTTCATGTTTCCTTTGATTTGGAATACTTCCACGTCATATTGCTGTATGAACTCCTTGATGTATTGTAGCATCTGTTGACTTATTCTGTTGAATGCATTTAGTTTGTAGTTTGTGATATTTTTCACTACCGCCAAATTATCTTCGTAGATCTTGATTTTGATGTTTCTTGCTCCAATGCCGCGTAATATTGAGTATATGTTGGCGACTTGGAAGAGTCCGTCTGTCAATGCCACCATCTCTGATTCCGTTGTGCTGACCGCCGCTCGTTTCTGGATGTGACTTTTCCAATCTACCAATTTGCTGTTTAGGAATATAAGGAATCCGGTTACACTTCTTGGGTCAGTTATGTTTCCTGTTGCGGCGTCGACAAAAAGTTCTATCACGTAATCCTTGTTGTCTTCTTTTCTTTGTTTCAGGTATTCTATTGGGATTTTGTTGGAGCATTTTCTTATGTAGTTCTCAAAATGTTTCCGGTCTTCTTCAGTTGCTTTGTGAGTTTTTGAACTGTAGTATGTGGTCGGGAATGCCGTCATTGGTCGTGTGGTTACTGATTGCCATATGAGATTTCCACATTGTCTTTGAAAATATTCCTTGTTTGTTATATTCTTCTTAGTTAACTCTTGTAGATCTTTCTCGCAGTTTAATTGTATTCTGTACTCGTTGTTTGCAATTTTTATTCCTAGAAATTTTAGCTGCTGGTCATTTCCTTCCATCCTTTCTAACTTCTTGAGTGGAAATTTCTGTTGTAACTGTTCAATTATTGCGGCGGCCGGTTCTTCTTTTCCAATGCATAATAAATCGTCCACATAAGCTATTAAAATAACACAGTCTGGTTTCCCTAGTCTTCCTTTCACGAATATTGTTGCGTGTCCATTAATTTGTTTCATTCCAATCTTCTTTAAGTTTCTTTTTAATACCTCGTTCCAGTAGTAACCTGCTTGTGGTAACCCATACATTGCCTTCTTGAGTAGCCGGCACTTGTCTTTTGGTACCTTCGCTTCCTTTGGTGGTCTGATATAAACTTTATTGTTTTCTAATGGCGCATTCAAATATGCTGATTTGATGTCACAATGAGTTATTGCCATTCCGTTGTGTTGTAATTTGGAAAGTCTTTCTTTAGCTGACATCTTTGATAAACTGTTTGTATTAACTTATTTATCTTATAGGTAAACTACTTACTTATTGTGGGCACATTGCCTCTTATTTATAGTCCTCTTATAAGCTACGGCGTGTCGTAATGCCGCTTAACTAATGCCATTTAGCTACGGCGTATTGTAATGCCGTTTAGCTAATGCTGTTTAGCTAATGCCGTTTAACCAATGCCGATAGCTAATGCCGTTTAGCTAATGCCGTTTAACCAATGCCGATAGCTAATGCCGTCTCGGATTTTAATCATCACAACACCCTCCCATAATTAAAATTTCCTCATACCACTCAGCATCCGAAGTTTTTGAAATTGCTCTCTTGATAATCCCTTGGTAAGCATATCAGCTAGCATCTTGTCAGTAGTTAGGTGTCGTAGTTCAATGTTGCCATTTTTCACATGATGCCTGATAAAGTGATGCTTGATATCAATATGTTTAGTTCGATCATGTGACACTGGGTTTTTAGCAATATTAACGCAGCTCACATTGTCATCATGAACTATCAATTTTTCCAAGGGGATACCAAGTTCTGCAAACACCTGCTGTAACCATAGAGCATCTTTAATACCGTCAGTTAATGCCATGTATTCGGCTTCTGCCGTCGACAAAGCAATAGTCGACTGTTTTCTAGATCTCCAAGTAATAGCACCACCGCTATACCTAAACATGAAACCAGTAGTTGACTTTCTTTCCGTCTTATCAGTAGCCCAGTCAGCATCACAATATCCCAAAAGATAATTCCCATGATCCTTTCTGGAATAAACAATTTTCATATCCTCTGTTGCCTTCAAATATCTAAGAACACGCTTCGCAGCAACCCAATGCTTTTCCTTTGGAGATTGTAAATATCTTGATAACACACCAACAATATAAGCAATATCAAACCGGACTGTATTAACGGCAAAAAGTAATTTGCCAACCAAGGATCGATACATTGTGGCATCCCAGTCCTTTGAGTCATCAGTTATAGTTAGATCCTGATTAGGATCCGCTGGTGTGTAGATAGGATTGCAATCTACCATCTGATACTCCTTTAGCATCAGGTGAACATAATCATGAAGAGAAAGCAGTATTGAGGCCTTATCTTGACTAATGTTCATTCCAAGAAACTTGCTAGCAACTCCTAGGTTTTTCATCTTAAAGTGCAGCATCAATTGAGCTTTAACCTTATCAATTTCAGTCTGATTATTTCCAGCAATGAGAAGATCGTCGACATAAAGTGCGACCATAATAAACAAATTCCCATTTTTCTTAGAATACAAACAATACTCCGCAGAGTTTTGCTTAAAACCAATCACATGTAACACTTCATTGATTTTGTCATTCCAAACCATTGGAGCTTGCTTCAAACCATAAATCGACTTATTAAGCTTAAGAACATGATCTTCTTTTCCTTTGACCACAAAACCTTCAGGTTGAATCATGTAAAGGTCTTCCCTTAAATCACCATTGAGAAAAGCCGTTTTCACATCCATCTGATGAATAGTAAGTCTATATCTTGCAGCAATGGACAACATGATTCGAATAGAAGCATACCTAATGACAGGCGCAAAAGTTTCCACATAATCAAGTCCTTTAATCTGAGTAAAACCTCTAGCCACAAGTCGTGCCTTGTGTTGACCATCACTCTTAATTGTAAAAACCCAACGGCAAGTAATAGGTCGACGACCTTGCTTAGGTGGAACTAACAGAAAGGTCTGATTCTCATAGTGGGCTTCCATTTCCTTTTGAATAGCATCTTTCCATAAGTAAGCATCATCAGAAGTAACAGCTTGATCAAATGTCATAGGTACATTCTCAAGAGAATGCTTAGCAGCCATAAAACAAGTAGCAGGATAATTCACACCATTCGTATTCATTCGGATTCATCTGTGTCATCTGAGAGTGGCGTCTTAACAGATGTCAGGACACCATCATTAGAAGAACCATTTGTGACAATATCAGAGACACGAGGCTTCTTATCCCTCCCTGAAGACGAACGGTGGGTAGTAGGATCATGTTCATCAGAACTAAGCGGACCAGGAAAAAGGCTTAGGTTGGGAGCCTTTGTGACGGATAAGACGCTTTTGCGGCAAAGCAGAAGGTGGAGGCGGAGGCGGAGGCGGCAGAGAGAGAGGACCAGCTGAAGTAGATACACCTTCCAGATATCTGAGATCAGAATCCGGATTTTAGTACGTGAAATCTTCAGCTTTCCGTAGTACTTATAGATAATCTCATTTTGAGGTGTCTTTGGAAGATTATCAAAAGTAGTCGGAGGTATATCACCACAAAACGGGTTATAGTTGGGATCATAGCGCTTAACCCTTGGATATGGGATAGGCCGCTTGTCTGACGGAGACCGATCATACTTGAAGAGATTGTGAGATGAACTGGAGTTCTTATAATCAATGGGATTGGTATAAGGAACTTCTTGTGCTTGAGGAGTAGCAGGACGAGACAGTGATGTTTGTTGGGCAACATGATTGTCCAGCGACAGTGAAGCATCAGACTCCGCAGAAGTAGATTGTGATACATATTTCACAACCTGAAGTTGGGGTGATCCCGAAGTACTACCTGCAACCAGGTCAGTAGTTCCAGGGATATATTCCAACCGTCTGGGGTCAGATATCTCTGAGTCACTGATCTCATCCGCATGAGACTCAGGCTCTTCTGGCGTGTGCAGAAATCCAGGGTACGTGATGGCTTCACGACTTGGTTGAGGATCATCAAGGACAAGATGATTCTCATTAGAACCATTAGGATTACTCACATCAATCAGATCAATAGTAGAGGACAGGTTAATTTCAGCATCTGAAGCATCAGCGATAGTTAGTTCATTTGACTTGGATGAACCAGAAACAACTAATTCATTTCCAATTTCGCGAGCAGCAGTGCGAATTAAGGCAGTATTATGATCCCTTAAGTAACCAAGCTCAGATCCAGTATCTTCAGCCAACTCAGACGCATTACCGTATGCATCTGATTTAGATACTGTATCATTATCGTCCACTATCAACGAGGTGTCCAGAGGGTCAAGCTCGGATTCAACTGTCAATTCATCTCTAGTCATAGAAATAGCTGGCTGAGAATTCATAGGTAGAGAATGAATCCCTCCAATCTTTGGATTGCCAACCCCAGAAATTTGAGGAGGATTGATTGTGCTAGTCAGCGCCAGAGACACAGTTGGATAAAAAAATTTATCCTCCTCAAAAATTGCTTGAGCAGCGCAAATAACCTTATTTGTTCTGGGGTCATAGAGTCGATATGCTTTTCGTTGCAATTCATAGCCAATCATGACACAAGGAGAGGCTTTAGCATCGAGCTTTCCTTGACGGAGGGCCTTAGGAATAATAGCATAAGCAACACATCCAAATTCTCGGAGAAATTTGTAGTTGAAAGAGCGACCATACCATCGTTTGTATGGGACATCAAAATCAATAGAGCGTGATGGCGTACAATTAGCCAAAAAAACAGCAGTATTGATTGCTTCAGGCCAAAGTTGAGCTGGAACATTGGTATGAAGCATAAGAGCGCGGGCTTTATCTTGAAGTGTACGGTTCATTCGTTCGGCAACGCCATTTTGATACGAATGATGGGGAACCGTGGTATGAGGAAATTTTAATTATGGGAGGGTGTTGTGATGATTAAAATCCGAGGCTGCATAAACGAGTCTACCTAAACGAGTTTCACTTAAACGAGGTTACTTAAACGAGTCTACCTAAACGAGTTTCACTTAAACGAGTTTCACTTAAACGGGTTTCACTTAAACGAGTTTCACTTAGACGCAGTATCCGCGGTAGCTAATCACAGGACTATAAATAAGAGGCAATGTGCCCACAATAAGTAAGTAGTTTACCTATAAGATAAATAAGTTAATACAAACAGTTTATCAAAGATGTCAGCTAAAGAAAGACTTTCCAAATTACAACATAGTCAATTGCTGTCTAACCAACAAATTTTTGCGTTGAAGCATTGCCCTGATGTCAACAAACTCAGTGGGCCTAGTAGCTTCTTCCAGAATCCCAGCGCTAGTGAGAGCCACTGGGAGTGGAAGAGTACCATACTTCTCTTGAAGAAACAAAAATTGATTTCTAGCGGTCAGACGTGATTGCGTAGAGCGAATAATTCCGCGAATCTCTTGGCTAATGCTTGCCTTGAGAATAATACCAAACACGCTATCCAATTGTTCAATAAAGAAAGCAGGAGAAATGTCCGAGGCATCGTTCAGTTCGATGCTCAGAGTTCCATTTTCGGCGTATTGAAGTAAGCCGACCCCGAAGCCAAAAAGAAAGTCCTCGAGTTCCTTCATCCAAACATGATAAGTCTCTGGACCAGTCAATGTTAATTCAGAGGGGAACTGCAGGACGCTTGCAGGATGCATCATAACCTGTTGTAATTTGGAAAGTCTTTCTTTAGCTGACATCTTTGATAAACTGTTTGTATTAACTTATTTATCTTTTAGGTAAACTACTTACTTATTGTGGGCACATTGCCTCTTATTTATAGTCCTCTTATAAGCTACGGCGTGTCGTAATGCCGCTTAACTAATGCCATTTAGCTACGGCGTATTGTAATGCCGTTTAGCTAATGCCATTTAGCTAATGCCGTTTAGCTAATGCCGTCTCGGATTTTAATCATCACAACAGTAATATCTTATTGTAATATGCATGTAGGGGTCTAACAATACTCGCAAAATCGCGAATAAATCGTCGGTAGTAGCTAGCAAGACCGACAAACGAGCGAGTTTGCTCTGGGGTCTCAACGATGAAGCGACGTACAGCATCGATCTTTTCATCATCCACGTGGATTCCTTTGGCCGAAACGCGGTAGCCAAGGAAACTGACATTTTCAAGGTAGAATTCAGATTTCTTGGTGCTAACTGTTAAGCGCGCTTGCCTGAAGACTTCCATCACGGATTGGATATTTCGCGTGTGAGTCGCCTCGTCAGGTGAGAAGACGAGTACGTCGTCAAGGTACACGACACAAAATGTTTCAAGTGGGAGGAGGAGCTTATTCATAACTGCTTGGAACGTAGCTGGTGCGTTGCATAATCCAAACGGCATTACGTTCCAACCATACTGACCAAAAGGCGTCACCATGGCTGTCTTGTGTCTGTCCTGTGGTGACACCAAAATTTGATGATATCCGCTGACAAGGTCGAGTTTGGAGAAAACTTTAGCTCCGTGTATTAAGTCCAATAGGTCCTCAATACGTGGGAGAGGGAACCGTGATTTCACCGTGATGTCGTTTAAGCCTCTATAGTCCACGCAAAGGCGTTTGCTTCCGTCTTTCTTTTTGACAAATAACACCGGTGCTCCATAAGGAGACAAGGTGGGGAAGATTCGATTGCTTTGAATAAGGTCTTCAATTTGTTCTTTAAGTTCAGCCCTGTTGTCCGGACTCAACCAGTATGGGTGTTTGTAACTGGGTAGACGGCCCGGAATAATGTGGATGTGATGCATTCCCTGTCTAAATGTGGGTCCACCATCTGGTAGTTTTTCGTTAATCACATCCTGATAATCCCGGAGTACCGCTTGCACTTTTGTATTGCGTGCTGTTATGGCCGAGAGGGAGTTAATTTTTAATTGTTGCCGCGAATTTGTCGGGGCCCTCCGGCTGTGAGAGTCTTCTGGCTCACTGGCTAAATCGCCGACAAATTCAATTAGGTTTGCAGTGTTTTGGTTTGGCGTGTCTCCGCGCGAGATGTTATGAAACGCCGCGGACTTCGTCATAAGGGACAGTTGTTCTTTCGTGCCCCACAGGGCGTTCCCAGGGTTTTGTTGGTCCATCAAGGGGTTAGGTTTGATGAGTATGGTGTAGAATTCCGTATCTGCCGTCTTCATCATCCTCTGTGCCTTTGCCGCAGTTATTTCTGGAATTATTGGCCACTTAAGATCGTTTTGACACGAGTTGACGGTTAGCGGATGTGGTCTTTGAAAGTTTGGGTCCAATATTGTCTTGAAAAGGTCGTAGTATTCTTGTATTAGGGGTAATCCGATAATGCATTGATGGGCACAATTTTCAGTGAGGTAGAACTTCAAATGGTGTTTAGGTCTTTCTGGTAATTCGCTGAATTCAAATTCGGATTGAGTCCATTTAGTGATGTCTTCAATATGACGTCGGGCTACATCCTGAACTGAAAACGAGCGAGCTGCTTTCTTAACAGGGAGATTTAATTTTTCACAGATCCGTGTATTTAAACAAGATAAAGCAGCCCCCGGGTCAACCAAGGCTTTAATGGTTTTTTCTCCGAGCGTCAAGTTGATGAATATAAGCGGTGTAATGCCTGGTTCTTCGTCTTGACTGCGGGTTTCAAGGTCTGTCAGCTGACCCAGGATGGAGACAGACCCTAATAGTTTTTTGTACTGTACAAATCGTCTTCGTCAAGGCTTGGAGGACTGCGGTTTTCACTATCCGGCTTGTCCGTAGCTAAGTTATTTGCCGTAGTGACTTCGAGACGTTTGTAGCAAGCCGAATAACTATGTCCTGGTTTTTGACAGAACGAACACCGCGGTGTATCAGTAGAAGACGCCTTATTCTCTGTCCGTGGCTTTTTAGCTTTATCTCCACGATGAGAATTAGGTCTCCCTTTGTTGTTGTTTGTCTTTCCGGCGTGAAACAGGGAAGGTTCAACTCTTATCTTTCTAGCGATCTTTGATGCTTCAAACCAAGTAGTCGGTTTTTCTTTCCGGATATCTCTCCTATACGCTGCTGGAACTCCCAAGATGAAATGGTTGACGAGGGCTCGGTCGGGGTAATACCCATCCGGCATTTCCGCAACGTTGGCTCCAAACTCCGAAATGTATTGGGTGATGGTGTTAGCTCTTATTCTGCAATTAAACAAACGGGCAAAAACCTCCCATTCGTAATCAGGAAGAAAGAATCTCTCTCTTAATTCTTCGAAGTATGATTCTAAGGAGGCATCTGGGTGACGGTATTGACAATATTTTCGATGCCAGGTTGCAGCGTTTCCTTTCATCCGGACCCCGATTTCCTCTAATTGCTTTTCAACGGTTAAATCATAGTTCAGAAGGGTGTTACGAGCCACCCAAATAAAGTGTGCAATTTCGGCCGGTGGGTCCTCTTCTTGAAATACAGGGACATCACTTAGTAACCGTCCATGCTGTGTCTTTTCCTTAGTCTTTGTTTCTTCACTCATCTTAAGCTTGAATAACCCTGTGGCGCTACCAACTGTAATATTTTAGGTCCGTTAGGGTAATGGGCCTAATAATTACCTCCTTATATTATTATTATTGTTATAATCCGGTTTTCAAGGAAAACAAGCTTACAAGATGTAGGTAAAAGGTTAGTTGGCCATAAGGCCTGGAGTCATGTATTTATAGTTCTTTCTAGTGGCATCCTTCTCCTCTTTCTCGAGGCTTTGCATGTTGGCTTTTAGATACAACCTGCAGGTTGGCCGCTTACCCTAGGGTAACACGTAGAGTGATTCACGTGCCAGTCATATACCAAAAGGGAGGTACCGGGAATTGCCCGTTACAGCTTCTCCCCATTCCCCCTGCATATATCTTTGGCTGGATCTCTGACCTTGAGGCTGTACACGTGATCATTTTACGTGTACAGTTGTTCTGGCCTATTCTTGTTACAAAAATTTATAGTTGGTTGTATAGTGTAGTGGTTATCACTTTCGGTTTTGATTGGTTGAAATGTCCGAACAACCCCGGTTCGAATCCGGGTACGACCTTTTTAATTGATCAATTAAGCCTGTAGGATTAATATGTTAATTATTTTTTGTTTGTGTTTGTTGAAGATCGTGTTTGAAGATCTGAGAGATTAAGGAGATCGTCCTACTGGTGAGCACACAAATTAAGGAGATCGACAACGATATCATACATTAAGGAGATCACCAGTAAAGGTATCTGAAGTTAAGAATAACTGAAGGCATCCCAGAGAAAAGTATAAATAGGATAGAAAATAGCTAGAATAGTAACAAGAATAAGAATATCTACAACAGTAAGATATGGAAGTCATTGAGAGAAATGCTAGATTACGACAGGTTATGAATAACCCTGGAAGCGAGGCAACTTTTGAACCGACAGAAAAGTTGCAAGGAGCTATCAATTACGCCCGTTGGGCAAAGTTGTTTGTCTACAAGCTTGATCTGATTGGTTTCGGTCTTGTTCAGTACCTAGTTCATGGCGACCTTGGATTACCAGATGGCTCACCAAATGAAGTTGTCAATGACGCGGCGAATGCACTTAATGGTATTATTGGGTTATTATTACGAAAGGGAATTACTGAAAAAGTGGCACTATATACTGAGAGAATTCAATGCTCTACTGCACACGAGAAAGGTTCCATACACTTAAAGCTGAGTATGGGACAATGTCATTTGCTCAAGCAGTGAAGGGTGCAATCACTGTGTCACCATCCTCAAGCACACTATCGCCAATTGAATATGCTATGGAACGGCACCGGAACTACTTTTCGAACTTTGATCAGGAAATGCAATCATGCATTATTGGGGTCTTTATTCTTCGACAAGAGCAAGTTCCGGAGCAAGTAATCCAAAACTTTATTGACCGGTATGATAATCGAGGAATTACTGCGGAAACTTCAAATTTTATGCAATTTTTTAGCAAGATGGACGGTGAATATCAGGCCGGTAATAATCATTCGGCATTTCTAGGACATCGGAAGGCACGACGTCAGGTAACCTGTTTTAAGTGCGGTAAAAAGGGACATGTGAAAAAGGATTGTAAGAAGGTACTTAAGGAAACCGATGATGATGAGAAGCATGCATTATCGAAGAACAACCACTCATGGCTTGCATACCATGGGGTTGCGGAGAGTTATCCCACATATTTTGATAGTGGGGCATCGAGACACTTTATGGCAAACAAGGCGTTATTTGAATCTTTGGAAACCCATGATGATCGGATTAAAGGAATTGGGGGTCTGTTGGCGATTACGGCAAGAGGTAAAGTCTGTATGAACTTGCTTGGTGGAACTACTATACAATTGAAGGATGCATATTATACTCCAGGTGGAGAAGTTAATCTTGTGTCAGTTTCACGAGCAACTGACAATGGGGCACAAATTTTATTTGATGGACAGAAGGCTATTGATTAAGTTACAAAACAGGTAATTGCAGTCAAAGAACCGGATACAGGACTCTACAGAATACAGAATTCTGATAATGGAAGTGTTGCTTTTAAAGCCAAATCAGAAGATAATATTGAGACTTGGCATCGGCGATTAGGACATCCTGATACTAATGTTATGGAAAGTATCAATAAAGAACATGGTCTTTGGAAGAGTAGCGATCATATCACTATGTGTGGTGAATGTTCAGTAACTAAAACTACAGTAAGCATTCCAAAACTGCGAACTACACAGCCGATACAACCACTCCAATTATTACATGTTGATTTGTGTGGACCATTTAATTATAAGTCGGTGAATGAATCCAAGTATTTTCTAACAGTGGTTGATGGTTATACTAAATGGACTCATGTGGTATGCCTTAAGAAGAAATCAGAAAGTACAGAAGCATTGATTCAGTTTATTGTCAACAGTGAAAGACAGTTTCAGAGTAAAGGATTACTGTTTTGTGCCGGTATTGTTAGAACTGATAATGGAGGAGAGTTTGTGAATAGAGCTCTCCATCAGTTCTTTATAACAAAGGGAATTAGTCATGAGTTGACAGTTCCTTATCATTCCTATCAGAATGGAGTGGCGGAGCACATGCATAGGACCATTCAAGAAAAGACGAGAGCTATGATGCATGCGAGTAATGTGCCAGTAGAACTCTGGCCAGAAGCAGTATTGACTGCAGTTTATCTCATTAATAGAAGTCCATCCAGAACTATTGATGGAGAGAGTCCATATCTTAGATGGACTGGAAATAAACCTGATTTATCTATTCTTCGAGTATTTGGATGTGTTGCTTATGGCAATATTCCTATAGATATCCGAGCTGGAAAGTTTGCGGCCACAGGAATTAAGTGTGTTATGCTAGGATATGAACCTTTAAGAAAGGCCTATAGGTTGTTTGATCCGACTAAGAGGATGATTGTAACTGCAACGCATGTTCGTTTTGATGAGGGTAGCTACTATTATTCCGCTGTGTCTATGGCGCAAGAAGCATCTGCGGAAAACCCAATTGTGGGTATTGGAGGAACGGCCAAGGGTATTGGAGCTGTTCCAGTTAATAGCGATCGATCAATTAGTTCTAAGTTGAAGAAAGGAGAACACAAGGTTTCAGGGAGAATTGATCCAGATGATGACGTTAACTGTGAGAATGATGATGTGAATAATGAAAATGATAGTGTGACTGACGATGCAAAAGCAGAGAAAATTATGGATCATGGTGCAGAAGATCCAACTAGTAATGATACTGAGGACAGTGTTGATACTATCTCAAATACTACTACTGCTGATGAGAATAATTTAGCAGATATCAGCGATCATGGTGAAAATTTATCTAGTGACGACATTGAGAGTATAAAGAACGATTCTGGGGACAGTGGAACTTCATCTACGCTAGATGATGAGAGTTCACATGTATCAAGAAGTGAATCAGAATTTTCTAGTGACACTGATCGGCGTCTTGGGCGAACACCACGGAAACGTATTATAAAAAATACTCTTGAAAATCTGAGTAGTACTGTTGTAATTTGGAAAGTCTTTCTTTAGCTGACATCTTTGATAAACTGTTTGTATTAACTTATTTATCTTATAGGTAAACTACTTACTTATTGTGGGCACATTGCCTCTTATTTATAGTCCTCTTATTAGCTACGGCGTGTCGTAATGCCGCTTAACTAATGCCATTTAGCTACGGCGTATTGTAATGCCATTTAGCTAATGCCGTTTAGCTAATGCCATTTAGCTACGGCGTATTGTAATGCCGTTTAGCTAATGCCGTTTAGCTAATGCCGATAGCTAATGCCGTCTCGGATTTTAATCATCACAACAAGTACATCTGATGATGGCCCCTCTAGTTCTGATGAAGCTGACCCTACGATACGTTCAGCTTCAAGGGGGGATAAGCGATATCGGGGATCAGAATTGGTAATTAACAATGGAGATTCGGAATCAAGTAATGACTTTATATCTCTAAAGCATAGAATTGTGGTATCTTCAGGATCGGAAGAATTAAGTGATGAGGGCATTAATCACGTGGCCACATGCTCAATGGCCGAATCACATTTACGCAACGACATACCAATAACTTTCACACAAGCGGTTCGAGTTAATGACAGCAAGAAATGGGAAAAAGCAATTATGGAAGAAATAGAAGCCCATAATCAGAATGGAACTTTTACTTTAGTTCCCCCTCAAGGACGAAAGGCAATTTCATGTCGCTGGGTTTTCTCTATCAAAGATGATGGAAGATATAATGCAAGGTTAGTTGCGAGGGGTTTTACACAAGTGAAAGGGATTGATTATACTAAAACGTTTGCACCAGTCATAAAATATGAATCAATAAGAATCATGTTATCAATTGCAGGAAACTACGGACTTACTATACATCAGATGGATGTGAAGACTGCTTTCCTTAATGGAGAATTAAAGGAAGACATTTACATGGAACAACCAGAAGGATTTGAGGTTGAAGGAAAAGAAGACTATGTCCTTAAACTTGAAAAATCGTTATATGGTTTGAAACAAGCGCCGCTCGTATGGAACAACAGGATTAATGATATACTACAAGAGTTGGGCTTTAAGAATAATGCAGCTAAAAATTGCTTGTATTCAAAGAGAGAGGGCAGCAGTTTTATTATGATCGCACTTTATGTGGATGATAAACTTATTGCTGGAAATCAAGTAAGTAATATTCAAAAGGTTAAAAATCAATTAATGTAGCATTTTAAAATGAAAGATTTGGGGGTCGCTACAAAATTTCTTGGAATGAATATTTACCAAGATAGCAAGACTATCAGATTGCTGTTGGAGGATTATATTGAAACAATGTTATCAGAATTCCAGATGAGAGATGCAAAACCAGTTGCGATTCCTGCTGCCACAAACCAAGATCTAACAAAGTGTGATAGCAACTCAAAACCATGTAACGCTACAGAATACCGATCACTAGTTGGAAAATTGTTATTTGCGACTAATATTGTCCGTCTTGATATTGGTTATATTGTTGGAGTGTTATCCAGATATCTCAAGACGCCAAAAGAAATCCACTGGGCAGCAGCAAAGAAAGTGGTGAAATATTTGAAAGGAACTAAGCAGTTGGGAATCACATATATGAGAAACAAAGACGCAATCCTAAATGGTTTATGTGACGCCGACTGGGCGACTGATAAGACAGATAGAAAATCAACCACAGGGTATGTTTTTAAGTTTGGAAATGGTGCAATTACTTGGAAATCAAGGAAACAATCAACGATTGCATTATCTACTGCTGAGGCAGAATATATGGCTCTTGGAGATGGTGTTAAGGAAATGCTGTGGTTAATGCTGGTGTTTAAAGAGCTAGGTATCAAATTGAATGGAGCAGTCATTCATGAGGATAATGCTAGCTGTATTAATATTGCTAAACATCCAGCGTTACACAATAGAACTAAACATATTGACATTAGACATCATTTTATTAGAAGTCATATCGCTTCAGGAGAAATGGAACTCAAGCATCTTGGAACTGAGGAGATGCTAGCAGATATGTTTACTAAGGCTTTGTCTGAGAGACAATTCAATAAGCTAAGATTTATGTGTGGAATGAGAAGCTTTCAGTTAAGAGAGGGTGTTGAAGATCGTGTTGAGGATTTGAGAGATTAAGGAGATCGACAACGATATCATACATTAAGGAGATCACCAGTAAAGGTATCTGAAGTTAAGAATAACTGAAGGCATCTCAGAGAAAAGTATAAATAGGACAGAAAATAGCTAGAATAGTAACAAGAATAAGAATATCTACAACAGTAAGATATGGAAGCCATTGAGAGAAATGCTAGATTACGACAGTGTTGTCCCACTTATGTTGTGATGATTAAAATTCGAGACGGCATTAGCTACCGGCATTGGTTAAACGGCATTAGCTAAACGGCATTAGCTAAACGGCATTACAATACTCCGTAGCTAAATGGCATTAGTTAAGCGGCATTACGACACGCCGTTGCTAATAAGAGGACTATAAATAAGAGGCAATGTGCCCACAATAAGTAAGTAGTTTACCTATAAGATAAATAAGTTAATACAAACAGTTTATCAAAGATGTCAGCTAAAGAAAGACTTTCCAAATTACAACAGGTTATGATGCATCCTGCAAGCGTCCTGCAGTTCCCCTCTGAATTAACATTGACTGGTCCAGAGACTTATCATGTTTGGATGAAGGAACTCGAGGACTTTCTTTTTGGCTTCGGGGTCGGCTTACTTCAATACGCCGAAAATGGAACTCTGAGCATCGAACTGAACGATGCCTCGGACATTTCTCCTGCTTTCTTTATTGAACTATTGGATAGCGTGTTTGGTATTATTCTCAAGGCAAGCATTAGCCAAGAGATTCGCGGAATTATTCGCTCTACGCACTCACGTCTGACCGCTAGAAATCAATTTTTGTTTCTTCAAGAGAAGTATGGTACTCTTCCACTCCCAGTGGCTCTCACTAGCGCTGGGATTCTGGAAGAAGCTACTAGGCCCACTGAGTTTGTTGACATCAGGGCAATGCTTCAACGCAAAAATTTGTTGGTTAGACAGCAATTGACTATGTTGTAATTTGGAAAGTCTTTCTTTAGCTGACATCTTTGATAAACTGTTTGTATTAACTTATTTATCTTATAGGTAAACTACTTACTTATTGTGGGCACATTGCCTCTTATTTATAGTCCTGTGATTAGCTACCGCGGATACTGCGTCTAAGTGAAACTCGTTTAAGTGAAACCCGTTTAAGTGAAACTCGTTTAAGTGAAACTCGTTTAGGTAGACTCGTTTAAGTAACCTCGTTTAAGTGAAACTCGTTTAGGTAGACTCGTTTATGCAGCCTCGGATTTTAATCATCACAACACCCTCCCATAATTAAAATTTCCTCATACCACGGTTCCCCATCATTCGTATCAAAATGGCGTTGCCGAACGAATGAACCGTACACTTCAAGATAAAGCCCGCGCTCTTATGCTTCATACCAATGTTCCAGCTCAACTTTGGCCTGAAGCAATCAATACTGCTGTTTTTTTGGCTAATTGTACGCCATCACGCTCTATTGATTTTGATGTCCCATACAAACGATGGTATGGTCGCTCTTTCAACTACAAATTTCTCCGAGAATTTGGATGTGTTGCTTATGCTATTATTCCTAAGGCCCTCCGTCAAGGAAAGCTCGATGCTAAAGCCTCTCCTTGTGTCATGATTGGCTATGAATTGCAACGAAAAGCATATCGACTCTATGACCCCAGAACAAATAAGGTTATTTGCGCTGCTCAAGCAATTTTTGAGGAGGATAAATTTTTTTATCCAACTGTGTCTCTGGCGCTGACTAGCACAATCAATCCTCCTCAAATTTCTGGGGTTGGCAATCCAAAGATTGGAGGGATTCATTCTCTACCTATGAATTCTCAGCCAGCTATTTCTATGACTAGAGATGAATTGACAGTTGAATCCGAGCTTGACCCTCTGGACACCTCGTTGATAGTGGACGATAATGATACAGTATCTAAATCAGATGCATACGGTAATGCGTCTGAGTTGGCTGAAGATACTGGATCTGAGCTTGGTTACTTAAGGGATCATAATACTGCCTTAATTCGCACTGCTGCTCGCGAAATTGGAAATGAATTAGTTGTTTCTGGTTCATCCAAGTCAAATGAACTAACTATCGCTGATGCTTCAGATGCTGAAATTAACCTGTCCTCTACTATTGATCTGATTGATGTGAGTAATCCTAATGGTTCTAATGAGAATCATCTTGTCCTTGATGATCCTCAACCAAGTCGTGAAGCCATCACGTACCCTGGATTTCTGCACACGCCAGAAGAGCCTGAGTCTCATGCGGATGAGATCAGTGACTCAGAGATATCTGACCCCAGACGGTTGGAATATATCCCTGGAACTACTGACCTGGTTGCAGGTAGTACTTCGGGATCACCCCAACTTCAGGTTGTGAAATATGTATCACAATCTACTTCTGCGGAGTCTGATGCTTCACTGTCGCTGGACAATCATGTTGCCCAACAAACATCACTGTCTCGTCCTGCTACTCCTCAAGCACAAGAAGTTCCTTATACCAATCCCATTGATTATAAGAACTCCAGTTCATCTCACAATCTCTTCAAGTATGATCGGTCTCCGTCAGACAAGCGGCCTATCCCATATCCAAGGGTTAAGCGCTATGATCCCAACTATAACCCGTTTTGTGGTGATATACCTCCGACTACTTTTGTTAATCTTCCAAAGACACCTCAAAATGAGATTATCTATAAGTACTACGGAAAGCTGAAGATTTCACATACTAAAATCCCGGATTCTGATCTCAGATATCTGGAAGGTGCATCTACTTCAGCTGGTCCTCCTCCTCCGCCTCCGCCTCCACCTTCTGCTTTACCGCAAAAGCGTCTTATCCGTCACAAAGGCTCCCAACCTAAGCCCCTTTTTCCTGGTCCGCTTAGTTCTGATGAACATGATCCTACTACCCACCGTTCGTCTTCAGGGAGGGATAAGAAGCCTCGTGTCTCTGATATTGTCACAAATGGTTCTTCTAATGATGGTGTCCTGACATCCGTTAAGACGCCACTCTCAGATGACACAGATGAATCCGAAATGAATACAAATGGTGTGAATTATCCTGCTACTTGTCTTTTGGCTGCTAAGCATTCTCTTGAGAATGTACCTATGACATTTGATCAAGCTGTTACTTCTGATGATGCTTACTTATGGAAAGATGCTATTCAAAAGGAAATGGAAGCCCACTATGAGAATCAGACCTTTCTGTTAGTTCCACCTAAGCAAGGTCGTCGACCTATTACTTGCCGTTGGGTTTTTACAATTAAGAGTGATGGTCAACACAAGGCACGACTTGTGGCTAGAGGTTTTACTCAGATTAAAGGACTTGATTATGTGGAAACTTTTGCGCCTGTCATTAGGTATGCTTCTATTCGAATCATGTTGTCCATTGCTGCAAGATATAGACTTACTATTCATCAGATGGATGTGAAAACGGCTTTTCTCAATGGTGATTTAAGGGAAGACCTTTACATGATTCAACCTGAAGGTTTTGTGGTCAAAGGAAAAGAAGATCATGTTCTTAAGCTTAATAAGTCGATTTATGGTTTGAAGCAAGCTCCAATGGTTTGGAATGACAAAATCAATGAAGTGTTACATGTGATTGGTTTTAAGCAAAACTCTGCGGAGTATTGTTTGTATTCTAAGAAAAATGGGAATTTGTTTATTATGGTCGCACTTTATGTCGACGATCTTCTCATTGCTGGAAATAATCAGACTGAAATTGATAAGGTTAAAGCTCAATTGATGCTGCACTTTAAGATGAAAGACCTAGGAGTTGCTAGCAAGTTTCTTGGAATGAACATTAGTCAAGATAAGGCCTCAATACTGCTCTCTCTTCATGATTATGTTCACCTGATGCTAAAGGAGTATCAGATGGTAGATTGCAATCCTATCTACACACCAGCGGATCCTAATCAGGATCTAACTATAACTGATGACTCAAAGGACTGGGATGCCACAATGTATCGATCCTTGGTTGGCAAATTACTTTTTGCTGTTAATACAGTCCGGTTTGATATTGCTTATATTGTTGGTGTGTTATCAAGATATTTACAATCTCCAAAGGAAAAGCATTGGGTTGCTGCGAAGCGTGTTCTTAGATATTTGAAGGCAACAGAGGATATGAAAATTGTTTATTCCAGAAAGGATTATGGGAATTATCTTTTGGGATATTGTGATGCTGACTGGGCTACTGATAAGACGGAAAGAAAGTCAACTACTGGTTTCATGTTTAGGTATAGCGGTGGTGCTATTACTTGGAGATCTAGAAAACAGTCGACTATTGCTTTGTCGACGGCAGAAGCCGAATACATGGCATTAACTGACGGTATTAAAGATGCTCTATGGTTACAGCAGGTGTTTGCAGAACTTGGTATCCCCTTGGCAAAATTGATAGTTCATGATGACAATGTGAGCTGCGTTAATATTGCTAAAAACCCAGTGTCACATGATCGAACTAAACATATTGATATCAAGCATCACTTTATCAGGCATCATGTGAAAAATGGCAACATTGAACTACGACACCTAACTACTGACAAGATGCTAGCTGATATGCTTACCAAGGGATTATCAAGAGAGCAATTTCAAAAACTTCGGATGCTGAGTGGTATGAGGAAATTTTAATTATGGGAGAGTGTTGTGATGATTAAAATCCGAGACGGCATTAGCTAAACGGCATTAGCTATCGGCATTGGTTAAACGGCATTAGCTAAACGGCATTAGCTAAATGGCATTAGCTAAACGGCATTACAATAGGCCGTAGCTAAATGGCATTAGCTAAACGGCATTACAATAGGCCGTAGCTAAATGGCATTAGCTAAACGGCATTACAATAGGCCGTAGCTAAATGGCATTAGCTAAACGGCATTAGCTAAACGGCATTAGCTAAACGGCATTACAATACGCCGTAGCTAAATGGCATTAGTTAAGCGGCATTACGACACGCCGTAGCTTATAAGAGGACTATAAATAAGAGGCAATGTGCCCACAATAAGTAAGTAGTTTACCTATAAGATAAATAAGTTAATACAAACAGTTTATCAAAGATGTCAGCTAAAGAAAGACTTTCCAAACTACAACAAAAGATATGTATTCATTACTTGATTCCGAATCTCCACTGTTAATTACCAAATCTGATCCCCGATATCGCTTATCCCCCCTTGAAGCTGAACGTATCATAGGGTCAGCTTCATCAGAACTAGAGGGGCCATCATCAGATGTACTATTCAGATTTTCAAGACTATGTTTTATAATACGTTTCCGTGGTGTTCTCCCAGGACGACGATTAGTGTCACTAGAAAATTCTGATTCACTTCTTGATACTTGTGATCTTTCATCATCTGGCGTAGATGAAGTTTCACTGTCCCCAGAGTCGTTCTTTATACTCTCAATATCGTCACCAGATATATTTTCACCATGATCACTGATATCTGCTAAATTATCCTCATCAGCAGTAGTAGTACTTGAGATAGTATCAACACTGTCCTCAGTATCATTACTAGTTGGATCTTCTGCACCATGATCCATAATTTTCTCTGCTGTTGCATCGTCAGTCACACTATCATTTTCATTATTCACATCATCATTCTCACAGTTAACGTCATCATCTGGATCAATTCTCCCTGAAACCTTGTGTTCTCCTTTCTTCAACTTAGAACTAATTGATCGATCGCTATTAACTGGAACAGCTCCAATACCCTTGGCCGTTCCTCCAATACCCACAATTGGGTTTTCCGCAGATGCTTCTTGCGCCATAGACACAGCGGAATAATAGTAGCTACCCTCATCAAAACGAACATGCGTTGCAGTTACAATCATCCTCTTAGTCGGATCAAACAACCTATAGGCCTTTCTTAAAGGTTCATATCCTAGCATAACACACTTAATTCCTGTGGCCGCAAACTTTCCAGCTCGGATATCTATAGGAATATTGCCATAAGCAACACATCCAAATACTCGAAGAATAGATAAATCAGGTTTATTTCCAGTCCATCTAAGATATGGACTCTCTCCATCAATAGTTCTGGATGGACTTCTATTAATGAGATAAACTGCAGTCAATACTGCTTCTGGCCAGAGTTCTACTGGCACATTACTCGCATGCATCATAGCTCTCGTCTTTTCTTGAATGGTCCTATGCATGCGCTCCGCCACTCCATTCTGATAGGAATGATAAGGAACTGTCAACTCATGACTAATTCCCTTTGTTATAAAGAACTGATGGAGAGCTTTATTCACAAACTCTCCTCCATTATCAGTTCGAACAATACCGGCACAAAACAGTAATCCTTTACTCTGAAACTGTCTTTCACTGTTGACAATAAACTGAATCAATGCTTCTGTACTTTCTGATTTCTTCTTAAGGCATACCACATGAGTCCATTTAGTATAACCATCAACCACTGTTAGAAAATACTTGGATTCATTCACGGACTTATAATTAAATGGTCCACACACATCAACATGTAATAATTGGAGTGGTTGTATCGGCTGTGTAGTTCGCAGTTTTGGAATACTTACTGTAGTTTTAGTTACGGAACATTCACCACACATAGTGATATGATCGCTACTCTTCCAAAAACCATGTTCTTTATTAATACTTTCCATAACATTAGTACCAGGATGTCCTAATCGCCGATGCCAAGTCTCAATATTATCTTCTGATTTGGCTTTAAAAGCAACACTTCCATTATCAGAATTCTGTATCCTGTAGAGTCCTGTATTCGGTTCTTTGACTGCAATTACTTGTTTTGTAACATAATCAATAGCCTTCTGTCCATCAAATAAAATTTTCGCCCCATTGTCAGTTGCTCGTGAAACTGACACAAGATTAACTTCTCCACCTGGAGTATAATATGCATCCTTCAATTGTATAGTAGTTCCACCAAGCAAGTTCATACTGACTTTGCCTCTTGCCGTAATTGCCAACAGACCCCCAATTCCTTTAATCCGATCATCATGGGTTTCCAAAGATTCAAATAACGCCTTGTTTGCCATAAAGTGTCTCGATGCCCCACTATCAAGATATGTGGGATACTTTTCCGCAACCCCATGGTATGCAAGCCATGAGTGATTGTTCTTCGATAATGCATGCTTCTCATCATCATCGGTTTCCTTAAGTACCTTCTTACAATCCTTTTTCACATGTCCCTTTTTACCGCACTTAAAACAGGTCACCTGACGTCGTGCCTTCCGATGTCCTAGAAATGCCGAATGATTATTACCAGCCTGATATTCACCATTCATTTTGCTAAAAAAATGCATAAAATTTGAAGTTTCCGCAGTAATGCCTCGATTATCATACCGGTCAATAAAGTTTTGGATAACATGTTCCGGAACTTGCTCTTGTCGAAGAATAAAGATTCCAATAATGCATGATTGCATTTCCTGACTAAAATTTGAAAAATAGTTCCGATGTCGTTCCATGGCATATTCAAATGGCGATAGTGTGCTTGAAGATGGCGATACAGTGGTTGTACCCTTTACTGCTTGAGCAAATGACATTGTCCCATACTCATCCTTGATTGTATGAAACCGTTCTCGTGCAGTCGAGCATTGAATTCTCTCAGTATATTGTGCAACCTTTTCAGTAACTCCCTTTCGTAATAATAACGCAATAATACCATCTAATGCTGTCGCCGCATTATTGACCACTTCATTTGGTGATCCATCTGGTAATCCAAGGTCCCCATGGACAAGGTACTGAACAAGACCGAAGCCAATCAGATCGAGCTTGTAGATAAATAACTTTGCCCATCGAGCATAATTGGTAGCTCCTTGCAACTTTTCTGTTGGTTCAAAAGTTGCCTCGCTTCCAGGGTTACTCATAACCTGTCGTAAGCTAGCGTTTCTCTCAATGGCTTCCATATCTTACTATTGTAGATATTCTTATTCTTGTTACTATACTAGCTATTTCCTGTCCTATTTATATTCTTTCTGAGATGCCTTCAGTTATCTTTATCTCATGACATCATTATTAGTATGACCTCATATTATTATCAGTTCACTATTAGTATGACCTGATAACTTTATTAGATTGCTAATACTATGACCTCATACTCTTAATATACCATAAACAGTATGATATCATGGTACTGAAGGATTGCTATTTCTCAATACCAGCTTATTTATCATGCATGATGTATATCACCATGCATCAACTCCTTCAATACTTTCAGCACTTTCAACATATTCAGCATAATAAGTGTGTTAACGAGAGGTTCTGATTATTTCTCGTTACACAATTATGTAACGATAAAATCCTGGTGGTATCGTTACAATCACTTATAAATTAGCTAATTAACAATATGAAGTATTGTTAACTACAAGATATAAGTTGTATAGTTATCTCAGATTGTATCTCTAAGTTACTTGATGATTTATTAGCTATTTCCTTCTGTATTTATATTATTCCAGAGACAGGGTTACTTCCTTCAATAAGGTTTGCCTTATATCCTCTTTCGGGATTCTTCCTGACTCGTCTCAGTACACGGCAGTGTTTTGACTTCCTTTCTCGTCACCATAGGCATCATCCCTTATCCGCACGCTGGCATGTGATGCTCACGTGTCATACCATGTGACCAACACGTGTGATACACGTGTCTAGTGTAAACGATATTTTGTCGTTACAAATTACAAATATTGGGCGTGTGGCGTAGTTGGTAGCGCGCTCCCTTAGCATGGGAGAGGTCTTGGGTTCGATTCCCAACTCGTCCATTGATTAATTTTTTAACATACTAAATAGAATGGACGTTGTGGAGTGTCGTAATCTAACCTTTATGTTAATGTTGTGATTTGGAAAGTCTTTCTTTAGCTGACATCGTTGATAAACTGTTTGTATTAACTTATTTATCTTATTGGTAAACTACTTACTTAATGTGGGCACATTGCCTCTTATTTATAGTACTCTGATTAACTGCCGCGTGTTGTAATGCCGTTTAGCCAATGCCGTTTAGCCAATGCCGTTTATGCGGACTTGTCTATGCAGCCTCGGATTTTAATCATCACAACAGGTTGCTAATACTGTTGTAATTTGGAAAGTCTTTCTTTAGCTGACATCTTTGATAAACTGTTTGTATTAACTTATTTATCTTATAGGTAAACTACTTACTTATTGTGGGCACATTGCCTCTTATTTATAGTCCTCTTATAAGCTACGGCGTGTCGTAATGCCGCTTAACTAATGCCATTTAGCTACGGCGTATTGTAATGCCGTTTAGCTAATGCTGTTTAGCTAATGCCGTTTAACCAATGCCGATAGCTAATGCCGTTTAGCTAATGCCGTTTAACCAATGCCGATAGCTAATGCCGTCTCGGATTTTAATCATCACAACACCCTCCCATAATTAAAATTTCCTCATACCACTCAGCATCCGAAGTTTTTGAAATTGCTCTCTTGATAATCCCTTGGTAAGCATATCAGCTAGCATCTTGTCAGTAGTTAGGTGTCGTAGTTCAATGTTGCCATTTTTCACATGATGCCTGATAAAGTGATGCTTGATATCAATATGTTTAGTTCGATCATGTGACACTGGGTTTTTAGCAATATTAACGCAGCTCACATTGTCATCATGAACTATCAATTTTGCCAAGGGGATACCAAGTTCTGCAAACACCTGCTGTAACCATAGAGCATCTTTAATACCGTCAGTTAATGCCATGTATTCGGCTTCTGCTGTCGACAAAGCAATAGTCGACTGTTTTCTAGATCTCCAAGTAATAGCACCACCGCTATACCTAAACATGAAACCAGTAGTTGACTTTCTTTCCGTCTTATCAGTAGCCCAGTCAGCATCACAATATCCCAAAAGATAATTCCCATGATCCTTTCTGGAATAAACAATTTTCATATCCTCTGTTGCCTTCAAATATCTAAGAACACGCTTCGCAGCAACCCAATGCTTTTCCTTTGGAGATTGTAAATATCTTGATAACACACCAACAATATAAGCAATATCAAACCGGACCGTATTAACAGCAAAAAGTAATTTACCAACCAAGGATCGATACATTGTGGCATCCCAGTCCTTTGAGTCATCAGTTATAGTTAGATCCTGATTAGGATCCGCTGGTGTGTAGATAGGATTGCAATCTACCATCTGATACTCCTTTAGCATCAGGTGAACATAATCATGAAGAGAAAGCAGTATTGAGGCCTTATCTTGACTAATGTTCATTCCAAGAAACTTGCTAGCAACTCCTAGGTTTTTCATCTTAAAGTGCAGCATCAATTGAGCTTTAACCTTATCAATTTCAGTCTGATTATTTCCAGCAATGAGAAGATCGTCGACATAAAGTGCGACCATAATAAACAAATTCCCATTTTTCTTAGAATACAAACAATACTCCGCAGAGTTTTGCTTAAAACCAATCACATGTAACACTTCATTGATTTTGTCATTCCAAACCATTGGAGCTTGCTTCAAACCATAAATCGACTTATTAAGCTTAAGAACATGATCTTCTTTTCCTTTGACCACAAAACCTTCAGGTTGAATCATGTAAAGGTCTTCCCTTAAATCACCATTGAGAAAAGCCGTTTTCACATCCATCTGATGAATAGTAAGTCTATATCTTGCAGCAATGGACAACATGATTCGAATAGAAGCATACCTAATGACAGGCGCAAAAGTTTCCACATAATCAAGTCCTTTAATCTGAGTAAAACCTCTAGCCACAAGTCGTGCCTTGTGTTGACCATCACTCTTAATTGTAAAAACCCAACGGCAAGTAATAGGTCGACGACCTTGCTTAGGTGGAACTAACAGAAAGGTCTGATTCTCATAGTGGGCTTCCATTTCCTTTTGAATAGCATCTTTCCATAAGTAAGCATCATCAGAAGTAACAGCTTGATCAAATGTCATAGGTACATTCTCAAGAGAATGCTTAGCAGCCATAAAACAAGTAGCAGGATAATTCACACCATTCGTATTCATATCGGATTCATCTGTGTCATCTGAGAGTGGCGTCTTAACAGATGTCAGGACACCATCATTAGAAGAACCATTTGTGACAATATCAGAGACACGAGGCTTCTTATCCCTCCCTGAAGACGAACGGTGGGTAGTAGGATCATGTTCGTCAGAACTAAGCGGACCAGGAAAAAGTGGCTTAGGTTGGGAGCCTTTGTGACGGATAAGACGCTTTTGCGGCAAAGCAGAAGGTGGAGGCGGAGGCGGCGAAGGCGGCAGAGGAGGACCAGCTGAAGTAGATGCACCTTCCAGATATCTGAGATCAGAATCCGGGATTTTAGTATGTGAAATCTTCAGCTTTCCGTAGTACTTATAGATAATCTCATTTTGAGGTGTCTTTGGAAGATTAACAAAAGTAGTCGGAGGTATATCACCACAAAACGGGTTATAGTTGGGATCATAGCGCTTAACCCTTGGATATGGGATAGGCCGCTTGTCTGACGGAGACCGATCATACTTGAAGAGATTGTGAGATGAACTGGAGTTCTTATAATCAATGGGATTGGTATAAGGAACTTCTTGTGCTTGAGGAGTAGCAGGACGAGACAGTGATGTTTGTTGGGCAACATGATTGTCCAGCGACAGTGAAGCATCAGACTCCGCAGAAGTAGATTGTGATACATATTTCACAACCTGAAGTTGGGGTGATCCCGAAGTACTACCTGCAACCAGGTCAGTAGTTCCAGGGATATATTCCAACCGTCTGGGGTCAGATATCTCTGAGTCACTGATCTCATCCGCATGAGACTCAGGCTCTTCTGGCGTGTGCAGAAATCCAGGGTACGTGATGGCTTCACGACTTGGTTGAGGATCATCAAGGACAAGATGATTCTCATTAGAACCATTAGGATTACTCACATCAATCAGATCAATAGTAGAGGACAGGTTAATTTCAGCATCTGAAGCATCAGCGATAGTTAGTTCATTTGACTTGGATGAACCAGAAACACTAATTCATTTCCAATTTCGCGAGCAGCAGTGCGAATTAAGGCAGTATTATGATCCCTTAAGTAACCAAGCTCAGATCCAGTATCTTCAGCCAACTCAGACGCATTACCGTATGCATCTGATTTAGATACTGTATCATTATCGTCCACTATCAACGAGGTGTCCAGAGGGTCAAGCTCGGATTCAACTGTCAATTCATCTCTAGTCATAGAAATAGCTGGCTGAGAATTCATAGGTAGAGAATGAATCCCTCCAATCTTTGGATTGCCAACCCCAGAAATTTGAGGAGGATTGATTGTGCTAGTCAGCGCCAGAGACACAGTTGGATAAAAAAATTTATCCTCCTCAAAAATTGCTTGAGCAGCGCAAATAACCTTATTTGTTCTGGGGTCATAGAGTCGATATGCTTTTCGTTGCAATTCATAGCCAATCATGACACAAGGAGAGGCTTTAGCATCGAGCTTTCCTTGACGGAGGGCCTTAGGAATAATAGCATAAGCAACACATCCAAATTCTCGGAGAAATTTGTAGTTGAAAGAGCGACCATACCATCGTTTGTATGGGACATCAAAATCAATAGAGCGTGATGGCGTACAATTAGCCAAAAAAACAGCAGTATTGATTGCTTCAGGCCAAAGTTGAGCTGGAACATTGGTATGAAGCATAAGAGCGCGGGCTTTATCTTGAAGTGTACGGTTCATTCGTTCGGCAACGCCATTTTGATACGAATGATGGGGAACCGTGGTTTCGTGAGAGATGCCACGCTTGGTGAGGAAGTTAGTCAATTCCTCACTCACAAACTCACCTCCATTATCTGTACGGAGAGTACCAACGCAGTAAGTCAATCCTTTACTGCGGAACATTGTTTCAGAGGTATTAATAAAATTAATGATACCTTGAGTGCATCCAGATTTCTTATTGAGGCAAACAACAGTGGTCCATTTTGTATAGCCGTCAATAATAGTCAAGAAATACCGAGATGCATCGTAGGATCCGTAGTTAAATGGCCCACAAAGATCCGCATGGACTAACTCAAGTGGCTGAGAAGGATTGGTGGTCCGTTCTTTAGGAGTAGAGTCAACAGTTTTACCAGTAATACATCCGGTACAACTCAGTAAACTCTGACCAGCCTTCCAGAGTGGATGGATCTTAACAAGCGAGGCCATAACAGAAGCGCTAGGGTGGCCAAGTCTTCTATGCCAGCGATCAATATCACGGCCAGAGGACACAGCCTTGTAAGCAATCTGCTTCGGAATCACAGTAGAAGGTTCACATGAAACAGTGTAAAGGTTTGAAAGTGGATCTCGATGAGCAAACATTTTCTTGGTGGAGCGGATAGTGGCACCTTGATGATTGAAGAGAAACTCTAACTTATGATTAGAAGCTTTTCCAACCGAGATAAGGTTAGCAATACCGTTAGGAGTGTAACCAACATCATGTAGAATAAAAGGTCCAGCTGAAGTAGAAATCCGAACTGTACCTTTCCCAACAATTGCAAGGTTTCCAGCAACACCCAGAATAGAGCCATTCTCTGGAATCATGTCTTGAAAGAAACGAATGTCAGAAAAGAAATGTCCACTGGCACCAGTATCAAGAAATGTTGGTATCAGTAACAGATGTCCAAGGAAGGAATAAGCCAACATACCTTGAGGAGACTCCTCATCATATGGTTGTTGCTTATCCTTCTTTTTACCTTTGCGACGAGGTTTGGACGTCTTCTTAGACAGAGAATCGTGTCCCAAAAGTGCAAGACTGTTCAGACGAACATACTCATGCGATCCAGTTATCTCATGCAAGACCTGATACAGAAGAGTATTAGTAGTAATCCCCTTGTGTTCAAGCTCTTTAATGACGCTTGAGATAACCGGATATGGCACACCAAGTTGCATCATGTTATCCAAAGTCCATAATGCAATGATTGCCTCCTTAGTCAATTGCTGCCTAACCAACAAATTTTTGCGTTGAAGCATTGCCCTGATGTCAACAAACTCAGTGGGCCTAGTAGCCTCTTCCAGAATCCCAGCGCTAGTGAGAGCCACTGGGAGTGGAAGAGTACCATACTTCTCTTGAAGAAACAAAAATTGATTTCTAGCAGTCAGACGTGAGTGCGTGGAGCGAATAATTCCGCGAATCTCTTGGCTAATACTTGCCTTGAGAACAATACCAAACACGCTATCCAATTGTTCAATAAAGAAAGCAGAAGAAATGTCCGAGATATCGTCCAGTTCGATGCTCAGAGTTCCATTTTCGGCGTATTGAAGTAAGCCGACCCCGAAGCCAAAAAGAAAGTCCTCGAGTTCCTTCATCCAAACATGATAAGTCTCTGGACCAGTCAATGTTAATTCAGAGGGGAACTGCAGGACGCTTGCAGGATGCATCATAACCTGTTGTAATTTGGAAAGTCTTTCTTTAGCTGACATCTTTGATAAACTGTTTGTATTAACTTATTTATCTTATAGGTAAACTACTTACTTATTGTGGGCACATTGCCTCTTATTTATAGTCCTCTTATAAGCTACGGCGTGTCGTAATGCCGCTTAACTAATGCCATTTAGCTACGGCGTATTGTAATGCCGTTTAGCTAATGCTGTTTAGCTAATGCCGTTTAACCAATGCCGATAGCTAATGCCGTTTAGCTAATGCCGTTTAACCAATGCCGATAGCTAATGCCGTCTCGGATTTTAATCATCACAACAAATACTATGACCTCATACTCTTAATATACCATTAACAGTATGATATCATAGTACTGAAAGATTGCGATCTCTTAGTACAAACATATTTATCATGCATGATGTATTTCAACATGCATTAGCTCCTTCAACACTTTCAACATGGAGTAGAGTGGTTTTTTCGTATTGATACAAATATCCCAGTATTCATAAATTATCGTGATTTGGTTGCAACCAGATGGAGCAGTATTACCCTACCTATAATGCCTTATAAGACGGATTTACTGCCTCCAAAATATTTAGTTCAAAATAAATATAGTATACGTTTGTAAGATAGCTCGGTGTTGTAATTTGGAAAGTCTTTCTTTAGCTGACATCTTTGATAAACTGTTTGTATTAACTTATTTATCTTATAGGTAAACTACTTACTTATTGTGGGCACATTGCCTCTTATTTATAGTCCTCTTATAAGCTACGGCGTGTCGTAATGCCGCTTAACTAATGCCATTTAGCTACGGCGTATTGTAATGCCGTTTAGCTAATGCCGTTTAGCTAATGCCATTTAGCTACGGCCTATTGTAATGCCATTTAGCTAATGCCATTTAGCTAATGCCGTTTAGCTAATGCCGTCTCGGATTTTAATCATCACAACACCCGGCACTATCAATAATACCTCGTATCTTACTGAGCTCACTACTACTACTTATTATTTATTTATTACTATTAGTGCAAGGTCCCCATCAGAGAAGAGACAACACTAAGTACGTCAGTCGACGCTTTCACTTACTATTATTTCATAGGTAATGTACTGCTTCGATGTGCGTAGATCATCAACAACCCATTTCTCCATTTGTGGATTCATTTTGCGACGACATCTTAATTATAGCATTCTGTTGTGATGATTAATATCCGAGGCTGCATAAACGAGTCTACCTAAACGAGTTTCACTTAAACGAGGTTACTTAAACGAGTTTCACTTAGACGCAGTATCCGCGGTAGCTAATCAGAGGACTATAAATAAGAGGCAATGTGCCCACAATAAGCAAGTAGTTTACCAATAAGATAAATAAGTTAATACAAACAGTTTATCAACGATGTCAGCTAAAGAAAGACTTTCCAAATCACAACATGTGCAAGTCCGAGCTGGAAAACTGATGCAACTTGATCAAATCTACCAGGAATTGCAATACGAGAGAAAATTTGATCTTGAAAGAGAATTTGAAAGGTATGTGGAAATTTTCGAAGAAGCGAGAAAGAAACGAGAGACAGCCGGGAACTTCCTTTTAGCGCGGGATATAGCAATATTATACCAGCGTGATTGTGATACAGTATATCAGGCTCTCAACAACACTCCCGCTGATGAATACATAACACTATTGGACGCAGTACGAAGATCACACAACAACCGAAAAATTGCGGGAAAAGAAATTCTGGATATCATCATGGAAGGAGGTTGCGTGGCCAAAGCTGATATCATAAGTAGGGTCAGAAATAACCCGTCATTTAACTTGTGGAACCCATTACAATTTGGAAAAAGATACGACAACAAACCAACGAAGCACGAGGTATACGCGAATCATGTCAAAACTGAGGGACAAACAAAACTGGATCCGAATAATATAGTACTTGATACAGGTGCAACTGCATCGGTGGTAGACAAGAAATTTTTTAATACACAAGATGCGTATGAAAGTAGAGAGACCCAGATGATCACCTTACATCTACCTTTCGGCAAACCAAACATCCAAAAACGGGCTGAAATAGGGAATTTTCTGTTGTAATTTGGAAAGTCTTTCTTTAGCTGACATCTTTGATAAACTGTTTGTATTAACTTATTTATCTTATAGGTAAACTACTTACTTATTGTGGGCACATTGCCTCTTATTTATAGTCCTCTTATAAGCTACGGCGTGTCGTAATGCCGCTTAACTAATGCCATTTAGCTACGGCGTATTGTAATGCCGTTTAGCTAATGCCGTTTAACCAATGCCGATAGCTAATGCCGTCTCGGATTTTAATCATCACAACACCCTCCCATAATTAAAATTTCCTCATACCACTCAGCATCCGAAGTTTTTGAAATTGCTCTCTTGATAATCCCTTGGTAAGCATATCAGCTAGCATCTTGTCAGTAGTTAGGTGTCGTAGTTCAATGTTGCCATTTTTCACATGATGCCTGATAAAGTGATGCTTGATATCAATATGTTTAGTTCGATCATGTGACACTGGGTTTTTAGCAATATTAACGCAGCTCACATTGTCATCATGAACTATCAATTTTGCCAAGGGGATACCAAGTTCTGCAAACACCTGCTGTAACCATAGAGCATCTTTAATACCGTCAGTTAATGCCATGTATTCGGCTTCTGCTGTCGACAAAGCAATAGTCGACTGTTTTCTAGATCTCCAAGTAATAGCACCACCGCTATACCTAAACATGAAACCAGTAGTTGACTTTCTTTCCGTCTTATCAGTAGCCCAGTCAGCATCACAATATCCCAAAAGATAATTCCCATGATCCTTTCTGGAATAAACAATTTTCATATCCTCTGTTGCCTTCAAATATCTAAGAACACGCTTCGCAGCAACCCAATGCTTTTCCTTTGGAGATTGTAAATATCTTGATAACACACCAACAATATAAGCAATATCAAACCGGACCGTATTAACAGCAAAAAGTAATTTACCAACCAAGGATCGATACATTGTGGCATCCCAGTCCTTTGAGTCATCAGTTATAGTTAGATCCTGATTAGGATCCGCTGGTGTGTAGATAGGATTGCAATCTACCATCTGATACTCCTTTAGCATCAGGTGAACATAATCATGAAGAGAAAGCAGTATTGAGGCCTTATCTTGACTAATGTTCATTCCAAGAAACTTGCTAGCAACTCCTAGGTTTTTCATCTTAAAGTGCAGCATCAATTGAGCTTTAACCTTATCAATTTCAGTCTGATTATTTCCAGCAATGAGAAGATCGTCGACATAAAGTGCGACCATAATAAACAAATTCCCATTTTTCTTAGAATACAAACAATACTCCGCAGAGTTTTGCTTAAAACCAATCACATGTAACACTTCATTGATTTTGTCATTCCAAACCATTGGAGCTTGCTTCAAACCATAAATCGACTTATTAAGCTTAAGAACATGATCTTCTTTTCCTTTGACCACAAAACCTTCAGGTTGAATCATGTAAAGGTCTTCCCTTAAATCACCATTGAGAAAAGCCGTTTTCACATCCATCTGATGAATAGTAAGTCTATATCTTGCAGCAATGGACAACATGATTCGAATAGAAGCATACCTAATGACAGGCGCAAAAGTTTCCACATAATCAAGCCCTTTAATCTGAGTAAAACCTCTAGCCACAAGTCGTGCCTTGTGTTGACCATCACTCTTAATTGTAAAAAACCAACGGCAAGTGATAGGTCGACGACCTTGCTTAGGTGGAACTAACAGAAAAGTCTGATTCTCATAGTGGGCTTCCATTTCCTTTTGAATAGCGTCTTTCCATAAGTAAGCATCATCAGAAGTAACAGCTTGATCAAATGTCATAGGTACATTCTCAAGAGAATGTTTAGCAGCCATAAAACAAGTAGCAGGATAATTCACACCATTCGTATTCATTTCGGATTCATCTGTATCATCTGAGAGTGGCGTCTTAACGGATGTCAGGACACCATCATTAGAAGAACCATTTGTGACAATATCAGAGACACGAGGCTTCTTATCCCTCCCTGAAGACGAACGGTGGGTAGTAGGATCATGTTCATCAGAACTAAGCGGACCAGGAAAAAGGGGCTTAGGTTGGGAGCCTTTGTGACGGATAAGACGCTTTTGCGGCAAAGCAGAAGGTGGAGGCGGAGGCGGAGGAGGAGGACCAGCTGAAGTAGATACATCTTCCAGATATCTGAGGTCAGAATCCGGGATTTTAGTACGTGAAATCTTCAGCTTTCCGTAGTACTTATAGATGATCTCATTTTGGGGTGTCCTTGGAAGATTATCAAAAGTAGTCGGAGGTATATCACCACAAAACGGGTTATAGTTGGGATCATAGCGCTTAACCCTTGGATATGGGATAGGCCGCTTGTCTGACGGAGACCGATCATACTTGAAGAGATTGTGAGATGAACTGGAGTTCTTATAATCAATGGGATTGGTATAAGGAACTTCTTGTGCTTGAGGAGTAGCAGGACGAGACAGTGATGTTTGTTGGGCAACATGATTGTCCAGCGACAGTGAAGCATCAGACTCCGCAGAAGTAGATTGTGATACATATTTCACAACCTGAAGTTGGGGTGATCCCGAAGTACTACCTGCAACCAGGTCAGTAGTTCCAGGGATATATTCCAACCGTCTGGGGTCGAGTATCTCTGAGTCACTGATCTCATCCGCATGAGACTCAGGCTCATCTGGTGTGTGCAGAAATCCAGGGTACGTGATGGCTTCACGACTTGGTTGAGGATCATCAAGGACAAGATGATTCTTATTAGAACCATTAGGATTACTCACATCAATCAGATCAATAGTAGAGGTCAGGTCAATTTCAGCCTCTGAAGCGTCAGCGATGATTAGTTCATTTGACTTGGATGAACCAGAAACGACTAATTCATTTCCAATTTCGCGAGCAGCAGTGCGAATTAAGGCAGTATTATGATCCCTTAAGTAACCAAGCTCAAATCCAGTATCTTCAGCCAACTCAGACGCATTACCGTATGCATCTGATTTAGATACTGTATCATTGTCGTCCACTATCAACGAGGTGTCCAGAGGGTCAAGCTCGGATTCAACTATCAATTCATCTCTAGTCATAGAAATAGCTGGCTGAGAATTCATAGGTAGAGAATGAATCCCTCCAATCTTTGGATTGCCAACCCCGGAAATTTGAGGAGGATTGATTGTGCTAGTCAGCGCCAGAGACACAGTTGGATAAAAGAATTTATCCTCCTCAAAAATTGCTTGAGCAGCGCAAATAACCTTATTTGTTCTGGGGTCATAGAGTCGATATGCTTTTCGTTGCAATTCATAGCCAATCATGACACAAGGAGAGGCTTTAGCATCGAGCTTTCCTTGACGGAGGGCCTTAGGAATAATAGCATAAGCAACACATCCAAATTCTCGGAGAAATTTGTAGTTGAAAGAGCGACCATACCATCGTTTGTATGGGACATCAAAATCAATAGAGCGTGATGGCGTACAATTAGCCAAAAAAACAGCAGTATTGATTGCTTCAGGCCAAAGTTGAGCTGGAACATTGGTATGAAGCATAAGAGCGCGGGCTTTATCTTGAAGTGTACGGTTCATTCGTTCGGCAACGCCATTTTGATACGAATGATGGGGAACCGTGGTTTCGTGAGAGATGCCACGCTTGGTGAGGAAGTTAGTCAATTCTTCACTCACAAACTCACCTCCATTATCTGTACGGAGAGTACCAACGCAGTAAGTCAATCCTTTACTGCGGAACATTGTTTCAGAGGTATTAATAAAATTAATGATACCTTGAGTGCATCCAGATTTCTTATTGAGGCAAACAACAGTGGTCCATTTTGTATAGCCGTCAACAATAGTCAAGAAATACCGAGATGCATCGTAGGATCCGTAGTTAAATGGCCCACAAAGATCCACATGGACTAACTCAAGTGGCTGAGAAGGATTGGTGGTCCGTTCTTTAGGAGCAGAGTCAACAGTTTTACCAGTAATACATCCGGTACAACTCAGTAAACTCTGACCAGCCTTCCAGAGTGGATGGATCTTGAAAAGCGAGGCCATAACAGAAGCGCTAGGGTGGCCAAGTCTTCTATGCCAGCGATCAATATCACGGCCAGAGGACACAGCCTTGTAAGCAATCTGCTTCGGAATCACAGTAGAAGGTTCACATGAAACAGTGTAAAGGTTTGAAAGTGGATCTCGATGAGCAAACATTTTCTTGGTGGAGCGGATAGTGGCACCTTGATGATTGAAGAGAAACTCTAACTTATGATTAGAAGCTTTTCCAACCGAGATAAGGTTAGCAATACCGTTAGGAGTGTAACCAACATCATGTAGAATAAAAGGTCCAGCTGGAGTAGAAATCCGAACTGTACCTTTCCCAACAATTGCAAGGTTTCCAGCAACACCCAGAATAGAGCCATTCTCTGGAATCATGTCTTGAAAGAAACGAATGTCAGAGAAGAAATGTCCACTGGCACCAGTATCAAGAAATGTTGGTATCAGTAACAGATGTCCAAGGAAGGAATAAGCCAACATACCTTGAGGATACTCTTCATCATATGGTTGTTGCTTTTCCTTCTTTTTACCTTTGCGACGAGGTTTGGACGTCTTCTTAGACAGAGAATCGTGACCCAAAAGTGCAAGACTGTTCAGACGAACATACTCATGCGATCCAGTTATCTCATGCAAGACCTGATACAGAAGAGTATTAGTAGTAATCCCCTTGTGTTCAAGCTCTTTAATGACGCTTGAGATAACCGGATATGGCACACCAAGTTGCATCATGTTATCCAAAGTCCATAATGCAATGATTGCCTCCTTAGTCAATTGCTGTCTAACCAACAAATTTTTGCGTTGAAGCATTGCCCTGATGTCAACAAACTCAGTGGGCCTAGTAGCTTCTTCCAGAATCCCAGCGCTAGTGAGAGCCACTGGGAGTGGAAGAGTACCATACTTCTCTTGAAGAAACAAAAATTGATTTCTAGCAGTCAGACGTGAGTGCGTGGAGCGAATAATTCCGCGAATCTCTTGGCTAATGCTTGCCTTGAGAATAATACCAAACACGCTATCCAATTGTTCAATAAAGAAAGCAGAAGAAATGTCCGAGATATCGTCCAGTTCGATGCTCAGAGTTCCATTTTCGGCGTATTGAAGTAAGCCGACCCCGAAGCCAAAAAGAAAGTCCTCGAGTTCCTTCATCCAGACATGATAAGTCTCTGGACCAGTCAATGTTAATTCAGAGGGGAACTGCAGGACGCTTGCAGGATGCATCATAACCTGTTGTAATTTGGAAAGTCTTTCTTTAGCTGACATCTTTGATAAACTGTTTGTATTAACTTATTTATCTTATAGGTAAACTACTTACTTATTGTGGGCACATTGCCTCTTATTTATAGTCCTCTTATAAGCTACGGCGTGTCGTAATGCCGCTTAACTAATGCCATTTAGCTACGGCGTATTGTAATGCCGTTTAGCTAATGCCGTTTAACCAATGCCGATAGCTAATGCCGTCTCGGATTTTAATCATCACAACAGCCTTGTCACCTCGTGCGACCAATCTGGCCTTATACTCTTCGCCTTTTATGTTAGTTGGGTCCTGTGAGTACACGAACATCGCGTCAATGATTGGATGAGATGGTCTCTTCACTACCTCTGCTACTTGTAATGACTTAAATTTTTCCAATTCCTGTAGTTTTGCGTCTTGCCAGTCGTAGTACTTTGATCTTCTTCCTCTTACCACAATATTGTTAATTCTCGCATGGTTCTTCTTCCTCAAAATTGGGTGTCTGTAGTTCTTCTTTACCTTGAGAAGTCGTGCAATTCGTTTCTCATGGTCTGCCTTCATGATCTTCCTGTAAATCTCTTCTGTAGACGTGTCATCCGACGATGCCCTTTCTCTCTTTTGATTTCTTGGCGTTTCAATCTTTTCCTTCTCAGTCGCCTTCGCTTTTTCTTGCTCAATCGCTTGGTCGTCCGTGAATTCTTCGTCCGCCCATGTTTCTTCGTCTTCCATGCATGTGTCGTATTCGGATTCGCGTCCACTGTCAATCTCGTCTTTCTCCAGTGACAAGTTAGTTTGTTCGTCGCTGGTTGGTTCTTCGTCGTAATTGATCACGTTTCGGTTTCTCTTGCCCTCTATAACATTTTCTTGTGCCTTTCCGTATTCCAAATTGTCGATATCCAACTGCTTCAACATTTGGATTTCCTCCATATCCAGTTCAGTTGTTATTCTCGTTTCCAGTTCCGTTTCCAGTATCATCTCCTCAGTCGTGTTACCAGTTACCCCTCTGCTCTGTGCCGCCGTTTCCTTAATGGTTCCTTCAGATTCATTTTCGTGTTGTGTTCTCATTAATTCATCTTCCGTTTCTCATTGTTCAGTATAAATTTTTTCAAAAGCGTTGCGAAAGTACTCAATGTTGGTCTCTGATTGTTGATCTCGGTGTTCATGGCAGTACTGTTTTATGTTGTTGTAAGATGACAATGCTGATATATGGCTTGTGATAAATTCTTTTCCGCTGCTGGTTAATACTCTGAAACAGTTTCCTCCAATGTCCATTCCTGTGATGAAACCAGTAGTTGTGTTGCTGGTATACTTGTGCTGTGGGATACCTAGGATTTTTTGCTGTTGTGGGTTGTTAACTCTGACGATAACATCAATTCCGAATGGTAGCATGTGGTGTGTCGCATCGTAAGGGTACATCATTTCTGCTGGTGACTTCCAATTGTTTCGACGAACTGGTGTTTGGTTTACCAAGTCAATCGCGTACCGAATAATATCTTTCAAAAAAATTGAGATCTTCATCGCGTCAAAATTGGCCGTGATCTTGTAGATTTGTTTTAAAATTTTCCTGTTGTAGTTCTCTGCAAGGCCGTTCTTGTATGGTTGATAAGCTGGAGTAGCATGCTTTGTGATTCCCAATTCCTTTAATTCCGCCTCTGATGGAAATTCTGGTGCATTGTCACATCCGAGGCTCCTGATATGATTTGTTGGGAATTCCTTTCTCACACCCGTCAAAGTCGCTTTATACGCTGCTTTTACAGATTTCCCAGTCGTAATAGTCGGCCAACAATAGCCCGAGTATTCGTCAACCAATGATGTCATATAGACTTCTTCCCCGTTTCGATCTCTAAAAGGTCCTAATGTGTCAGTATGCAATCTATATAACGGTGTTGGTGCCGGAATTCGCTTGACCTGGTGTGACACCTCCGTAGCGCCGCACATTGTACAAATTGGACACCCCATAACTTGTTTTTTGTCCTCCTCGTTATACTTTACCTCAACTTTCATAGTTTTCAATCTTCGGATTAAACTCTCATAGCTCATATGGTTAGTAATTAGGTGATAATCAAAAAGTGTCTTGCCTCTAAAATGTGGAATTGTCTTGTAGTTCCTGATCACATTAAATAAATTCATTTCAATCACCCGTTCTCCTGCTTCCTCAATAGTTGTTGCCACTTGTCCCTTGTTTTTGCTCTGCATTATAGTAGGGGATGCTGAGAAAACCGATGGAAGTAGATATCTTAAACCGTCCTGTCTTTTAACTCCGATCTTGATTATGTCGCCCCTGTCCTTATGGTATAAGAAAGTGTTGTCGTCGTCAAAAATTACCACGTTTCCGTTCTGAGTTATATCGTTAATCGCGAGTAAGTTCTGGTGGATGTTGTCAAAACCGAGTGTCCCAATCTGAATCTGATATCTGGTGTTTGGAAAGAGTCGAAAATGTTGTGATGATTAAAATCCGAGACGGCATTAGCTATCGGCATTGGTTAAACGGCATTAGCTAAACGGCATTACAATACGCCGTAGCTAAATGGCATTAGTTAAGCGGCATTACGACACGCCGTAGCTTATAAGAGGACTATAAATAAGAGGCAATGTGCCCACAATAAGTAAGTAGTTTACCTATAAGATAAATAAGTTAATACAAACAGTTTATCAAAGATGTCAGCTAAAGAAAGACTTTCCAAATTACAACAGGTTATGATGCATCCTGCAAGCGTCCTGCAGTTCCCCTCTGAATTAACATTGACTGGTCCAGAGACTTATCATGTCTGGATGAAGGAACTCGAGGACTTTCTTTTTGGCTTCGGGGTCGGCTTACTTCAATACGCCGAAAATGGAACTCTGAGCATCGAACTGGACGATATCTCGGACATTTCTTCTGCTTTCTTTATTGAACAATTGGATAGCGTGTTTGGTATTATTCTCAAGGCAAGCATTAGCCAAGAGATTCGCGGAATTATTCGCTCCACGCACTCACGTCTGACTGCTAGAAATCAATTTTTGTTTCTTCAAGAGAAGTATGGTACTCTTCCACTCCCAGTGGCTCTCACTAGCGCTGGGATTCTGGAAGAAGCTACTAGGCCCACTGAGTTTGTTGACATCAGGGCAATGCTTCAACGCAAAAATTTGTTGGTTAGACAGCAATTGACTAAGGAGGCAATCATTGCATTATGGACTTTGGATAACATGATGCAACTTGGTGTGCCATATCCGGTTATCTCAAGCGTCATTAAAGAGCTTGAACACAAGGGGATTACTACTAATACTCTTCTGTATCAGGTCTTGCATGAGATAACTGGATCGCATGAGTATGTTCGTCTGAACAGTCTTGCACTTTTGGGTCACGATTCTCTGTCTAAGAAGACGTCCAAACCTCGTCGCAAAGGTAAAAAGAAGGAAAAGCAACAACCATATGATGAAGAGTATCCTCAAGGTATGTTGGCTTATTCCTTCCTTGGACATCTGTTACTGATACCAACATTTCTTGATACTGGTGCCAGTGGACATTTCTTCTCTGACATTCGTTTCTTTCAAGACATGATTCCAGAGAATGGCTCTATTCTGGGTGTTGCTGGAAACCTTGCAATTGTTGGGAAAGGTACAGTTCGGATTTCTACTCCAGCTGGACCTTTTATTCTACATGATGTTGGTTACACTCCTAACGGTATTGCTAACCTTATCTCGGTTGGAAAAGCTTCTAATCATAAGTTAGAGTTTCTCTTCAATCATCAAGGTGCCACTATCCGCTCCACCAAGAAAATGTTTGCTCATCGAGATCCACTTTCAAACCTTTACACTGTTTCATGTGAACCTTCTACTGTGATTCCGAAGCAGATTGCTTACAAGGCTGTGTCCTCTGGCCGTGATATTGATCGCTGGCATAGAAGACTTGGCCACCCTAGCGCTTCTGTTATGGCCTCGCTTTTCAAGATCCATCCACTCTGGAAGGCTGGTCAGAGTTTACTGAGTTGTACCGGATGTATTACTGGTAAAACTGTTGACTCTGCTCCTAAAGAACGGACCACCAATCCTTCTCAGCCACTTGAGTTAGTCCATGTGGATCTTTGTGGGCCATTTAACTACGGATCCTACGATGCATCTCGGTATTTCTTGACTATTGTTGACGGCTATACAAAATGGACCACTGTTGTTTGCCTCAATAAGAAATCTGGATGCACTCAAGGTATCATTAATTTTATTAATACCTCTGAAACAATGTTCCGCAGTAAAGGATTGACTTACTGCGTTGGTACTCTCCGTACAGATAATGGAGGTGAGTTTGTGAGTGAAGAATTGACTAACTTCCTCACCAAGCGTGGCATCTCTCACGAAACCACGGTTCCCCATCATTCGTATCAAAATGGCGTTGCCGAACGAATGAACCGTACACTTCAAGATAAAGCCCGCGCTCTTATGCTTCATACCAATGTTCCAGCTCAACTTTGGCCTGAAGCAATCAATACTGCTGTTTTTTTGGCTAATTGTACGCCATCACGCTCTATTGATTTTGATGTCCCATACAAACGATGGTATGGTCGCTCTTTCAACTACAAATTTCTCCGAGAATTTGGATGTGTTGCTTATGCTATTATTCCTAAGGCCCTCCGTCAAGGAAAGCTCGATGCTAAAGCCTCTCCTTGTGTCATGATTGGCTATGAATTGCAACGAAAAGCATATCGACTCTATGACCCCAGAACAAATAAGGTTATTTGCGCTGCTCAAGCAATTTTTGAGGAGGATAAATTCTTTTATCCAACTGTGTCTCTGGCGCTGACTAGCACAATCAATCCTCCTCAAATTTCCGGGGTTGGCAATCCAAAGATTGGAGGGATTCATTCTCTACCTATGAATTCTCAGCCAGCTATTTCTATGACTAGAGATGAATTGATAGTTGAATCCGAGCTTGACCCTCTGGACACCTCGTTGATAGTGGACGACAATGATACAGTATCTAAATCAGATGCATACGGTAATGCGTCTGAGTTGGCTGAAGATACTGGATTTGAGCTTGGTTACTTAAGGGATCATAATACTGCCTTAATTCGCACTGCTGCTCGCGAAATTGGAAATGAATTAGTCGTTTCTGGTTCATCCAAGTCAAATGAACTAATCATCGCTGACGCTTCAGAGGCTGAAATTGACCTGACCTCTACTATTGATCTGATTGATGTGAGTAATCCTAATGGTTCTAATAAGAATCATCTTGTCCTTGATGATCCTCAACCAAGTCGTGAAGCCATCACGTACCCTGGATTTCTGCACACACCAGATGAGCCTGAGTCTCATGCGGATGAGATCAGTGACTCAGAGATACTCGACCCCAGACGGTTGGAATATATCCCTGGAACTACTGACCTGGTTGCAGGTAGTACTTCGGGATCACCCCAACTTCAGGTTGTGAAATATGTATCACAATCTACTTCTGCGGAGTCTGATGCTTCACTGTCGCTGGACAATCATGTTGCCCAACAAACATCACTGTCTCGTCCTGCTACTCCTCAAGCACAAGAAGTTCCTTATACCAATCCCATTGATTATAAGAACTCCAGTTCATCTCACAATCTCTTCAAGTATGATCGGTCTCCGTCAGACAAGCGGCCTATCCCATATCCAAGGGTTAAGCGCTATGATCCCAACTATAACCCGTTTTGTGGTGATATACCTCCGACTACTTTTGATAATCTTCCAAGGACACCCCAAAATGAGATCATCTATAAGTACTACGGAAAGCTGAAGATTTCACGTACTAAAATCCCGGATTCTGACCTCAGATATCTGGAAGATGTATCTACTTCAGCTGGTCCTCCTCCTCCGCCTCCGCCTCCACCTTCTGCTTTGCCGCAAAAGCGTCTTATCCGTCACAAAGGCTCCCAACCTAAGCCCCTTTTTCCTGGTCCGCTTAGTTCTGATGAACATGATCCTACTACCCACCGTTCGTCTTCAGGGAGGGATAAGAAGCCTCGTGTCTCTGATATTGTCACAAATGGTTCTTCTAATGATGGTGTCCTGACATCCGTTAAGACGCCACTCTCAGATGATACAGATGAATCCGAAATGAATACGAATGGTGTGAATTATCCTGCTACTTGTTTTATGGCTGCTAAACATTCTCTTGAGAATGTACCTATGACATTTGATCAAGCTGTTACTTCTGATGATGCTTACTTATGGAAAGACGCTATTCAAAAGGAAATGGAAGCCCACTATGAGAATCAGACTTTTCTGTTAGTTCCACCTAAGCAAGGTCGTCGACCTATCACTTGCCGTTGGTTTTTTACAATTAAGAGTGATGGTCAACACAAGGCACGACTTGTGGCTAGAGGTTTTACTCAGATTAAAGGGCTTGATTATGTGGAAACTTTTGCGCCTGTCATTAGGTATGCTTCTATTCGAATCATGTTGTCCATTGCTGCAAGATATAGACTTACTATTCATCAGATGGATGTGAAAACGGCTTTTCTCAATGGTGATTTAAGGGAAGACCTTTACATGATTCAACCTGAAGGTTTTGTGGTCAAAGGAAAAGAAGATCATGTTCTTAAGCTTAATAAGTCGATTTATGGTTTGAAGCAAGCTCCAATGGTTTGGAATGACAAAATCAATGAAGTGTTACATGTGATTGGTTTTAAGCAAAACTCTGCGGAGTATTGTTTGTATTCTAAGAAAAATGGGAATTTGTTTATTATGGTCGCACTTTATGTCGACGATCTTCTCATTGCTGGAAATAATCAGACTGAAATTGATAAGGTTAAAGCTCAATTGATGCTGCACTTTAAGATGAAAAACCTAGGAGTTGCTAGCAAGTTTCTTGGAATGAACATTAGTCAAGATAAGGCCTCAATACTGCTTTCTCTTCATGATTATGTTCACCTGATGCTAAAGGAGTATCAGATGGTAGATTGCAATCCTATCTACACACCAGCGGATCCTAATCAGGATCTAACTATAACTGATGACTCAAAGGACTGGGATGCCACAATGTATCGATCCTTGGTTGGCAAATTACTTTTTGCTGTTAATACAGTCCGGTTTGATATTGCTTATATTGTTGGTGTGTTATCAAGATATTTACAATCTCCAAAGGAAAAGCATTGGGTTGCTGCGAAGCGTGTTCTTAGATATTTGAAGGCAACAGAGGATATGAAAATTGTTTATTCCAGAAAGGATCATGGGAATTATCTTTTGGGATATTGTGATGCTGACTGGGCTACTGATAAGACGGAAAGAAAGTCAACTACTGGTTTCATGTTTAGGTATAGCGGTGGTGCTATTACTTGGAGATCTAGAAAACAGTCGACTATTGCTTTGTCGACAGCAGAAGCCGAATACATGGCATTAACTGACGGTATTAAAGATGCTCTATGGTTACAGCAGGTGTTTGCAGAACTTGGTATCCCCTTGGCAAAATTGATAGTTCATGATGACAATGTGAGCTGCGTTAATATTGCTAAAAACCCAGTGTCACATGATCGAACTAAACATATTGATATCAAGCATCACTTTATCAGGCATCATGTGAAAAATGGCAACATTGAACTACGACACCTAACTACTGACAAGATGCTAGCTGATATGCTTACCAAGGGATTATCAAGAGAGCAATTTCAAAAACTTCGGATGCTGAGTGGTATGAGGAAATTTTAATTATGGGAGGGTGTTGTGATGATTAAAATCCGAGACGGCATTAGCTATCGGCATTGGTTAAACGGCATTAGCTAAACGGCATTACAATACGCCGTAGCTAAATGGCATTAGTTAAGCGGCATTACGACACGCCGTAGCTTATAAGAGGACTATAAATAAGAGGCAATGTGCCCACAATAAGTAAGTAGTTTACCTATAAGATAAATAAGTTAATACAAACAGTTTATCAAAGATGTCAGCTAAAGAAAGACTTTCCAAATTACAACAGGTTATGATGCATCCTGCAAGCGTCCTGCAGTTCCCCTCTGAATTAACATTGACTGGTCCAGAGACTTATCATGTCTGGATGAAGGAACTCGAGGACTTTCTTTTTGGCTTCGGGGTCGGCTTACTTCAATACGCCGAAAATGGAACTCTGAGCATCGAACTGGACGATATCTCGGACATTTCTTCTGCTTTCTTTATTGAACAATTGGATAGCGTGTTTGGTATTATTCTCAAGGCAAGCATTAGCCAAGAGATTCGCGGAATTATTCGCTCCACGCACTCACGTCTGACTGCTAGAAATCAATTTTTGTTTCTTCAAGAGAAGTATGGTACTCTTCCACTCCCAGTGGCTCTCACTAGCGCTGGGATTCTGGAAGAAGCTACTAGGCCCACTGAGTTTGTTGACATCAGGGCAATGCTTCAACGCAAAAATTTGTTGGTTAGACAGCAATTGACTAAGGAGGCAATCATTGCATTATGGACTTTGGATAACATGATGCAACTTGGTGTGCCATATCCGGTTATCTCAAGCGTCATTAAAGAGCTTGAACACAAGGGGATTACTACTAATACTCTTCTGTATCAGGTCTTGCATGAGATAACTGGATCGCATGAGTATGTTCGTCTGAACAGTCTTGCACTTTTGGGTCACGATTCTCTGTCTAAGAAGACGTCCAAACCTCGTCGCAAAGGTAAAAAGAAGGAAAAGCAACAACCATATGATGAAGAGTATCCTCAAGGTATGTTGGCTTATTCCTTCCTTGGACATCTGTTACTGATACCAACATTTCTTGATACTGGTGCCAGTGGACATTTCTTCTCTGACATTCGTTTCTTTCAAGACATGATTCCAGAGAATGGCTCTATTCTGGGTGTTGCTGGAAACCTTGCAATTGTTGGGAAAGGTACAGTTCGGATTTCTACTCCAGCTGGACCTTTTATTCTACATGATGTTGGTTACACTCCTAACGGTATTGCTAACCTTATCTCGGTTGGAAAAGCTTCTAATCATAAGTTAGAGTTTCTCTTCAATCATCAAGGTGCCACTATCCGCTCCACCAAGAAAATGTTTGCTCATCGAGATCCACTTTCAAACCTTTACACTGTTTCATGTGAACCTTCTACTGTGATTCCGAAGCAGATTGCTTACAAGGCTGTGTCCTCTGGCCGTGATATTGATCGCTGGCATAGAAGACTTGGCCACCCTAGCGCTTCTGTTATGGCCTCGCTTTTCAAGATCCATCCACTCTGGAAGGCTGGTCAGAGTTTACTGAGTTGTACCGGATGTATTACTGGTAAAACTGTTGACTCTGCTCCTAAAGAACGGACCACCAATCCTTCTCAGCCACTTGAGTTAGTCCATGTGGATCTTTGTGGGCCATTTAACTACGGATCCTACGATGCATCTCGGTATTTCTTGACTATTGTTGACGGCTATACAAAATGGACCACTGTTGTTTGCCTCAATAAGAAATCTGGATGCACTCAAGGTATCATTAATTTTATTAATACCTCTGAAACAATGTTCCGCAGTAAAGGATTGACTTACTGCGTTGGTACTCTCCGTACAGATAATGGAGGTGAGTTTGTGAGTGAAGAATTGACTAACTTCCTCACCAAGCGTGGCATCTCTCACGAAACCACGGTTCCCCATCATTCGTATCAAAATGGCGTTGCCGAACGAATGAACCGTACACTTCAAGATAAAGCCCGCGCTCTTATGCTTCATACCAATGTTCCAGCTCAACTTTGGCCTGAAGCAATCAATACTGCTGTTTTTTTGGCTAATTGTACGCCATCACGCTCTATTGATTTTGATGTCCCATACAAACGATGGTATGGTCGCTCTTTCAACTACAAATTTCTCCGAGAATTTGGATGTGTTGCTTATGCTATTATTCCTAAGGCCCTCCGTCAAGGAAAGCTCGATGCTAAAGCCTCTCCTTGTGTCATGATTGGCTATGAATTGCAACGAAAAGCATATCGACTCTATGACCCCAGAACAAATAAGGTTATTTGCGCTGCTCAAGCAATTTTTGAGGAGGATAAATTTTTTTATCCAACTGTGTCTCTGGCGCTGACTAGCACAATCAATCCTCCTCAAATTTCTGGGGTTGGCAATCCAAAGATTGGAGGGATTCATTCTCTACCTATGAATTCTCAGCCAGCTATTTCTATGACTAGAGATGAATTGACAGTTGAATCCGAGCTTGACCCTCTGGACACCTCGTTGATAGTGGACGATAATGATACAGTATCTAAATCAGATGCATACGGTAATGCGTCTGAGTTGGCTGAAGATACTGGATCTGAGCTTGGTTACTTAAGGGATCATAATACTGCCTTAATTCGCACTGCTGCTCGCGAAATTGGAAATGAATTAGTTGTTTCTGGTTCATCCAAGTCAAATGAACTAACTATCGCTGATGCTTCAGATGCTGAAATTAACCTGTCCTCTACTATTGATCTGATTGATGTGAGTAATCCTAATGGTTCTAATGAGAATCATCTTGTCCTTGATGATCCTCAACCAAGTCGTGAAGCCATCACGTACCCTGGATTTCTGCACACGCCAGAAGAGCCTGAGTCTCATGCGGATGAGATCAGTGACTCAGAGATATCTGACCCCAGACGGTTGGAATATATCCCTGGAACTACTGACCTGGTTGCAGGTAGTACTTCGGGATCACCCCAACTTCAGGTTGTGAAATATGTATCACAATCTACTTCTGCGGAGTCTGATGCTTCACTGTCGCTGGACAATCATGTTGCCCAACAAACATCACTGTCTCGTCCTGCTACTCCTCAAGCACAAGAAGTTCCTTATACCAATCCCATTGATTATAAGAACTCCAGTTCATCTCACAATCTCTTCAAGTATGATCGGTCTCCGTCAGACAAGCGGCCTATCCCATATCCAAGGGTTAAGCGCTATGATCCCAACTATAACCCGTTTTGTGGTGATATACCTCCGACTACTTTTGTTAATCTTCCAAAGACACCTCAAAATGAGATTATCTATAAGTACTACGGAAAGCTGAAGATTTCACATACTAAAATCCCGGATTCTGATCTCAGATATCTGGAAGGTGCATCTACTTCAGCTGGTCCTCCTCCTCCGCCTCCGCCTCCACCTTCTGCTTTACCGCAAAAGCGTCTTATCCGTCACAAAGGCTCCCAACCTAAGCCCCTTTTTCCTGGTCCGCTTAGTTCTGATGAACATGATCCTACTACCCACCGTTCGTCTTCAGGGAGGGATAAGAAGCCTCGTGTCTCTGATATTGTCACAAATGGTTCTTCTAATGATGGTGTCCTGACATCCGTTAAGACGCCACTCTCAGATGACACAGATGAATCCGAAATGAATACAAATGGTGTGAATTATCCTGCTACTTGTCTTTTGGCTGCTAAGCATTCTCTTGAGAATGTACCTATGACATTTGATCAAGCTGTTACTTCTGATGATGCTTACTTATGGAAAGATGCTATTCAAAAGGAAATGGAAGCCCACTATGAGAATCAGACCTTTCTGTTAGTTCCACCTAAGCAAGGTCGTCGACCTATTACTTGCCGTTGGGTTTTTACAATTAAGAGTGATGGTCAACACAAGGCACGACTTGTGGCTAGAGGTTTTACTCAGATTAAAGGACTTGATTATGTGGAAACTTTTGCGCCTGTCATTAGGTATGCTTCTATTCGAATCATGTTGTCCATTGCTGCAAGATATAGACTTACTATTCATCAGATGGATGTGAAAACGGCTTTTCTCAATGGTGATTTAAGGGAAGACCTTTACATGATTCAACCTGAAGGTTTTGTGGTCAAAGGAAAAGAAGATCATGTTCTTAAGCTTAATAAGTCGATTTATGGTTTGAAGCAAGCTCCAATGGTTTGGAATGACAAAATCAATGAAGTGTTACATGTGATTGGTTTTAAGCAAAACTCTGCGGAGTATTGTTTGTATTCTAAGAAAAATGGGAATTTGTTTATTATGGTCGCACTTTATGTCGACGATCTTCTCATTGCTGGAAATAATCAGACTGAAATTGATAAGGTTAAAGCTCAATTGATGCTGCACTTTAAGATGAAAGACCTAGGAGTTGCTAGCAAGTTTCTTGGAATGAACATTAGTCAAGATAAGGCCTCAATACTGCTCTCTCTTCATGATTATGTTCACCTGATGCTAAAGGAGTATCAGATGGTAGATTGCAATCCTATCTACACACCAGCGGATCCTAATCAGGATCTAACTATAACTGATGACTCAAAGGACTGGGATGCCACAATGTATCGATCCTTGGTTGGCAAATTACTTTTTGCTGTTAATACAGTCCGGTTTGATATTGCTTATATTGTTGGTGTGTTATCAAGATATTTACAATCTCCAAAGGAAAAGCATTGGGTTGCTGCGAAGCGTGTTCTTAGATATTTGAAGGCAACAGAGGATATGAAAATTGTTTATTCCAGAAAGGATTATGGGAATTATCTTTTGGGATATTGTGATGCTGACTGGGCTACTGATAAGACGGAAAGAAAGTCAACTACTGGTTTCATGTTTAGGTATAGCGGTGGTGCTATTACTTGGAGATCTAGAAAACAGTCGACTATTGCTTTGTCGACGGCAGAAGCCGAATACATGGCATTAACTGACGGTATTAAAGATGCTCTATGGTTACAGCAGGTGTTTGCAGAACTTGGTATCCCCTTGGCAAAATTGATAGTTCATGATGACAATGTGAGCTGCGTTAATATTGCTAAAAACCCAGTGTCACATGATCGAACTAAACATATTGATATCAAGCATCACTTTATCAGGCATCATGTGAAAAATGGCAACATTGAACTACGACACCTAACTACTGACAAGATGCTAGCTGATATGCTTACCAAGGGATTATCAAGAGAGCAATTTCAAAAACTTCGGATGCTGAGTGGTATGAGGAAATTTTAATTATGGGAGAGTGTTGTGATGATTAAAATCCGAGACGGCATTAGCTAAACGGCATTAGCTATCGGCATTGGTTAAACGGCATTAGCTAAACGGCATTAGCTAAATGGCATTAGCTAAACGGCATTACAATAGGCCGTAGCTAAATGGCATTAGCTAAACGGCATTACAATAGGCCGTAGCTAAATGGCATTAGCTAAACGGCATTACAATAGGCCGTAGCTAAATGGCATTAGCTAAACGGCATTAGCTAAACGGCATTAGCTAAACGGCATTACAATACGCCGTAGCTAAATGGCATTAGTTAAGCGGCATTACGACACGCCGTAGCTTATAAGAGGACTATAAATAAGAGGCAATGTGCCCACAATAAGTAAGTAGTTTACCTATAAGATAAATAAGTTAATACAAACAGTTTATCAAAGATGTCAGCTAAAGAAAGACTTTCCAAACTACAACAAAAGATATGTATTCATTACTTGATTCCGAATCTCCACTGTTAATTACCAAATCTGATCCCCGATATCGCTTATCCCCCCTTGAAGCTGAACGTATCATAGGGTCAGCTTCATCAGAACTAGAGGGGCCATCATCAGATGTACTATTCAGATTTTCAAGACTATGTTTTATAATACGTTTCCGTGGTGTTCTCCCAGGACGACGATTAGTGTCACTAGAAAATTCTGATTCACTTCTTGATACTTGTGATCTTTCATCATCTGGCGTAGATGAAGTTTCACTGTCCCCAGAGTCGTTCTTTATACTCTCAATATCGTCACCAGATATATTTTCACCATGATCACTGATATCTGCTAAATTATCCTCATCAGCAGTAGTAGTACTTGAGATAGTATCAACACTGTCCTCAGTATCATTACTAGTTGGATCTTCTGCACCATGATCCATAATTTTCTCTGCTGTTGCATCGTCAGTCACACTATCATTTTCATTATTCACATCATCATTCTCACAGTTAACGTCATCATCTGGATCAATTCTCCCTGAAACCTTGTGTTCTCCTTTCTTCAACTTAGAACTAATTGATCGATCGCTATTAACTGGAACAGCTCCAATACCCTTGGCCGTTCCTCCAATACCCACAATTGGGTTTTCCGCAGATGCTTCTTGCGCCATAGACACAGCGGAATAATAGTAGCTACCCTCATCAAAACGAACATGCGTTGCAGTTACAATCATCCTCTTAGTCGGATCAAACAACCTATAGGCCTTTCTTAAAGGTTCATATCCTAGCATAACACACTTAATTCCTGTGGCCGCAAACTTTCCAGCTCGGATATCTATAGGAATATTGCCATAAGCAACACATCCAAATACTCGAAGAATAGATAAATCAGGTTTATTTCCAGTCCATCTAAGATATGGACTCTCTCCATCAATAGTTCTGGATGGACTTCTATTAATGAGATAAACTGCAGTCAATACTGCTTCTGGCCAGAGTTCTACTGGCACATTACTCGCATGCATCATAGCTCTCGTCTTTTCTTGAATGGTCCTATGCATGCGCTCCGCCACTCCATTCTGATAGGAATGATAAGGAACTGTCAACTCATGACTAATTCCCTTTGTTATAAAGAACTGATGGAGAGCTTTATTCACAAACTCTCCTCCATTATCAGTTCGAACAATACCGGCACAAAACAGTAATCCTTTACTCTGAAACTGTCTTTCACTGTTGACAATAAACTGAATCAATGCTTCTGTACTTTCTGATTTCTTCTTAAGGCATACCACATGAGTCCATTTAGTATAACCATCAACCACTGTTAGAAAATACTTGGATTCATTCACGGACTTATAATTAAATGGTCCACACACATCAACATGTAATAATTGGAGTGGTTGTATCGGCTGTGTAGTTCGCAGTTTTGGAATACTTACTGTAGTTTTAGTTACGGAACATTCACCACACATAGTGATATGATCGCTACTCTTCCAAAAACCATGTTCTTTATTAATACTTTCCATAACATTAGTACCAGGATGTCCTAATCGCCGATGCCAAGTCTCAATATTATCTTCTGATTTGGCTTTAAAAGCAACACTTCCATTATCAGAATTCTGTATCCTGTAGAGTCCTGTATTCGGTTCTTTGACTGCAATTACTTGTTTTGTAACATAATCAATAGCCTTCTGTCCATCAAATAAAATTTTCGCCCCATTGTCAGTTGCTCGTGAAACTGACACAAGATTAACTTCTCCACCTGGAGTATAATATGCATCCTTCAATTGTATAGTAGTTCCACCAAGCAAGTTCATACTGACTTTGCCTCTTGCCGTAATTGCCAACAGACCCCCAATTCCTTTAATCCGATCATCATGGGTTTCCAAAGATTCAAATAACGCCTTGTTTGCCATAAAGTGTCTCGATGCCCCACTATCAAGATATGTGGGATACTTTTCCGCAACCCCATGGTATGCAAGCCATGAGTGATTGTTCTTCGATAATGCATGCTTCTCATCATCATCGGTTTCCTTAAGTACCTTCTTACAATCCTTTTTCACATGTCCCTTTTTACCGCACTTAAAACAGGTCACCTGACGTCGTGCCTTCCGATGTCCTAGAAATGCCGAATGATTATTACCAGCCTGATATTCACCATTCATTTTGCTAAAAAAATGCATAAAATTTGAAGTTTCCGCAGTAATGCCTCGATTATCATACCGGTCAATAAAGTTTTGGATAACATGTTCCGGAACTTGCTCTTGTCGAAGAATAAAGATTCCAATAATGCATGATTGCATTTCCTGACTAAAATTTGAAAAATAGTTCCGATGTCGTTCCATGGCATATTCAAATGGCGATAGTGTGCTTGAAGATGGCGATACAGTGGTTGTACCCTTTACTGCTTGAGCAAATGACATTGTCCCATACTCATCCTTGATTGTATGAAACCGTTCTCGTGCAGTCGAGCATTGAATTCTCTCAGTATATTGTGCAACCTTTTCAGTAACTCCCTTTCGTAATAATAACGCAATAATACCATCTAATGCTGTCGCCGCATTATTGACCACTTCATTTGGTGATCCATCTGGTAATCCAAGGTCCCCATGGACAAGGTACTGAACAAGACCGAAGCCAATCAGATCGAGCTTGTAGATAAATAACTTTGCCCATCGAGCATAATTGGTAGCTCCTTGCAACTTTTCTGTTGGTTCAAAAGTTGCCTCGCTTCCAGGGTTACTCATAACCTGTCGTAAGCTAGCGTTTCTCTCAATGGCTTCCATATCTTACTATTGTAGATATTCTTATTCTTGTTACTATACTAGCTATTTCCTGTCCTATTTATATTCTTTCTGAGATGCCTTCAGTTATCTTTATCTCATGACATCATTATTAGTATGACCTCATATTATTATCAGTTCACTATTAGTATGACCTGATAACTTTATTAGATTGCTAATACTATGACCTCATACTCTTAATATACCATAAACAGTATGATATCATGGTACTGAAGGATTGCTATTTCTCAATACCAGCTTATTTATCATGCATGATGTATATCACCATGCATCAACTCCTTCAATACTTTCAGCACTTTCAACATATTCAGCATAATAAGTGTGTTAACGAGAGGTTCTGATTATTTCTCGTTACACAATTATGTAACGATAAAATCCTGGTGGTATCGTTACAATCACTTATAAATTAGCTAATTAACAATATGAAGTATTGTTAACTACAAGATATAAGTTGTATAGTTATCTCAGATTGTATCTCTAAGTTACTTGATGATTTATTAGCTATTTCCTTCTGTATTTATATTATTCCAGAGACAGGGTTACTTCCTTCAATAAGGTTTGCCTTATATCCTCTTTCGGGATTCTTCCTGACTCGTCTCAGTACACGGCAGTGTTTTGACTTCCTTTCTCGTCACCATAGGCATCATCCCTTATCCGCACGCTGGCATGTGATGCTCACGTGTCATACCATGTGACCAACACGTGTGATACACGTGTCTAGTGTAAACGATATTTTGTCGTTACAAATTACAAATATTGGGCGTGTGGCGTAGTTGGTAGCGCGCTCCCTTAGCATGGGAGAGGTCTTGGGTTCGATTCCCAACTCGTCCATTGATTAATTTTTTAACATACTAAATAGAATGGACGTTGTGGAGTGTCGTAATCTAACCTTTATGTTAATGTTGTGATTTGGAAAGTCTTTCTTTAGCTGACATCGTTGATAAACTGTTTGTATTAACTTATTTATCTTATTGGTAAACTACTTACTTAATGTGGGCACATTGCCTCTTATTTATAGTACTCTGATTAACTGCCGCGTGTTGTAATGCCGTTTAGCCAATGCCGTTTAGCCAATGCCGTTTATGCGGACTTGTCTATGCAGCCTCGGATTTTAATCATCACAACAGGTTGCTAATACTGTTGTAATTTGGAAAGTCTTTCTTTAGCTGACATCTTTGATAAACTGTTTGTATTAACTTATTTATCTTATAGGTAAACTACTTACTTATTGTGGGCACATTGCCTCTTATTTATAGTCCTCTTATAAGCTACGGCGTGTCGTAATGCCGCTTAACTAATGCCATTTAGCTACGGCGTATTGTAATGCCGTTTAGCTAATGCTGTTTAGCTAATGCCGTTTAACCAATGCCGATAGCTAATGCCGTCTCGGATTTTAATCATCACAACACCCTCCCATAATTAAAATTTCCTCATACCACTCAGCATCCGAAGTTTTTGAAATTGCTCTCTTGATAATCCCTTGGTAAGCATATCAGCTAGCATCTTGTCAGTAGTTAGGTGTCGTAGTTCAATGTTGCCATTTTTCACATGATGCCTGATAAAGTGATGCTTGATATCAATATGTTTAGTTCGATCATGTGACACTGGGTTTTTAGCAATATTAACGCAGCTCACATTGTCATCATGAACTATCAATTTTGCCAAGGGGATACCAAGTTCTGCAAACACCTGCTGTAACCATAGAGCATCTTTAATACCGTCAGTTAATGCCATGTATTCGGCTTCTGCTGTCGACAAAGCAATAGTCGACTGTTTTCTAGATCTCCAAGTAATAGCACCACCGCTATACCTAAACATGAAACCAGTAGTTGACTTTCTTTCCGTCTTATCAGTAGCCCAGTCAGCATCACAATATCCCAAAAGATAATTCCCATGATCCTTTCTGGAATAAACAATTTTCATATCCTCTGTTGCCTTCAAATATCTAAGAACACGCTTCGCAGCAACCCAATGCTTTTCCTTTGGAGATTGTAAATATCTTGATAACACACCAACAATATAAGCAATATCAAACCGGACCGTATTAACAGCAAAAAGTAATTTACCAACCAAGGATCGATACATTGTGGCATCCCAGTCCTTTGAGTCATCAGTTATAGTTAGATCCTGATTAGGATCCGCTGGTGTGTAGATAGGATTGCAATCTACCATCTGATACTCCTTTAGCATCAGGTGAACATAATCATGAAGAGAAAGCAGTATTGAGGCCTTATCTTGACTAATGTTCATTCCAAGAAACTTGCTAGCAACTCCTAGGTTTTTCATCTTAAAGTGCAGCATCAATTGAGCTTTAACCTTATCAATTTCAGTCTGATTATTTCCAGCAATGAGAAGATCGTCGACATAAAGTGCGACCATAATAAACAAATTCCCATTTTTCTTAGAATACAAACAATACTCCGCAGAGTTTTGCTTAAAACCAATCACATGTAACACTTCATTGATTTTGTCATTCCAAACCATTGGAGCTTGCTTCAAACCATAAATCGACTTATTAAGCTTAAGAACATGATCTTCTTTTCCTTTGACCACAAAACCTTCAGGTTGAATCATGTAAAGGTCTTCCCTTAAATCACCATTGAGAAAAGCCGTTTTCACATCCATCTGATGAATAGTAAGTCTATATCTTGCAGCAATGGACAACATGATTCGAATAGAAGCATACCTAATGACAGGCGCAAAAGTTTCCACATAATCAAGTCCTTTAATCTGAGTAAAACCTCTAGCCACAAGTCGTGCCTTGTGTTGACCATCACTCTTAATTGTAAAAACCCAACGGCAAGTAATAGGTCGACGACCTTGCTTAGGTGGAACTAACAGAAAGGTCTGATTCTCATAGTGGGCTTCCATTTCCTTTTGAATAGCATCTTTCCATAAGTAAGCATCATCAGAAGTAACAGCTTGATCAAATGTCATAGGTACATTCTCAAGAGAATGCTTAGCAGCCATAAAACAAGTAGCAGGATAATTCACACCATTCGTATTCATATCGGATTCATCTGTGTCATCTGAGAGTGGCGTCTTAACAGATGTCAGGACACCATCATTAGAAGAACCATTTGTGACAATATCAGAGACACGAGGCTTCTTATCCCTCCCTGAAGACGAACGGTGGGTAGTAGGATCATGTTCGTCAGAACTAAGCGGACCAGGAAAAAGTGGCTTAGGTTGGGAGCCTTTGTGACGGATAAGACGCTTTTGCGGCAAAGCAGAAGGTGGAGGCGGAGGCGGCGAAGGCGGCAGAGGAGGACCAGCTGAAGTAGATGCACCTTCCAGATATCTGAGATCAGAATCCGGGATTTTAGTATGTGAAATCTTCAGCTTTCCGTAGTACTTATAGATAATCTCATTTTGAGGTGTCTTTGGAAGATTAACAAAAGTAGTCGGAGGTATATCACCACAAAACGGGTTATAGTTGGGATCATAGCGCTTAACCCTTGGATATGGGATAGGCCGCTTGTCTGACGGAGACCGATCATACTTGAAGAGATTGTGAGATGAACTGGAGTTCTTATAATCAATGGGATTGGTATAAGGAACTTCTTGTGCTTGAGGAGTAGCAGGACGAGACAGTGATGTTTGTTGGGCAACATGATTGTCCAGCGACAGTGAAGCATCAGACTCCGCAGAAGTAGATTGTGATACATATTTCACAACCTGAAGTTGGGGTGATCCCGAAGTACTACCTGCAACCAGGTCAGTAGTTCCAGGGATATATTCCAACCGTCTGGGGTCAGATATCTCTGAGTCACTGATCTCATCCGCATGAGACTCAGGCTCTTCTGGCGTGTGCAGAAATCCAGGGTACGTGATGGCTTCACGACTTGGTTGAGGATCATCAAGGACAAGATGATTCTCATTAGAACCATTAGGATTACTCACATCAATCAGATCAATAGTAGAGGACAGGTTAATTTCAGCATCTGAAGCATCAGCGATAGTTAGTTCATTTGACTTGGATGAACCAGAAAAACTAATTCATTTCCAATTTCGCGAGCAGCAGTGCGAATTAAGGCAGTATTATGATCCCTTAAGTAACCAAGCTCAGATCCAGTATCTTCAGCCAACTCAGACGCATTACCGTATGCATCTGATTTAGATACTGTATCATTATCGTCCACTATCAACGAGGTGTCCAGAGGGTCAAGCTCGGATTCAACTGTCAATTCATCTCTAGTCATAGAAATAGCTGGCTGAGAATTCATAGGTAGAGAATGAATCCCTCCAATCTTTGGATTGCCAACCCCAGAAATTTGAGGAGGATTGATTGTGCTAGTCAGCGCCAGAGACACAGTTGGATAAAAAAATTTATCCTCCTCAAAAATTGCTTGAGCAGCGCAAATAACCTTATTTGTTCTGGGGTCATAGAGTCGATATGCTTTTCGTTGCAATTCATAGCCAATCATGACACAAGGAGAGGCTTTAGCATCGAGCTTTCCTTGACGGAGGGCCTTAGGAATAATAGCATAAGCAACACATCCAAATTCTCGGAGAAATTTGTAGTTGAAAGAGCGACCATACCATCGTTTGTATGGGACATCAAAATCAATAGAGCGTGATGGCGTACAATTAGCCAAAAAAACAGCAGTATTGATTGCTTCAGGCCAAAGTTGAGCTGGAACATTGGTATGAAGCATAAGAGCGCGGGCTTTATCTTGAAGTGTACGGTTCATTCGTTCGGCAACGCCATTTTGATACGAATGATGGGGAACCGTGGTTTCGTGAGAGATGCCACGCTTGGTGAGGAAGTTAGTCAATTCCTCACTCACAAACTCACCTCCATTATCTGTACGGAGAGTACCAACGCAGTAAGTCAATCCTTTACTGCGGAACATTGTTTCAGAGGTATTAATAAAATTAATGATACCTTGAGTGCATCCAGATTTCTTATTGAGGCAAACAACAGTGGTCCATTTTGTATAGCCGTCAATAATAGTCAAGAAATACCGAGATGCATCGTAGGATCCGTAGTTAAATGGCCCACAAAGATCCGCATGGACTAACTCAAGTGGCTGAGAAGGATTGGTGGTCCGTTCTTTAGGAGTAGAGTCAACAGTTTTACCAGTAATACATCCGGTACAACTCAGTAAACTCTGACCAGCCTTCCAGAGTGGATGGATCTTAACAAGCGAGGCCATAACAGAAGCGCTAGGGTGGCCAAGTCTTCTATGCCAGCGATCAATATCACGGCCAGAGGACACAGCCTTGTAAGCAATCTGCTTCGGAATCACAGTAGAAGGTTCACATGAAACAGTGTAAAGGTTTGAAAGTGGATCTCGATGAGCAAACATTTTCTTGGTGGAGCGGATAGTGGCACCTTGATGATTGAAGAGAAACTAACTTATGATTAGAAGCTTTTCCAACCGAGATAAGGTTAGCAATACCGTTAGGAGTGTAACCAACATCATGTAGAATAAAAGGTCCAGCTGAAGTAGAAATCCGAACTGTACCTTTCCCAACAATTGCAAGGTTTCCAGCAACACCCAGAATAGAGCCATTCTCTGGAATCATGTCTTGAAAGAAACGAATGTCAGAAAAGAAATGTCCACTGGCACCAGTATCAAGAAATGTTGGTATCAGTAACAGATGTCCAAGGAAGGAATAAGCCAACATACCTTGAGGAGACTCCTCATCATATGGTTGTTGCTTATCCTTCTTTTTACCTTTGCGACGAGGTTTGGACGTCTTCTTAGACAGAGAATCGTGTCCCAAAAGTGCAAGACTGTTCAGACGAACATACTCATGCGATCCAGTTATCTCATGCAAGACCTGATACAGAAGAGTATTAGTAGTAATCCCCTTGTGTTCAAGCTCTTTAATGACGCTTGAGATAACCGGATATGGCACACCAAGTTGCATCATGTTATCCAAAGTCCATAATGCAATGATTGCCTCCTTAGTCAATTGCTGCCTAACCAACAAATTTTTGCGTTGAAGCATTGCCCTGATGTCAACAAACTCAGTGGGCCTAGTAGCCTCTTCCAGAATCCCAGCGCTAGTGAGAGCCACTGGGAGTGGAAGAGTACCATACTTCTCTTGAAGAAACAAAAATTGATTTCTAGCAGTCAGACGTGAGTGCGTGGAGCGAATAATTCCGCGAATCTCTTGGCTAATACTTGCCTTGAGAACAATACCAAACACGCTATCCAATTGTTCAATAAAGAAAGCAGAAGAAATGTCCGAGATATCGTCCAGTTCGATGCTCAGAGTTCCATTTTCGGCGTATTGAAGTAAGCCGACCCCGAAGCCAAAAAGAAAGTCCTCGAGTTCCTTCATCCAAACATGATAAGTCTCTGGACCAGTCAATGTTAATTCAGAGGGGAACTGCAGGACGCTTGCAGGATGCATCATAACCTGTTGTAATTTGGAAAGTCTTTCTTTAGCTGACATCTTTGATAAACTGTTTGTATTAACTTATTTATCTTATAGGTAAACTACTTACTTATTGTGGGCACATTGCCTCTTATTTATAGTCCTCTTATAAGCTACGGCGTGTCGTAATGCCGCTTAACTAATGCCATTTAGCTACGGCGTATTGTAATGCCGTTTAGCTAATGCTGTTTAGCTAATGCCGTTTAACCAATGCCGATAGCTAATGCCGTTTAGCTAATGCCGTTTAACCAATGCCGATAGCTAATGCCGTCTCGGATTTTAATCATCACAACAAATACTATGACCTCATACTCTTAATATACCATTAACAGTATGATATCATAGTACTGAAAGATTGCGATCTCTTAGTACAAACATATTTATCATGCATGATGTATTTCAACATGCATTAGCTCCTTCAACACTTTCAACATGGAGTAGAGTGGTTTTTTCGTATTGATACAAATATCCCAGTATTCATAAATTATCGTGATTTGGTTGCAACCAGATGGAGCAGTATTACCCTACCTATAATGCCTTATAAGACGGATTTACTGCCTCCAAAATATTTAGTTCAAAATAAATATAGTATACGTTTGTAAGATAGCTCGGTGTTGTAATTTGGAAAGTCTTTCTTTAGCTGACATCTTTGATAAACTGTTTGTATTAACTTATTTATCTTATAGGTAAACTACTTACTTATTGTGGGCACATTGCCTCTTATTTATAGTCCTCTTATAAGCTACGGCGTGTCGTAATGCCGCTTAACTAATGCCATTTAGCTACGGCGTATTGTAATGCCGTTTAGCTAATGCCGTTTAGCTAATGCCATTTAGCTACGGCCTATTGTAATGCCATTTAGCTAATGCCATTTAGCTAATGCCGTTTAGCTAATGCCGTCTCGGATTTTAATCATCACAACACCCGGCACTATCAATAATACCTCGTATCTTACTGAGCTCACTACTACTACTTATTATTTATTTATTACTATTAGTGCAAGGTCCCCATCAGAGAAGAGACAACACTAAGTACGTCAGTCGACGCTTTCACTTACTATTATTTCATAGGTAATGTACTGCTTCGATGTGCGTAGATCATCAACAACCCATTTCTCCATTTGTGGATTCATTTTGCGACGACATCTTAATTATAGCATTCTGTTGTGATGATTAATATCCGAGGCTGCATAAACGAGTCTACCTAAACGAGTTTCACTTAAACGAGGTTACTTAAACGAGTTTCACTTAGACGCAGTATCCGCGGTAGCTAATCAGAGGACTATAAATAAGAGGCAATGTGCCCACAATAAGCAAGTAGTTTACCAATAAGATAAATAAGTTAATACAAACAGTTTATCAACGATGTCAGCTAAAGAAAGACTTTCCAAATCACAACATGTGCAAGTCCGAGCTGGAAAACTGATGCAACTTGATCAAATCTACCAGGAATTGCAATACGAGAGAAAATTTGATCTTGAAAGAGAATTTGAAAGGTATGTGGAAATTTTCGAAGAAGCGAGAAAGAAACGAGAGACAGCCGGGAACTTCCTTTTAGCGCGGGATATAGCAATATTATACCAGCGTGATTGTGATACAGTATATCAGGCTCTCAACAACACTCCCGCTGATGAATACATAACACTATTGGACGCAGTACGAAGATCACACAACAACCGAAAAATTGCGGGAAAAGAAATTCTGGATATCATCATGGAAGGAGGTTGCGTGGCCAAAGCTGATATCATAAGTAGGGTCAGAAATAACCCGTCATTTAACTTGTGGAACCCATTACAATTTGGAAAAAGATACGACAACAAACCAACGAAGCACGAGGTATACGCGAATCATGTCAAAACTGAGGGACAAACAAAACTGGATCCGAATAATATAGTACTTGATACAGGTGCAACTGCATCGGTGGTAGACAAGAAATTTTTTAATACACAAGATGCGTATGAAAGTAGAGAGACCCAGATGATCACCTTACATCTACCTTTCGGCAAACCAAACATCCAAAAACGGGCTGAAATAGGGAATTTTCTGTTGTAATTTGGAAAGTCTTTCTTTAGCTGACATCTTTGATAAACTGTTTGTATTAACTTATTTATCTTATAGGTAAACTACTTACTTATTGTGGGCACATTGCCTCTTATTTATAGTCCTCTTATAAGCTACGGCGTGTCGTAATGCCGCTTAACTAATGCCATTTAGCTACGGCGTATTGTAATGCCGTTTAGCTAATGCCGTTTAACCAATGCCGATAGCTAATGCCGTCTCGGATTTTAATCATCACAACACCCTCCCATAATTAAAATTTCCTCATACCACTCAGCATCCGAAGTTTTTGAAATTGCTCTCTTGATAATCCCTTGGTAAGCATATCAGCTAGCATCTTGTCAGTAGTTAGGTGTCGTAGTTCAATGTTGCCATTTTTCACATGATGCCTGATAAAGTGATGCTTGATATCAATATGTTTAGTTCGATCATGTGACACTGGGTTTTTAGCAATATTAACGCAGCTCACATTGTCATCATGAACTATCAATTTTGCCAAGGGGATACCAAGTTCTGCAAACACCTGCTGTAACCATAGAGCATCTTTAATACCGTCAGTTAATGCCATGTATTCGGCTTCTGCTGTCGACAAAGCAATAGTCGACTGTTTTCTAGATCTCCAAGTAATAGCACCACCGCTATACCTAAACATGAAACCAGTAGTTGACTTTCTTTCCGTCTTATCAGTAGCCCAGTCAGCATCACAATATCCCAAAAGATAATTCCCATGATCCTTTCTGGAATAAACAATTTTCATATCCTCTGTTGCCTTCAAATATCTAAGAACACGCTTCGCAGCAACCCAATGCTTTTCCTTTGGAGATTGTAAATATCTTGATAACACACCAACAATATAAGCAATATCAAACCGGACCGTATTAACAGCAAAAAGTAATTTACCAACCAAGGATCGATACATTGTGGCATCCCAGTCCTTTGAGTCATCAGTTATAGTTAGATCCTGATTAGGATCCGCTGGTGTGTAGATAGGATTGCAATCTACCATCTGATACTCCTTTAGCATCAGGTGAACATAATCATGAAGAGAAAGCAGTATTGAGGCCTTATCTTGACTAATGTTCATTCCAAGAAACTTGCTAGCAACTCCTAGGTTTTTCATCTTAAAGTGCAGCATCAATTGAGCTTTAACCTTATCAATTTCAGTCTGATTATTTCCAGCAATGAGAAGATCGTCGACATAAAGTGCGACCATAATAAACAAATTCCCATTTTTCTTAGAATACAAACAATACTCCGCAGAGTTTTGCTTAAAACCAATCACATGTAACACTTCATTGATTTTGTCATTCCAAACCATTGGAGCTTGCTTCAAACCATAAATCGACTTATTAAGCTTAAGAACATGATCTTCTTTTCCTTTGACCACAAAACCTTCAGGTTGAATCATGTAAAGGTCTTCCCTTAAATCACCATTGAGAAAAGCCGTTTTCACATCCATCTGATGAATAGTAAGTCTATATCTTGCAGCAATGGACAACATGATTCGAATAGAAGCATACCTAATGACAGGCGCAAAAGTTTCCACATAATCAAGCCCTTTAATCTGAGTAAAACCTCTAGCCACAAGTCGTGCCTTGTGTTGACCATCACTCTTAATTGTAAAAAACCAACGGCAAGTGATAGGTCGACGACCTTGCTTAGGTGGAACTAACAGAAAAGTCTGATTCTCATAGTGGGCTTCCATTTCCTTTTGAATAGCGTCTTTCCATAAGTAAGCATCATCAGAAGTAACAGCTTGATCAAATGTCATAGGTACATTCTCAAGAGAATGTTTAGCAGCCATAAAACAAGTAGCAGGATAATTCACACCATTCGTATTCATTTCGGATTCATCTGTATCATCTGAGAGTGGCGTCTTAACGGATGTCAGGACACCATCATTAGAAGAACCATTTGTGACAATATCAGAGACACGAGGCTTCTTATCCCTCCCTGAAGACGAACGGTGGGTAGTAGGATCATGTTCATCAGAACTAAGCGGACCAGGAAAAAGGGGCTTAGGTTGGGAGCCTTTGTGACGGATAAGACGCTTTTGCGGCAAAGCAGAAGGTGGAGGCGGAGGCGGAGGAGGAGGACCAGCTGAAGTAGATACATCTTCCAGATATCTGAGGTCAGAATCCGGGATTTTAGTACGTGAAATCTTCAGCTTTCCGTAGTACTTATAGATGATCTCATTTTGGGGTGTCCTTGGAAGATTATCAAAAGTAGTCGGAGGTATATCACCACAAAACGGGTTATAGTTGGGATCATAGCGCTTAACCCTTGGATATGGGATAGGCCGCTTGTCTGACGGAGACCGATCATACTTGAAGAGATTGTGAGATGAACTGGAGTTCTTATAATCAATGGGATTGGTATAAGGAACTTCTTGTGCTTGAGGAGTAGCAGGACGAGACAGTGATGTTTGTTGGGCAACATGATTGTCCAGCGACAGTGAAGCATCAGACTCCGCAGAAGTAGATTGTGATACATATTTCACAACCTGAAGTTGGGGTGATCCCGAAGTACTACCTGCAACCAGGTCAGTAGTTCCAGGGATATATTCCAACCGTCTGGGGTCGAGTATCTCTGAGTCACTGATCTCATCCGCATGAGACTCAGGCTCATCTGGTGTGTGCAGAAATCCAGGGTACGTGATGGCTTCACGACTTGGTTGAGGATCATCAAGGACAAGATGATTCTTATTAGAACCATTAGGATTACTCACATCAATCAGATCAATAGTAGAGGTCAGGTCAATTTCAGCCTCTGAAGCGTCAGCGATGATTAGTTCATTTGACTTGGATGAACCAGAAACGACTAATTCATTTCCAATTTCGCGAGCAGCAGTGCGAATTAAGGCAGTATTATGATCCCTTAAGTAACCAAGCTCAAATCCAGTATCTTCAGCCAACTCAGACGCATTACCGTATGCATCTGATTTAGATACTGTATCATTGTCGTCCACTATCAACGAGGTGTCCAGAGGGTCAAGCTCGGATTCAACTATCAATTCATCTCTAGTCATAGAAATAGCTGGCTGAGAATTCATAGGTAGAGAATGAATCCCTCCAATCTTTGGATTGCCAACCCCGGAAATTTGAGGAGGATTGATTGTGCTAGTCAGCGCCAGAGACACAGTTGGATAAAAGAATTTATCCTCCTCAAAAATTGCTTGAGCAGCGCAAATAACCTTATTTGTTCTGGGGTCATAGAGTCGATATGCTTTTCGTTGCAATTCATAGCCAATCATGACACAAGGAGAGGCTTTAGCATCGAGCTTTCCTTGACGGAGGGCCTTAGGAATAATAGCATAAGCAACACATCCAAATTCTCGGAGAAATTTGTAGTTGAAAGAGCGACCATACCATCGTTTGTATGGGACATCAAAATCAATAGAGCGTGATGGCGTACAATTAGCCAAAAAAACAGCAGTATTGATTGCTTCAGGCCAAAGTTGAGCTGGAACATTGGTATGAAGCATAAGAGCGCGGGCTTTATCTTGAAGTGTACGGTTCATTCGTTCGGCAACGCCATTTTGATACGAATGATGGGGAACCGTGGTTTCGTGAGAGATGCCACGCTTGGTGAGGAAGTTAGTCAATTCTTCACTCACAAACTCACCTCCATTATCTGTACGGAGAGTACCAACGCAGTAAGTCAATCCTTTACTGCGGAACATTGTTTCAGAGGTATTAATAAAATTAATGATACCTTGAGTGCATCCAGATTTCTTATTGAGGCAAACAACAGTGGTCCATTTTGTATAGCCGTCAACAATAGTCAAGAAATACCGAGATGCATCGTAGGATCCGTAGTTAAATGGCCCACAAAGATCCACATGGACTAACTCAAGTGGCTGAGAAGGATTGGTGGTCCGTTCTTTAGGAGCAGAGTCAACAGTTTTACCAGTAATACATCCGGTACAACTCAGTAAACTCTGACCAGCCTTCCAGAGTGGATGGATCTTGAAAAGCGAGGCCATAACAGAAGCGCTAGGGTGGCCAAGTCTTCTATGCCAGCGATCAATATCACGGCCAGAGGACACAGCCTTGTAAGCAATCTGCTTCGGAATCACAGTAGAAGGTTCACATGAAACAGTGTAAAGGTTTGAAAGTGGATCTCGATGAGCAAACATTTTCTTGGTGGAGCGGATAGTGGCACCTTGATGATTGAAGAGAAACTCTAACTTATGATTAGAAGCTTTTCCAACCGAGATAAGGTTAGCAATACCGTTAGGAGTGTAACCAACATCATGTAGAATAAAAGGTCCAGCTGGAGTAGAAATCCGAACTGTACCTTTCCCAACAATTGCAAGGTTTCCAGCAACACCCAGAATAGAGCCATTCTCTGGAATCATGTCTTGAAAGAAACGAATGTCAGAGAAGAAATGTCCACTGGCACCAGTATCAAGAAATGTTGGTATCAGTAACAGATGTCCAAGGAAGGAATAAGCCAACATACCTTGAGGATACTCTTCATCATATGGTTGTTGCTTTTCCTTCTTTTTACCTTTGCGACGAGGTTTGGACGTCTTCTTAGACAGAGAATCGTGACCCAAAAGTGCAAGACTGTTCAGACGAACATACTCATGCGATCCAGTTATCTCATGCAAGACCTGATACAGAAGAGTATTAGTAGTAATCCCCTTGTGTTCAAGCTCTTTAATGACGCTTGAGATAACCGGATATGGCACACCAAGTTGCATCATGTTATCCAAAGTCCATAATGCAATGATTGCCTCCTTAGTCAATTGCTGTCTAACCAACAAATTTTTGCGTTGAAGCATTGCCCTGATGTCAACAAACTCAGTGGGCCTAGTAGCTTCTTCCAGAATCCCAGCGCTAGTGAGAGCCACTGGGAGTGGAAGAGTACCATACTTCTCTTGAAGAAACAAAAATTGATTTCTAGCAGTCAGACGTGAGTGCGTGGAGCGAATAATTCCGCGAATCTCTTGGCTAATGCTTGCCTTGAGAATAATACCAAACACGCTATCCAATTGTTCAATAAAGAAAGCAGAAGAAATGTCCGAGATATCGTCCAGTTCGATGCTCAGAGTTCCATTTTCGGCGTATTGAAGTAAGCCGACCCCGAAGCCAAAAAGAAAGTCCTCGAGTTCCTTCATCCAGACATGATAAGTCTCTGGACCAGTCAATGTTAATTCAGAGGGGAACTGCAGGACGCTTGCAGGATGCATCATAACCTGTTGTAATTTGGAAAGTCTTTCTTTAGCTGACATCTTTGATAAACTGTTTGTATTAACTTATTTATCTTATAGGTAAACTACTTACTTATTGTGGGCACATTGCCTCTTATTTATAGTCCTCTTATAAGCTACGGCGTGTCGTAATGCCGCTTAACTAATGCCATTTAGCTACGGCGTATTGTAATGCCGTTTAGCTAATGCCGTTTAACCAATGCCGATAGCTAATGCCGTCTCGGATTTTAATCATCACAACACCCTCCCATAATTAAAATTTCCTCATACCACTCAGCATCCGAAGTTTTTGAAATTGCTCTCTTGATAATCCCTTGGTAAGCATATCAGCTAGCATCTTGTCAGTAGTTAGGTGTCGTAGTTCAATGTTGCCATTTTTCACATGATGCCTGATAAAGTGATGCTTGATATCAATATGTTTAGTTCGATCATGTGACACTGGGTTTTTAGCAATATTAACGCAGCTCACATTGTCATCATGAACTATCAATTTTGCCAAGGGGATACCAAGTTCTGCAAACACCTGCTGTAACCATAGAGCATCTTTAATACCGTCAGTTAATGCCATGTATTCGGCTTCTGCTGTCGACAAAGCAATAGTCGACTGTTTTCTAGATCTCCAAGTAATAGCACCACCGCTATACCTAAACATGAAACCAGTAGTTGACTTTCTTTCCGTCTTATCAGTAGCCCAGTCAGCATCACAATATCCCAAAAGATAATTCCCATGATCCTTTCTGGAATAAACAATTTTCATATCCTCTGTTGCCTTCAAATATCTAAGAACACGCTTCGCAGCAACCCAATGCTTTTCCTTTGGAGATTGTAAATATCTTGATAACACACCAACAATATAAGCAATATCAAACCGGACTGTATTAACAGCAAAAAGTAATTTGCCAACCAAGGATCGATACATTGTGGCATCCCAGTCCTTTGAGTCATCAGTTATAGTTAGATCCTGATTAGGATCCGCTGGTGTGTAGATAGGATTGCAATCTACCATCTGATACTCCTTTAGCATCAGGTGAACATAATCATGAAGAGAAAGCAGTATTGAGGCCTTATCTTGACTAATGTTCATTCCAAGAAACTTGCTAGCAACTCCTAGGTTTTTCATCTTAAAGTGCAGCATCAATTGAGCTTTAACCTTATCAATTTCAGTCTGATTATTTCCAGCAATGAGAAGATCGTCGACATAAAGTGCGACCATAATAAACAAATTCCCATTTTTCTTAGAATACAAACAATACTCCGCAGAGTTTTGCTTAAAACCAATCACATGTAACACTTCATTGATTTTGTCATTCCAAACCATTGGAGCTTGCTTCAAACCATAAATCGACTTATTAAGCTTAAGAACATGATCTTCTTTTCCTTTGACCACAAAACCTTCAGGTTGAATCATGTAAAGGTCTTCCCTTAAATCACCATTGAGAAAAGCCGTTTTCACATCCATCTGATGAATAGTAAGTCTATATCTTGCAGCAATGGACAACATGATTCGAATAGAAGCATACCTAATGACAGGCGCAAAAGTTTCCACATAATCAAGCCCTTTAATCTGAGTAAAACCTCTAGCCACAAGTCGTGCCTTGTGTTGACCATCACTCTTAATTGTAAAAAACCAACGGCAAGTGATAGGTCGACGACCTTGCTTAGGTGGAACTAACAGAAAAGTCTGATTCTCATAGTGGGCTTCCATTTCCTTTTGAATAGCGTCTTTCCATAAGTAAGCATCATCAGAAGTAACAGCTTGATCAAATGTCATAGGTACATTCTCAAGAGAATGTTTAGCAGCCATAAAACAAGTAGCAGGATAATTCACACCATTCGTATTCATTTCGGATTCATCTGTATCATCTGAGAGTGGCGTCTTAACGGATGTCAGGACACCATCATTAGAAGAACCATTTGTGACAATATCAGAGACACGAGGCTTCTTATCCCTCCCTGAAGACGAACGGTGGGTAGTAGGATCATGTTCATCAGAACTAAGCGGACCAGGAAAAAGGGGCTTAGGTTGGGAGCCTTTGTGACGGATAAGACGCTTTTGCGGCAAAGCAGAAGGTGGAGGCGGAGGCGGAGGAGGAGGACCAGCTGAAGTAGATACATCTTCCAGATATCTGAGGTCAGAATCCGGGATTTTAGTACGTGAAATCTTCAGCTTTCCGTAGTACTTATAGATGATCTCATTTTGGGGTGTCCTTGGAAGATTATCAAAAGTAGTCGGAGGTATATCACCACAAAACGGGTTATAGTTGGGATCATAGCGCTTAACCCTTGGATATGGGATAGGCCGCTTGTCTGACGGAGACCGATCATACTTGAAGAGATTGTGAGATGAACTGGAGTTCTTATAATCAATGGGATTGGTATAAGGAACTTCTTGTGCTTGAGGAGTAGCAGGACGAGACAGTGATGTTTGTTGGGCAACATGATTGTCCAGCGACAGTGAAGCATCAGACTCCGCAGAAGTAGATTGTGATACATATTTCACAACCTGAAGTTGGGGTGATCCCGAAGTACTACCTGCAACCAGGTCAGTAGTTCCAGGGATATATTCCAACCGTCTGGGGTCGAGTATCTCTGAGTCACTGATCTCATCCGCATGAGACTCAGGCTCATCTGGTGTGTGCAGAAATCCAGGGTACGTGATGGCTTCACGACTTGGTTGAGGATCATCAAGGACAAGATGATTCTTATTAGAACCATTAGGATTACTCACATCAATCAGATCAATAGTAGAGGTCAGGTCAATTTCAGCCTCTGAAGCGTCAGCGATGATTAGTTCATTTGACTTGGATGAACCAGAAACGACTAATTCATTTCCAATTTCGCGAGCAGCAGTGCGAATTAAGGCAGTATTATGATCCCTTAAGTAACCAAGCTCAAATCCAGTATCTTCAGCCAACTCAGACGCATTACCGTATGCATCTGATTTAGATACTGTATCATTGTCGTCCACTATCAACGAGGTGTCCAGAGGGTCAAGCTCGGATTCAACTATCAATTCATCTCTAGTCATAGAAATAGCTGGCTGAGAATTCATAGGTAGAGAATGAATCCCTCCAATCTTTGGATTGCCAACCCCGGAAATTTGAGGAGGATTGATTGTGCTAGTCAGCGCCAGAGACACAGTTGGATAAAAGAATTTATCCTCCTCAAAAATTGCTTGAGCAGCGCAAATAACCTTATTTGTTCTGGGGTCATAGAGTCGATATGCTTTTCGTTGCAATTCATAGCCAATCATGACACAAGGAGAGGCTTTAGCATCGAGCTTTCCTTGACGGAGGGCCTTAGGAATAATAGCATAAGCAACACATCCAAATTCTCGGAGAAATTTGTAGTTGAAAGAGCGACCATACCATCGTTTGTATGGGACATCAAAATCAATAGAGCGTGATGGCGTACAATTAGCCAAAAAAACAGCAGTATTGATTGCTTCAGGCCAAAGTTGAGCTGGAACATTGGTATGAAGCATAAGAGCGCGGGCTTTATCTTGAAGTGTACGGTTCATTCGTTCGGCAACGCCATTTTGATACGAATGATGGGGAACCGTGGTTTCGTGAGAGATGCCACGCTTGGTGAGGAAGTTAGTCAATTCTTCACTCACAAACTCACCTCCATTATCTGTACGGAGAGTACCAACGCAGTAAGTCAATCCTTTACTGCGGAACATTGTTTCAGAGGTATTAATAAAATTAATGATACCTTGAGTGCATCCAGATTTCTTATTGAGGCAAACAACAGTGGTCCATTTTGTATAGCCGTCAACAATAGTCAAGAAATACCGAGATGCATCGTAGGATCCGTAGTTAAATGGCCCACAAAGATCCACATGGACTAACTCAAGTGGCTGAGAAGGATTGGTGGTCCGTTCTTTAGGAGCAGAGTCAACAGTTTTACCAGTAATACATCCGGTACAACTCAGTAAACTCTGACCAGCCTTCCAGAGTGGATGGATCTTGAAAAGCGAGGCCATAACAGAAGCGCTAGGGTGGCCAAGTCTTCTATGCCAGCGATCAATATCACGGCCAGAGGACACAGCCTTGTAAGCAATCTGCTTCGGAATCACAGTAGAAGGTTCACATGAAACAGTGTAAAGGTTTGAAAGTGGATCTCGATGAGCAAACATTTTCTTGGTGGAGCGGATAGTGGCACCTTGATGATTGAAGAGAAACTCTAACTTATGATTAGAAGCTTTTCCAACCGAGATAAGGTTAGCAATACCGTTAGGAGTGTAACCAACATCATGTAGAATAAAAGGTCCAGCTGGAGTAGAAATCCGAACTGTACCTTTCCCAACAATTGCAAGGTTTCCAGCAACACCCAGAATAGAGCCATTCTCTGGAATCATGTCTTGAAAGAAACGAATGTCAGAGAAGAAATGTCCACTGGCACCAGTATCAAGAAATGTTGGTATCAGTAACAGATGTCCAAGGAAGGAATAAGCCAACATACCTTGAGGATACTCTTCATCATATGGTTGTTGCTTTTCCTTCTTTTTACCTTTGCGACGAGGTTTGGACGTCTTCTTAGACAGAGAATCGTGACCCAAAAGTGCAAGACTGTTCAGACGAACATACTCATGCGATCCAGTTATCTCATGCAAGACCTGATACAGAAGAGTATTAGTAGTAATCCCCTTGTGTTCAAGCTCTTTAATGACGCTTGAGATAACCGGATATGGCACACCAAGTTGCATCATGTTATCCAAAGTCCATAATGCAATGATTGCCTCCTTAGTCAATTGCTGTCTAACCAACAAATTTTTGCGTTGAAGCATTGCCCTGATGTCAACAAACTCAGTGGGCCTAGTAGCTTCTTCCAGAATCCCAGCGCTAGTGAGAGCCACTGGGAGTGGAAGAGTACCATACTTCTCTTGAAGAAACAAAAATTGATTTCTAGCAGTCAGACGTGAGTGCGTGGAGCGAATAATTCCGCGAATCTCTTGGCTAATGCTTGCCTTGAGAATAATACCAAACACGCTATCCAATTGTTCAATAAAGAAAGCAGAAGAAATGTCCGAGATATCGTCCAGTTCGATGCTCAGAGTTCCATTTTCGGCGTATTGAAGTAAGCCGACCCCGAAGCCAAAAAGAAAGTCCTCGAGTTCCTTCATCCAGACATGATAAGTCTCTGGACCAGTCAATGTTAATTCAGAGGGGAACTGCAGGACGCTTGCAGGATGCATCATAACCTGTTGTAATTTGGAAAGTCTTTCTTTAGCTGACATCTTTGATAAACTGTTTGTATTAACTTATTTATCTTATAGGTAAACTACTTACTTATTGTGGGCACATTGCCTCTTATTTATAGTCCTCTTATAAGCTACGGCGTGTCGTAATGCCGCTTAACTAATGCCATTTAGCTACGGCGTATTGTAATGCCGTTTAGCTAATGCCGTTTAACCAATGCCGATAGCTAATGCCGTCTCGGATTTTAATCATCACAACATTTTCGACTCTTTCCAAACACCAGATATCAGATTCAGATTGGGACACTCGGTTTTGACAACATCCACCAGAACTTACTCGCGATTAACGATATAACTCAGAACGGAAACGTGGTAATTTTTGACGACGACAACACTTTCTTATACCATAAGGACAGGGGCGACATAATCAAGATCGGAGTTAAAAGACAGGACGGTTTAAGATATCTACTTCCATCGGTTTTCTCAGCATCCCCTACTATAATGCAGAGCAAAAACAAGGGACAAGTGGCAACAACTATTGAGGAAGCAGGAGAACGGGTGATTGAAATGAATTTATTTAATGTGATCAGGAACTACAAGACAATTCCACATTTTAGAGGCAAGACACTTTTTGATTATCACCTAATTACTAACCATATGAGCTATGAGAGTTTAATCCGAAGATTGAAAACTATGAAAGTTGAGGTAAAGTATAACGAGGAGGACAAAAAACAAGTTATGGGGTGTCCAATTTGTACAATGTGCGGCGCTACGGAGGTGTCACACCAGGTCAAGCGAATTCCGGCACCAACACCGTTATATAGATTGCATACTGACACATTAGGACCTTTTAGAGATCGAAACGGGGAAGAAGTCTATATGACATCATTGGTTGACGAATACTCGGGCTATTGTTGGCCGACTATTACGACTGGGAAATCTGTAAAAGCAGCGTATAAAGCGACTTTGACGGGTGTGAGAAAGGAATTCCCAACAAATCATATCAGGAGCCTCGGATGTGACAATGCACCAGAATTTCCATCAGAGGCGGAATTAAAGGAATTGGGAATCACAAAGCATGCTACTCCAGCTTATCAACCATACAAGAACGGCCTTGCAGAGAACTACAACAGGAAAATTTTAAAACAAATCTACAAGATCACGGCCAATTTTGACGCGATGAAGATCTCAATTTTTTTGAAAGATATTATTCGGTACGCGATTGACTTGGTAAACCAAACACCAGTTCGTCGAAACAATTGGAAGTCACCAGCAGAAATGATGTACCCTTACGATGCGACACACACATGCTACCATTCGGAATTGATGTTATCGTCAGAGTTAACAACCACAACGCAAAAAATCCTAGGTATCCCACAGCACAAGTATACCAGCAAACAACTACTGGTTTCATCACAGGAATGGACATTGGAGGAAACTGTTTCAGAGTATTAACCAGCAGCGGAAAAGAATTTATCACAAGCCATATATCAGCATTGTCATCTTACAACAACATAAAACAGTACTGCCATGAACACCGAGATCAACAATCAGAGACCAACATTGAGTACTTTCGCAACGCTTTTGAAAAAAAATTTATACTGAACAATGAGAAACGGAAGATGAATTAATGAGAACACAACACGAAAATGAATCTGAAGGAACCATTAAGGAAACGGCGGCACAGAGCAGAGGGGTAACTGGTAACACGACTGAGGAGATGATACTGGAAACGGAACTGGAAACGAGAATAACAACTGAACTGGATATGGAGGAAATCCAAATGTTGAAGCAGTTGGATATCGACAATTTGGAATACGGAAAGGCACAAGAAAATGTTATAGAGGGCAAGAGAAACCGAAACGTGATCAATTACGACGAAGAACCAACCAGCGACGAACAAACTAACTTGTCACTGGAGAAAGACGAGATTGACAGTGGACGCGAATCCGAATACGACACATGCATGGAAGACGAAGAAACATGGGCGGACGAAGAATTCACGGACGACCAAGCGATTGAGCAAGAAAAAGCGAAGGCGACTGAGAAGGAAAAGATTGAAACGCCAAGAAATCAAAAGAGAGAAAGGGCATCGTCGGATGACACGTCTACAGAAGAGATTTACAGGAAGATCATGAAGGCAGACCATGAGAAACGAATTGCACGACTTCTCAAGGTAAAGAAGAACTACAGACACCCAATTTTGAGGAAGAAGAACCATGCGAGAATTAACAATATTGTGGTAAGAGGAAGAAGATCAAAGTACTACGACTGGCAAGACGCAAAACTACAGGAATTGGAAAAATTTAAGTCATTACAAGTAGCAGAGGTAGTGAAGAGACCATCTCATCCAATCATTGACGCGATGTTCGTGTACTCACAGGACCCAACTAACATAAAAGGCGAAGAGTATAAGGCCAGATTGGTCGCACGAGGTGACAAGGCTGTTGTGATGATTAAAATCCGAGACGGCATTAGCTATCGGCATTGGTTAAACGGCATTAGCTAAACGGCATTACAATACGCCGTAGCTAAATGGCATTAGTTAAGCGGCATTACGACACGCCGTAGCTTATAAGAGGACTATAAATAAGAGGCAATGTGCCCACAATAAGTAAGTAGTTTACCTATAAGATAAATAAGTTAATACAAACAGTTTATCAAAGATGTCAGCTAAAGAAAGACTTTCCAAATTACAACAGGTTATGATGCATCCTGCAAGCGTCCTGCAGTTCCCCTCTGAATTAACATTGACTGGTCCAGAGACTTATCATGTCTGGATGAAGGAACTCGAGGACTTTCTTTTTGGCTTCGGGGTCGGCTTACTTCAATACGCCGAAAATGGAACTCTGAGCATCGAACTGGACGATATCTCGGACATTTCTTCTGCTTTCTTTATTGAACAATTGGATAGCGTGTTTGGTATTATTCTCAAGGCAAGCATTAGCCAAGAGATTCGCGGAATTATTCGCTCCACGCACTCACGTCTGACTGCTAGAAATCAATTTTTGTTTCTTCAAGAGAAGTATGGTACTCTTCCACTCCCAGTGGCTCTCACTAGCGCTGGGATTCTGGAAGAAGCTACTAGGCCCACTGAGTTTGTTGACATCAGGGCAATGCTTCAACGCAAAAATTTGTTGGTTAGACAGCAATTGACTAAGGAGGCAATCATTGCATTATGGACTTTGGATAACATGATGCAACTTGGTGTGCCATATCCGGTTATCTCAAGCGTCATTAAAGAGCTTGAACACAAGGGGATTACTACTAATACTCTTCTGTATCAGGTCTTGCATGAGATAACTGGATCGCATGAGTATGTTCGTCTGAACAGTCTTGCACTTTTGGGTCACGATTCTCTGTCTAAGAAGACGTCCAAACCTCGTCGCAAAGGTAAAAAGAAGGAAAAGCAACAACCATATGATGAAGAGTATCCTCAAGGTATGTTGGCTTATTCCTTCCTTGGACATCTGTTACTGATACCAACATTTCTTGATACTGGTGCCAGTGGACATTTCTTCTCTGACATTCGTTTCTTTCAAGACATGATTCCAGAGAATGGCTCTATTCTGGGTGTTGCTGGAAACCTTGCAATTGTTGGGAAAGGTACAGTTCGGATTTCTACTCCAGCTGGACCTTTTATTCTACATGATGTTGGTTACACTCCTAACGGTATTGCTAACCTTATCTCGGTTGGAAAAGCTTCTAATCATAAGTTAGAGTTTCTCTTCAATCATCAAGGTGCCACTATCCGCTCCACCAAGAAAATGTTTGCTCATCGAGATCCACTTTCAAACCTTTACACTGTTTCATGTGAACCTTCTACTGTGATTCCGAAGCAGATTGCTTACAAGGCTGTGTCCTCTGGCCGTGATATTGATCGCTGGCATAGAAGACTTGGCCACCCTAGCGCTTCTGTTATGGCCTCGCTTTTCAAGATCCATCCACTCTGGAAGGCTGGTCAGAGTTTACTGAGTTGTACCGGATGTATTACTGGTAAAACTGTTGACTCTGCTCCTAAAGAACGGACCACCAATCCTTCTCAGCCACTTGAGTTAGTCCATGTGGATCTTTGTGGGCCATTTAACTACGGATCCTACGATGCATCTCGGTATTTCTTGACTATTGTTGACGGCTATACAAAATGGACCACTGTTGTTTGCCTCAATAAGAAATCTGGATGCACTCAAGGTATCATTAATTTTATTAATACCTCTGAAACAATGTTCCGCAGTAAAGGATTGACTTACTGCGTTGGTACTCTCCGTACAGATAATGGAGGTGAGTTTGTGAGTGAAGAATTGACTAACTTCCTCACCAAGCGTGGCATCTCTCACGAAACCACGGTTCCCCATCATTCGTATCAAAATGGCGTTGCCGAACGAATGAACCGTACACTTCAAGATAAAGCCCGCGCTCTTATGCTTCATACCAATGTTCCAGCTCAACTTTGGCCTGAAGCAATCAATACTGCTGTTTTTTTGGCTAATTGTACGCCATCACGCTCTATTGATTTTGATGTCCCATACAAACGATGGTATGGTCGCTCTTTCAACTACAAATTTCTCCGAGAATTTGGATGTGTTGCTTATGCTATTATTCCTAAGGCCCTCCGTCAAGGAAAGCTCGATGCTAAAGCCTCTCCTTGTGTCATGATTGGCTATGAATTGCAACGAAAAGCATATCGACTCTATGACCCAGAACAAATAAGGTTATTTGCGCTGCTCAAGCAATTTTTGAGGAGGATAAATTCTTTTATCCAACTGTGTCTCTGGCGCTGACTAGCACAATCAATCCTCCTCAAATTTCCGGGGTTGGCAATCCAAAGATTGGAGGGATTCATTCTCTACCTATGAATTCTCAGCCAGCTATTTCTATGACTAGAGATGAATTGATAGTTGAATCCGAGCTTGACCCTCTGGACACCTCGTTGATAGTGGACGACAATGATACAGTATCTAAATCAGATGCATACGGTAATGCGTCTGAGTTGGCTGAAGATACTGGATTTGAGCTTGGTTACTTAAGGGATCATAATACTGCCTTAATTCGCACTGCTGCTCGCGAAATTGGAAATGAATTAGTCGTTTCTGGTTCATCCAAGTCAAATGAACTAATCATCGCTGACGCTTCAGAGGCTGAAATTGACCTGACCTCTACTATTGATCTGATTGATGTGAGTAATCCTAATGGTTCTAATAAGAATCATCTTGTCCTTGATGATCCTCAACCAAGTCGTGAAGCCATCACGTACCCTGGATTTCTGCACACACCAGATGAGCCTGAGTCTCATGCGGATGAGATCAGTGACTCAGAGATACTCGACCCCAGACGGTTGGAATATATCCCTGGAACTATGACCTGGTTGCAGGTAGTACTTCGGGATCACCCCAACTTCAGGTTGTGAAATATGTATCACAATCTACTTCTGCGGAGTCTGATGCTTCACTGTCGCTGGACAATCATGTTGCCCAACAAACATCACTGTCTCGTCCTGCTACTCCTCAAGCACAAGAAGTTCCTTATACCAATCCCATTGATTATAAGAACTCCAGTTCATCTCACAATCTCTTCAAGTATGATCGGTCTCCGTCAGACAAGCGGCCTATCCCATATCCAAGGGTTAAGCGCTATGATCCCAACTATAACCCGTTTTGTGGTGATATACCTCCGACTACTTTTGATAATCTTCCAAGGACACCCCAAAATGAGATCATCTATAAGTACTACGGAAAGCTGAAGATTTCACGTACTAAAATCCCGGATTCTGACCTCAGATATCTGGAAGATGTATCTACTTCAGCTGGTCCTCCTCCTCCGCCTCCGCCTCCACCTTCTGCTTTGCCGCAAAAGCGTCTTATCCGTCACAAAGGCTCCCAACCTAAGCCCCTTTTTCCTGGTCCGCTTAGTTCTGATGAACATGATCCTACTACCCACCGTTCGTCTTCAGGGAGGGATAAGAAGCCTCGTGTCTCTGATATTGTCACAAATGGTTCTTCTAATGATGGTGTCCTGACATCCGTTAAGACGCCACTCTCAGATGATACAGATGAATCCGAAATGAATACGAATGGTGTGAATTATCCTGCTACTTGTTTTATGGCTGCTAAACATTCTCTTGAGAATGTACCTATGACATTTGATCAAGCTGTTACTTCTGATGATGCTTACTTATGGAAAGACGCTATTCAAAAGGAAATGGAAGCCCACTATGAGAATCAGACTTTTCTGTTAGTTCCACCTAAGCAAGGTCGTCGACCTATCACTTGCCGTTGGTTTTTTACAATTAAGAGTGATGGTCAACACAAGGCACGACTTGTGGCTAGAGGTTTTACTCAGATTAAAGGGCTTGATTATGTGGAAACTTTTGCGCCTGTCATTAGGTATGCTTCTATTCGAATCATGTTGTCCATTGCTGCAAGATATAGACTTACTATTCATCAGATGGATGTGAAAACGGCTTTTCTCAATGGTGATTTAAGGGAAGACCTTTACATGATTCAACCTGAAGGTTTTGTGGTCAAAGGAAAAGAAGATCATGTTCTTAAGCTTAATAAGTCGATTTATGGTTTGAAGCAAGCTCCAATGGTTTGGAATGACAAAATCAATGAAGTGTTACATGTGATTGGTTTTAAGCAAAACTCTGCGGAGTATTGTTTGTATTCTAAGAAAAATGGGAATTTGTTTATTATGGTCGCACTTTATGTCGACGATCTTCTCATTGCTGGAAATAATCAGACTGAAATTGATAAGGTTAAAGCTCAATTGATGCTGCACTTTAAGATGAAAAACCTAGGAGTTGCTAGCAAGTTTCTTGGAATGAACATTAGTCAAGATAAGGCCTCAATACTGCTTTCTCTTCATGATTATGTTCACCTGATGCTAAAGGAGTATCAGATGGTAGATTGCAATCCTATCTACACACCAGCGGATCCTAATCAGGATCTAACTATAACTGATGACTCAAAGGACTGGGATGCCACAATGTATCGATCCTTGGTTGGCAAATTACTTTTTGCTGTTAATACAGTCCGGTTTGATATTGCTTATATTGTTGGTGTGTTATCAAGATATTTACAATCTCCAAAGGAAAAGCATTGGGTTGCTGCGAAGCGTGTTCTTAGATATTTGAAGGCAACAGAGGATATGAAAATTGTTTATTCCAGAAAGGATCATGGGAATTATCTTTTGGGATATTGTGATGCTGACTGGGCTACTGATAAGACGGAAAGAAAGTCAACTACTGGTTTCATGTTTAGGTATAGCGGTGGTGCTATTACTTGGAGATCTAGAAAACAGTCGACTATTGCTTTGTCGACAGCAGAAGCCGAATACATGGCATTAACTGACGGTATTAAAGATGCTCTATGGTTACAGCAGGTGTTTGCAGAACTTGGTATCCCCTTGGCAAAATTGATAGTTCATGATGACAATGTGAGCTGCGTTAATATTGCTAAAAACCCAGTGTCACATGATCGAACTAAACATATTGATATCAAGCATCACTTTATCAGGCATCATGTGAAAAATGGCAACATTGAACTACGACACCTAACTACTGACAAGATGCTAGCTGATATGCTTACCAAGGGATTATCAAGAGAGCAATTTCAAAAACTTCGGATGCTGAGTGGTATGAGGAAATTTTAATTATGGGAGGGTGTTGTGATGATTAAAATCCGAGACGGCATTAGCTATCGGCATTGGTTAAACGGCATTAGCTAAACGGCATTACAATACGCCGTAGCTAAATGGCATTAGTTAAGCGGCATTACGACACGCCGTAGCTTATAAGAGGACTATAAATAAGAGGCAATGTGCCCACAATAAGTAAGTAGTTTACCTATAAGATAAATAAGTTAATACAAACAGTTTATCAAAGATGTCAGCTAAAGAAAGACTTTCCAAATTACAACAGGTTATGATGCATCCTGCAAGCGTCCTGCAGTTCCCCTCTGAATTAACATTGACTGGTCCAGAGACTTATCATGTCTGGATGAAGGAACTCGAGGACTTTCTTTTTGGCTTCGGGGTCGGCTTACTTCAATACGCCGAAAATGGAACTCTGAGCATCGAACTGGACGATATCTCGGACATTTCTTCTGCTTTCTTTATTGAACAATTGGATAGCGTGTTTGGTATTATTCTCAAGGCAAGCATTAGCCAAGAGATTCGCGGAATTATTCGCTCCACGCACTCACGTCTGACTGCTAGAAATCAATTTTTGTTTCTTCAAGAGAAGTATGGTACTCTTCCATCCCAGTGGCTCTCACTAGCGCTGGGATTCTGGAAGAAGCTACTAGGCCCACTGAGTTTGTTGACATCAGGGCAATGCTTCAACGCAAAAATTTGTTGGTTAGACAGCAATTGACTAAGGAGGCAATCATTGCATTATGGACTTTGGATAACATGATGCAACTTGGTGTGCCATATCCGGTTATCTCAAGCGTCATTAAAGAGCTTGAACACAAGGGGATTACTACTAATACTCTTCTGTATCAGGTCTTGCATGAGATAACTGGATCGCATGAGTATGTTCGTCTGAACAGTCTTGCACTTTTGGGTCACGATTCTCTGTCTAAGAAGACGTCCAAACCTCGTCGCAAAGGTAAAAAGAAGGAAAAGCAACAACCATATGATGAAGAGTATCCTCAAGGTATGTTGGCTTATTCCTTCCTTGGACATCTGTTACTGATACCAACATTTCTTGATACTGGTGCCAGTGGACATTTCTTCTCTGACATTCGTTTCTTTCAAGACATGATTCCAGAGAATGGCTCTATTCTGGGTGTTGCTGGAAACCTTGCAATTGTTGGGAAAGGTACAGTTCGGATTTCTACTCCAGCTGGACCTTTTATTCTACATGATGTTGGTTACACTCCTAACGGTATTGCTAACCTTATCTCGGTTGGAAAAGCTTCTAATCATAAGTTAGAGTTTCTCTTCAATCATCAAGGTGCCACTATCCGCTCCACCAAGAAAATGTTTGCTCATCGAGATCCACTTTCAAACCTTTACACTGTTTCATGTGAACCTTCTACTGTGATTCCGAAGCAGATTGCTTACAAGGCTGTGTCCTCTGGCCGTGATATTGATCGCTGGCATAGAAGACTTGGCCACCCTAGCGCTTCTGTTATGGCCTCGCTTTTCAAGATCCATCCACTCTGGAAGGCTGGTCAGAGTTTACTGAGTTGTACCGGATGTATTACTGGTAAAACTGTTGACTCTGCTCCTAAAGAACGGACCACCAATCCTTCTCAGCCACTTGAGTTAGTCCATGTGGATCTTTGTGGGCCATTTAACTACGGATCCTACGATGCATCTCGGTATTTCTTGACTATTGTGACGGCTATACAAAATGGACCACTGTTGTTTGCCTCAATAAGAAATCTGGATGCACTCAAGGTATCATTAATTTTATTAATACCTCTGAAACAATGTTCCGCAGTAAAGGATTGACTTACTGCGTTGGTACTCTCCGTACAGATAATGGAGGTGAGTTTGTGAGTGAAGAATTGACTAACTTCCTCCAAGCGTGGCATCTCTCACGAAACCACGGTTCCCCATCATTCGTATCAAAATGGCGTTGCCGAACGAATGAACCGTACACTTCAAGATAAAGCCCGCGCTCTTATGCTTCATACCAATGTTCCAGCTCAACTTTGGCCTGAAGCAATCAATACTGCTGTTTTTTTGGCTAATTGTACGCCATCACGCTCTATTGATTTTGATGTCCCATACAAACGATGGTATGGTCGCTCTTTCAACTACAAATTTCTCCGAGAATTTGGATGTGTTGCTTATGCTATTATCCTAAGGCCCTCCGTCAAGGAAAGCTCGATGCTAAAGCCTCTCCTTGTGTCATGATTGGCTATGAATTGCAACGAAAAGCATATCGACTCTATGACCCCAGAACAAATAAGGTTATTTGCGCTGCTCAAGCAATTTTTGAGGAGGATAAATTCTTTTATCCAACTGTGTCTCTGGCGCTGACTAGCACAATCAATCCTCCTCAAATTTCCGGGTTGGCAATCCAAAGATTGGAGGGATTCATTCTCTACCTATGAATTCTCAGCCAGCTATTTCTATGACTAGAGATGAATTGATAGTTGAATCCGAGCTTGACCCTCTGGACACTCGTTGATAGTGGACGACAATGATACAGTATCTAAATCAGATGCATACGGTAATGCGTCTGAGTTGGCTGAAGATATGGATTTGAGCTTGGTTACTTAAGGGATCATAATACTGCCTTAATTCGCACTGCTGCTCGCGAAATTGGAAATGAATTAGTCGTTTCTGGTTCATCCAAGTCAAATGAACTAATCATCGCTGACGCTTCAGAGGCTGAAATTGACCTGACCTCTACTATTGATCTGATTGATGTGAGTAATCCTAATGGTTCTAATAAGAATCATCTTGTCCTTGATGATCCTCAACCAAGTCGTGAAGCCATCACGTACCCTGGATTTCTGCACACACCAGATGAGCCTGAGTCTCATGCGGATGAGATCAGTGACTCAGAGATACTCGACCCAGACGGTTGGAATATATCCCTGGAACTACTGACCTGGTTGCAGGTAGTACTTCGGATCACCCCAACTTCAGGTTGTGAAATATGTATCACAATCTACTTCTGCGGAGTCTGATGCTTCACTGTCGCTGGACAATCATGTTGCCCAACAAACATCACTGTCTCGTCCTGCTACTCCTCAAGCACAAGAAGTTCCTTATACCAATCCCATTGATTATAAGAACTCCAGTTCATCTCACAATCTCTTCAAGTATGATCGGTCTCCGTCAGACAAGCGGCCTATCCCATATCCAAGGGTTAAGCGCTATGATCCCAACTATAACCCGTTTTGTGGTGATATACCTCCGACTACTTTTGATAATCTTCCAAGGACACCCCAAAATGAGATCATCTATAAGTACTACGGAAAGCTGAAGATTTCACGTACTAAAATCCCGGATTCTGACCTCAGATATCTGGAAGATGTATCTACTTCAGCTGGTCCTCCTCCTCCGCCTCCGCCTCCACCTTCTGCTTTGCCGCAAAAGCGTCTTATCCGTCACAAAGGCTCCCAACCTAAGCCCCTTTTTTGGTCCGCTTAGTTCTGATGAACATGATCCTACTACCCACCGTTCGTCTTCAGGGAGGGATAAGAAGCCTCGTGTCTCTGATATTGTCACAAATGGTTCTTCTAATGATGGTGTCCTGACATCCGTTAAGACGCCACTCTCAGATGATACAGATGAATCCGAAATGAATACGAATGGTGTGAATTATCCTGCTACTTGTTTTATGGCTGCTAAACATTCTCTTGAGATGTACCTATGACATTTGATCAAGCTGTACTTCTGATGATGCTTACTTATGGAAAGACGCTATTCAAAAGGAAATGGAAGCCCACTATGAGAATCAGACTTTTCTGTTAGTTCCACCTAAGCAAGGTCGTCGACCTATCACTTGCCGTTGGTTTTTTACAATTAAGAGTGATGGTCAACACAAGGCACGACTTGTGGCTAGAGGTTTTACTCAGATTAAAGGGCTTGATTATGTGGAAACTTTTGCGCCTGTCATTAGGTATGCTTCTATTCGATCATGTTGTCCATTGCTGCAAGATATAGACTTACTATTCATCAGATGGATGTGAAAACGGCTTTTCTCAATGGTGATTTAAGGGAAGACCTTTACATGATTCAACCTGAAGGTTTTGTGGTCAAAGGAAAAGAAGATCATGTTCTTAAGCTTAATAAGTCGATTTATGGTTTGAAGCAAGCTCCAATGGTTGGAATGACAAAATCAATGAAGTGTTACATGTGATTGGTTTTAAGCAAAACTCTGCGGAGTATTGTTTGTATTCTAAGAAAAATGGGAATTTGTTTATTATGGTCGCACTTTATGTCGACGATCTTCTCATTGCTGGAAATAATCAGACTGAAATTGATAAGGTTAAAGCTCAATTGATGCTGCACTTTAAGATGAAAAACCTAGGAGTTGCTAGCAAGTTTCTTGGAATGAACATTAGTCAAGATAAGGCCTCAATACTGCTTTCTCTTCATGATTATGTTCACCTGATGCTAAAGGAGTATCAGATGGTAGATTGCAATCCTATCTACACACCAGCGGATCCTAATCAGGATCTAACTATAACTGATGACTCAAAGGACTGGGATGCCACAATGTATCGATCCTTGGTTGGCTAAATTACTTTTTGCTGTTAATACAGTCCGGTTTGATATTGCTTATATTGTTGGTGTGTTATCAAGATATTTACAATCTCCAAAGGAAAAGCATTGGGTTGCTGCGAAGCGTGTTCTTAGATATTTGAAGGCAACAGAGGATATGAAAATTGTTTATTCCAGAAAGGATCATGGGAATTATCTTTTGGGATATTGTGATGCTGACTGGGCTACTGATAAGACGGAAAGAAAGTCAACTACTGGTTTCATGTTTAGGTATAGCGGTGGTGCTATTACTTGGAGATCTAGAAAACAGTCGACTATTGCTTTGTCGACAGCAGAAGCCGAATACATGGCATTAACTGACGGTATTAAAGATGCTCTATGGTTACAGCAGGTGTTTGCAGAACTTGGTATCCCCTTGGCAAAATTGATAGTTCATGATGACAATGTGAGCTGCGTTAATATTGCTAAAAACCCAGTGTCACATGATCGAACTAAACATATTGATATCAAGCATCACTTTATCAGGCATCATGTGAAAAATGGCAACATTGAACTACGACACCTAACTACTGACAAGATGCTAGCTGATATGCTTACCAAGGGATTATCAAGAGAGCAATTTCAAAAACTTCGGATGCTGAGTGGTATGAGGAAATTTTAATTATGGGAGGGTGTTGTGATGATTAAAATCCGAGACGGCATTAGCTATCGGCATTGGTTAAACGGCATTAGCTAAACGGCATTACAATACGCCGTAGCTAAATGGCATTAGTTAAGCGGCATTACGACACGCCGTAGCTTATAAGAGGACTATAAATAAGAGGCAATGTGCCCACAATAAGTAAGTAGTTTACCTATAAGATAAATAAGTTAATACAAACAGTTTATCAAAGATGTCAGCTAAAGAAAGACTTTCCAAATTACAACAGAAAATTCCCTTTTCAGCCCGTTTTTGGATGTTTGGTTTGCCGAAAGGTAGATGTAAGGTGATCATCTGGGTCTCTACTTTCATACGCATCTTGTGTATTAAAAAATTTCTTGTCTACCACCGATGCAGTTGCACCTGTATCAAGTACTATATTATTCGGATCCAGTTTTGTTTGTCCCTCAGTTTGACATGATTCGCGTATACCTCGTGCTTCGTTGGTTTGTTGTCGTATCTTTTTCCAAATTGTAATGGGTTCCACAAGTTAAATGACGGGTTATTTCTGACCCTACTTATGATATCAGCTTTGGCCACGCAACCTCCTTCCATGATGATATCCAGAATTTCTTTTCCCGCAATTTTTCGGTTGTTGTGTGATCTTTGTACTGCGTCCAATAGTGTTATGTATTCATCAGCGGGAGTGTTGTTGAGAGCCTGATATACTGTATCACAATCACGCTGGTATAATATTGCTATATCCCGCGCTAAAAGGAAGTTCCCGGCTGTCTCTCGTTTCTTTCTCGCTTCTTCGAAATTTCCACATACCTTTCAAATTCTCTTTCAAGATCAAATTTTCTCTCGTATTGCAATTCCTGGTAGATTTGATCAAGTTGCATCAGTTTTCCAGCTCGGACTTGCACATGTTGTGATTTGGAAAGTCTTTCTTTAGCTGACATCGTTGATAAACTGTTTGTATTAACTTATTTATCTTATTGGTAAACTACTTGCTTATTGTGGGCACATTGCCTCTTATTTATAGTCCTCTGATTAGCTACCGCGGATACTGCGTCTAAGTGAAACTCGTTTAAGTAACCTCGTTTAAGTGAAACTCGTTTAGGTAGACTCGTTTATGCAGCCTCGGATATTAATCATCACAACAGAATGCTATAATTAAGATGTCGTCGCAAAATGAATCCACAAATGGAGAAATGGGTTGTTGATGATCTACGCACATCGAAGCAGTACATTACCTATGAAATAATAGTAAGTGAAAGCGTCGACTGACGTACTTAGTGTTGTCTCTTCTCTGATGGGGACCTTGCACTAATAGTAATAAATAAATAATAAGTAGTAGTAGTGAGCTCAGTAAGATACGAGGTATTATTGATAGTGCCGGGTGTTGTGATGATTAAAATCCGAGACGGCATTAGCTAAACGGCATTAGCTAAATGGCATTAGCTAAATGGCATTACAATAGGCCGTAGCTAAATGGCATTAGCTAAACGGCATTAGCTAAACGGCATTACAATACGCCGTAGCTAAATGGCATTAGTTAAGCGGCATTACGACACGCCGTAGCTTATAAGAGGACTATAAATAAGAGGCAATGTGCCCACAATAAGTAAGTAGTTTACCTATAAGATAAATAAGTTAATACAAACAGTTTATCAAAGATGTCAGCTAAAGAAAGACTTTCCAAATTACAACACCGAGCTATCTTACAAACGTATATATTTATTTTGAACTAAATATTTTGGAGGCAGTAAATCCGTCTTATAAGGCATTATAGTAGGGTAATACTGCTCCATCTGGTTGCAACCAAATCACGATAATTTATGAATACTGGGATATTTGTATCAATACGAAAAAACCACTCTACTCCATGTTGAAAGTGTTGAAGGAGCTAATGCATGTTGAAATACATCATGCATGATAAATATGTTTGTACTAAGAGATCGCAATCTTTCAGTACTATGATATCATACTGTTAATGGTATATTAAGAGTATGAGGTCATAGTATTTGTTGTGATGATTAAAATCCGAGACGGCATTAGCTATCGGCATTGGTTAAACGGCATTAGCTAAACGGCATTAGCTATCGGCATTGGTTAAACGGCATTAGCTAAACAGCATTAGCTAAACGGCATTACAATACGCCGTAGCTAAATGGCATTAGTTAAGCGGCATTACGACACGCCGTAGCTTATAAGAGGACTATAAATAAGAGGCAATGTGCCCACAATAAGTAAGTAGTTTACCTATAAGATAAATAAGTTAATACAAACAGTTTATCAAAGATGTCAGCTAAAGAAAGACTTTCCAAATTACAACAGGTTATGATGCATCCTGCAAGCGTCCTGCAGTTCCCCTCTGAATTAACATTGACTGGTCCAGAGACTTATCATGTTTGGATGAAGGAACTCGAGGACTTTCTTTTTGGCTTCGGGGTCGGCTTACTTCAATACGCCGAAAATGGAACTCTGAGCATCGAACTGGACGATATCTCGGACATTTCTTCTGCTTTCTTTATTGAACAATTGGATAGCGTGTTTGGTATTGTTCTCAAGGCAAGTATTAGCCAAGAGATTCGCGGAATTATTCGCTCCACGCACTCACGTCTGACTGCTAGAAATCAATTTTTGTTTCTTCAAGAGAAGTATGGTACTCTTCCACTCCCAGTGGCTCTCACTAGCGCTGGGATTCTGGAAGAGGCTACTAGGCCCACTGAGTTTGTTGACATCAGGGCAATGCTTCAACGCAAAAATTTGTTGGTTAGGCAGCAATTGACTAAGGAGGCAATCATTGCATTATGGACTTTGGATAACATGATGCAACTTGGTGTGCCATATCCGGTTATCTCAAGCGTCATTAAAGAGCTTGAACACAAGGGGATTACTACTAATACTCTTCTGTATCAGGTCTTGCATGAGATAACTGGATCGCATGAGTATGTTCGTCTGAACAGTCTTGCACTTTTGGGACACGATTCTCTGTCTAAGAAGACGTCCAAACCTCGTCGCAAAGGTAAAAAGAAGGATAAGCAACAACCATATGATGAGGAGTCTCCTCAAGGTATGTTGGCTTATTCCTTCCTTGGACATCTGTTACTGATACCAACATTTCTTGATACTGGTGCCAGTGGACATTTCTTTTCTGACATTCGTTTCTTTCAAGACATGATTCCAGAGAATGGCTCTATTCTGGGTGTTGCTGGAAACCTTGCAATTGTTGGGAAAGGTACAGTTCGGATTTCTACTTCAGCTGGACCTTTTATTCTACATGATGTTGGTTACACTCCTAACGGTATTGCTAACCTTATCTCGGTTGGAAAAGCTTCTAATCATAAGTTAGAGTTTCTCTTCAATCATCAAGGTGCCACTATCCGCTCCACCAAGAAAATGTTTGCTCATCGAGATCCACTTTCAAACCTTTACACTGTTTCATGTGAACCTTCTACTGTGATTCCGAAGCAGATTGCTTACAAGGCTGTGTCCTCTGGCCGTGATATTGATCGCTGGCATAGAAGACTTGGCCACCCTAGCGCTTCTGTTATGGCCTCGCTTGTTAAGATCCATCCACTCTGGAAGGCTGGTCAGAGTTTACTGAGTTGTACCGGATGTATTACTGGTAAAACTGTTGACTCTACTCCTAAAGAACGGACCACCAATCCTTCTCAGCCACTTGAGTTAGTCCATGCGGATCTTTGTGGGCCATTTAACTACGGATCCTACGATGCATCTCGGTATTTCTTGACTATTATTGACGGCTATACAAAATGGACCACTGTTGTTTGCCTCAATAAGAAATCTGGATGCACTCAAGGTATCATTAATTTTATTAATACCTCTGAAACAATGTTCCGCAGTAAAGGATTGACTTACTGCGTTGGTACTCTCCGTACAGATAATGGAGGTGAGTTTGTGAGTGAGGAATTGACTAACTTCCTCACCAAGCGTGGCATCTCTCACGAAACCACGGTTCCCCATCATTCGTATCAAAATGGCGTTGCCGAACGAATGAACCGTACACTTCAAGATAAAGCCCGCGCTCTTATGCTTCATACCAATGTTCCAGCTCAACTTTGGCCTGAAGCAATCAATACTGCTGTTTTTTTGGCTAATTGTACGCCATCACGCTCTATTGATTTTGATGTCCCATACAAACGATGGTATGGTCGCTCTTTCAACTACAAATTTCTCCGAGAATTTGGATGTGTTGCTTATGCTATTATTCCTAAGGCCCTCCGTCAAGGAAAGCTCGATGCTAAAGCCTCTCCTTGTGTCATGATTGGCTATGAATTGCAACGAAAAGCATATCGACTCTATGACCCCAGAACAAATAAGGTTATTTGCGCTGCTCAAGCAATTTTTGAGGAGGATAAATTTTTTTATCCAACTGTGTCTCTGGCGCTGACTAGCACAATCAATCCTCCTCAAATTTCTGGGGTTGGCAATCCAAAGATTGGAGGGATTCATTCTCTACCTATGAATTCTCAGCCAGCTATTTCTATGACTAGAGATGAATTGATAGTTGAATCCGAGCTTGACCCTCTGGACACCTCGTTGATAGTGGACGATAATGATACAGTATCTAAATCAGATGCATACGGTAATGCGTCTGAGTTGGCTGAAGATACTGGATCTGAGCTTGGTTACTTAAGGGATCATAATACTGCCTTAATTCGCACTGCTGCTCGCGAAATTGGAAATGAATTAGTCGTTTCTGGTTCATCCAAGTCAAATGAACTAACTATCGCTGATGCTTCAGATGCTGAAATTAACCTGTCCTCTACTATTGATCTGATTGATGTGAGTAATCCTAATGGTTCTAATGAGAATCATCTTGTCCTTGATGATCCTCAACCAAGTCGTGAAGCCATCACGTACCCTGGATTTCTGCACACGCCAGAAGAGCCTGAGTCTCATGCGGATGAGATCAGTGACTCAGAGATATCTGACCCCAGACGGTTGGAATATATCCCTGGAACTACTGACCTGGTTGCAGGTAGTACTTCGGGATCACCCCAACTTCAGGTTGTGAAATATGTATCACAATCTACTTCTGCGGAGTCTGATGCTTCACTGTCGTTGGACAATCATGTTGCCCAACAAACATCACTGTCTCGTCCTGCTACTCCTCAAGCACAAGAAGTTCCTTATACCAATCCCATTGATTATAAGAACTCCAGTTCATCTCACAATCTCTTCAAGTATGATCGGTCTCCGTCAGACAAGCGGCCTATCCCATATCCAAGGGTTAAGCGCTATGATCCCAACTATAACCCGTTTTGTGGTGATATACCTCCGACTACTTTTGATAATCTTCCAAGGACACCCCAAAATGAGATCATCTATAAGTACTACGGAAAGCTGAAGATTTCACGTACTAAAATCCCGGATTCTGATCTCAGATATCTGGAAGGTGCATCTACTTCAGCTGGTCCTCTCCTCCGCCTCCGCCTCCACCTTCTGCTTTGCCGCAAAAGCGTCTTATCCGTCACAAAGGCTCCCAACCTAAGCCCTTTTTCCTGGTCCGCTTAGTTCTGATGAACATGATCCTACTACCCACCGTTCGTCTTCAGGGAGGGATAAGAAGCCTCGTGTCTCTGATATTGTCACAAATGGTTCTTCTAATGATGGTGTCCTGACATCCGTTAAGACGCCACTCTCAGATGACACAGATGAATCCGAAATGAATACGAATGGTGTGAATTATCCTGCTACTTGTTTTATGGCTGCTAAACATTCTCTTGAGAATGTACCTATGACATTTGATCAAGCTGTTACTTCTGATGATGCTTACTTATGGAAAGACGCTATTCAAAAGGAAATGGAAGCCCACTATGAGAATCAGACTTTTCTGTTAGTTCCACCTAAGCAAGGTCGTCGACCTATCACTTGCCGTTGGGTTTTTACAATTAAGAGTGATGGTCAACACAAGGCACGACTTGTGGCTAGAGGTTTTACTCAGATTAAAGGGCTTGATTATGTGGAGACTTTTGCGCCTGTCATTAGGTATGCTTCTATTCGAATCATGTTGTCCATTGCTGCAAGATATAGACTTACTATTCATCAGATGGATGTGAAAACGGCTTTTCTCAATGGTGATTTAAGGGAAGACCTTTACATGATTCAACCTGAAGGTTTTGTGGTCAAAGGAAAAGAAGATCATGTTCTTAAGCTTAATAAGTCGATTTATGGTTTGAAGCAAGCTCCAATGGTTTGGAATGACAAAATCAATGAAGTGTTACATGTGATTGGTTTTAAGCAAAACTCTGCGGAGTATTGTTTGTATTCTAAGAAAAATGGGAATTTGTTTATTATGGTCGCACTTTATGTCGACGATCTTCTCATTGCTGGAAATAATCAGACTGAAATTGATAAGGTTAAAGCTCAATTGATGCTGCACTTTAAGATGAAAGACCTAGGAGTTGCTAGCAAGTTTCTTGGAATGAACATTAGTCAAGATAAGGCCTCAATACTGCTTTCTCTTCATGATTATGTTCGCCTGATGCTAAAGGAGTATCAGATGGTAGATTGCAATCCTATCTACACACCAGCGGATCCTAATCAAGATCTAACTATAACTGATGACTCAAAGAACTGGGATGCCACAATGTATCGATCCTTGGTTGGCAAATTACTTTTTGCTGTTAATACAGTCCGTTTTGATATTGCTTATATTGTTGGTGTGTTATCAAGATATTTACAATCTCCAAAGGAAAAGCATTGGGTTGCTGCGAAGCGTGTTCTTAGATATTTGAAGGCAACAGAGGATATGAAAATTGTTTATTCCAGAAAGGATCATGGGAATTATCTTTTGGGATATTGTGATGCTGACTGGGCTACTGATAAGACGGAAAGAAAGTCAACTACTGGTTTCATGTTTAGGTATAGCGGTGGTGCTATTACTTGGAGATCTAGAAAACAGTCGACTATTGCTTTGTCGACGGCAGAAGCCGAATACATGGCATTAACTGACGGTATTAAAGATGCTCTATGGTTACAGCAGGTGTTTGCAGAACTTGGTATCCCCTTGGCAAAATTGATAGTTCATGATGACAATGTGAGCTGCGTTAATATTGCTAAAAACCCAGTGTCACATGATCGAACTAAACATATTGATATCAAGCATCACTTTATCAGGCATCATGTGAAAAATGGCAACATTGAACTACGACACCTAACTACTGACAAGATGCTAGCTGATATGCTTACCAAGGGATTATCAAGAGAGCAATTTCAAAAACTTCGGATGCTGAGTGGTATGAGGAAATTTTAATTATGGGAGGGTGTTGTGATGATTAAAATCCGAGACGGCATTAGCTAAACGGCATTAGCTAAATGGCATTAGCTAAACGGCATTACAATAGGCCGTAGCTAAATGGCATTACAATATGCCGTAGCTAAATGGCATTAGTTAAGCGGCATTACGACACGCCGTAGCTTATAAGAGGACTATAAATAAGAGGCAATGTGCCCACAATAAGTAAGTAGTTTACCTATAAGATAAATAAGTTAATACAAACAGTTTATCAAAGATGTCAGCTAAAGAAAGACTTTCCAAATTACAACAGAAAACAGTCGACTATTGCTTTGTCGACAGCAGAAGCCGAATACATGGCATTAACTGACGGTATTAAAGATGCTCTATGGTTACAGCAGGTGTTTGCAGAACTTGGTATCCCCTTGGCAAAATTGATAGTTCATGATGACAATGTGAGCTGCGTTAATATTGCTAAAAACCCAGTGTCACATGATCGAACTAAACATATTGATATCAAGCATCACTTTATCAGGCATCATGTGAAAAATGGCAACATTGAACTACGACACCTAACTACTGACAAGATGCTAGCTGATATGCTTACCAAGGGATTATCAAGAGAGCAATTTCAAAAACTTCGGATGCTGAGTGGTATGAGGAAATTTTAATTATGGGAGGGTGTTGTGATGATTAAAATCCGAGACGGCATTAGCTATCGGCATTGGTTAAACGGCATTAGCTAAACGGCATTACAATACGCCGTAGCTAAATGGCATTAGTTAAGCGGCATTACGACACGCCGTAGCTTATAAGAGGACTATAAATAAGAGGCAATGTGCCCACAATAAGTAAGTAGTTTACCTATAAGATAAATAAGTTAATACAAACAGTTTATCAAAGATGTCAGCTAAAGAAAGACTTTCCAAATTACAACAAAGGCATTACCACTAGTTGACTATAACCCAAATGAACGCGCGGTAGAAGTTATAAATCCAATGACACTACGAACGATTTTGGCAGTTGCAAGCTACAACGGAATGGCAATAACTCATTGTGACATCAAATCAGCATATTTGAATGCGCCATTAGAAAACAATAAAGTTTATATCAGACCACCAAAGGAAGCGAAGGTACCAAAAGACAAGTGCCGGCTACTCAAGAAGGCAATGTATGGGTTACCACAAGCAGGTTACTACTGGAACGAGGTATTAAAAAGAAACTTAAAGAAGATTGGAATGAAACAAATTAATGGACACGCAACAATATTCGTGAAAGGAAGACTAGGGAAACCAGACTGTGTTATTTTAATAGCTTATGTGGACGATTTATTATGCATTGGAAAAGAAGAACGGCCGCCGCAATAATTGAACAGTTACAACAGAAATTTCCACTCAAGAAGTTAGAAAGGATGGAAGGAAATGACCAGCAGCTAAAATTTCTAGGAATAAAAATTGCAAACAACGAGTACAGAATACAATTAAACTGCGAGAAAGATCTACAAGAGTTAACTAAGAAGAATATAACAAACAAGGAATATTTTCAAAGACAATGTGGAAATCTCATATGGCAATCAGTAACCACACGACCAATGACGGCATTCCCGACCACATACTACAGTTCAAAAACTCACAAAGCAACTGAAGAAGACCGGAAACATTTTGAGAACTACATAAGAAAATGCTCCAACAAAATCCCAATAGAATACCTGAAACAAAGAAAAGAAGACAACAAGGATTACGTGATAGAACTTTTTGTCGACGCCGCAACAGGAAACATAACTGACCCAAGAAGTGTAACCGGATTCCTTATATTCCTAAACAGCAAATTGGTAGATTGGAAAAGTCACATCCAGAAACGAGCGGCGGTCAGCACAACGGAATCAGAGATGGTGGCATTGACAGACGGACTCTTCCAAGTCGCCAACATATACTCAATATTACGCGGCATTGGAGCAAGAAACATCAAAATCAAGATCTACGAAGATAATTTGGCGGTAGTGAAAAATATCACAAACTACAAACTAAATGCATTCAACAGAATAAGTCAACAGATGCTACAATACATCAAGGAGTTCATACAGCAATATGACGTGGAAGTATTCCAAATCAAAGGAAACATGAACCCAGCAGATCACTTGACGAAATGGACGACCAAGACAGCGCGCGATGAGATGGAAAAAATTATCGCAAATTGAAAAATCTTTCGACGGACACACACATATGTTGAAGGAGACATCAGCAATATTGGAAGAAAAAACGGCGATTTTAAAATTAAACGAGGAGAAATGACGTCATACGAAGTATGATACAAGAAGATTGTCACGTGATGATCGGAATAAGCAACACGGGAAGCATAGACGCCGATCTATGATGATGAGCAATATGACTCCGCCACCACACAGTGGACACGTATATGTGAGAGATGCAGTTATAAAAGGTAGTAGTTTAGACCTGAAGATCTTTAGTTCAAAATAAATATAGTATACGTTTGCAAGATAGCCCGGCACTATCAATAATACCTTGTATCTTACTGAGCTCGCTACTACTACTTATTATTTATTTATTAATACTAGTGCAAGGTCCCCATCAGAGAAGAGACAACACTAAGTACGTCAACCTTTGGTTGTGCAACCGCACAATCACCACACACAGTTACACGTTCACTGTCTTTCCAAAGACCATATTGCTTATTCAAGCAATCCATAACAATATCTCCAGGGTGTCCTAATCGTCGATGCCAGATATCAAAGTTCTCCTTTAAGTTCGCATTAAAAACGCTGTGTGTACTATCCACACTCTGGATTCTATAATGTCCCGTATGAGGTTCTTTAATCGCGATTACCCTCTTAGTAATATAATCAAGAGCTCTATTTCCATCAAATAAAATTCTAGCTCCATTGTCGGTGGCTTGAGACACAGAGACAAGATTGACCTCTCCTTGGGGAGTGTAGAGCGCATCTCGTAGTTGAAGATTCTCTCCTCCAACTAGATCAATATTAACTTTACCTCTTGCTGTGATTGCCAACCGCCCACCGACACCTTTAACCAGACCATCATGAGCTGTAACCTGCTCAAATAATTCCTTGTCTGCAACAAAATGTCCAGACGCCCCACTGTCAAGATACGTAGGGTAACGGTCTGTAACTCCATGATATGCAAGCCATGATTGATTAGTCTTGGATAATCTTTGGTCGCCATCATCATCATTCTCCTTAAGTACCTTATTTCTGCATTCATTTTTATAATGACCTTTCTTACCACAGCCATAGCATGTTACTGTCTTCCGGGATTTCCGTTGTCCGAGAAGAGCAGACTAATCATTCCCAATTGCAACACTTGCGTTTATGGTGCTATAAAATTGCATGTATGAAGCATTGTTTGCATTGATGGTCCGTTGTTCGTATTTGTTAACCATGGCTTGAATATTTGATTCGGGAACCCCCATCAAGCCTTAATGAACATATAGCAAGAGCACAGATAAGCATTTCATTGCTGAAAGTACTCCAGTAATCTCGATATCTTACTAAAAGATTTTCAATAGGTAACCGTGCCCTTGATTTTGGTGTCGCCACGGCAGCACCTTGAATAGCTTGGTTAAAAGTCATAGTTCCATATTCAGCCTTGAGTGTATGGAACCGTTCCCGATTGGTTGAACATACGTGTGGTCCAATAAAAGTGTCCACTGCCAGTGAGACTCCTTTGTCCAACACATATCCAATAATGCCATCAGACACCGTTGCAATTTGATTCACCAACACACTAGGTGTATCATCAGGAACCCCAAGGTCCCCATTAATAAGGTACTGAACAAGACCAACGCCGTAATGATCAAGCTTTCGAACAACTAATTTTGCCCACCTGGCATAATTAGTGGATCCTTGCAACTTTTCTGTCGGCTCAAAAAGGGCCACGCTTTCAGGGTCTCTCATAACCTGTTGTAATCTAGCTTCTCTTTGTACGGCTTCCATATTTACTTGATGTAAATAAGTCAATTCTTGTTATTTTAACTATGCATATCCTATACTATTTATATTCACATTCTGTTTACCAGTTTGTTCCTATTCCGGATACTTGTCTTATTGTCAGTTGAACTTTATTATGGAATGTTAACTCTAATAGTGTTTGGTTAAACCTTATCCTCAAATGGTATTCATCAACAACTATATTACACTTGATGATTTATTAGCTATTTCCTTCTGTATTTATATTACTCCAGAGACAGGGTTACTTCCTTAATTAAAGGTTGCCTCAAATCCCTTTTGGGATTCTTCCTGACTCGTCCTTCCGTTCAACAGTGTTTTGATTTCCCTTCTCGTCACTATCGGCATCATCCCTTATCCGCACGCTGGCATGTGATGTTCACGTGTCATCCCATGTGACCAACACGTGTAATACACGTGTCTAGTGTAAACAATATTTTATCGTTACAATTGTGTAACCAGGAAGGTACACTTCCCTGGTTAGGAGAAATGATACAGCGGTTAGAGACCCTGGTTGTACATGTGCACGTGACGGGAGGAAGCCCGGGTTATATGTGCACGTGAGAGGAATGAAGCCCTGGTAAGGGGTGAGTATAAATATACAAACGGTGGCGTGAAGGAGGTCACGCAAGGTTACGGTCATAATATTGTAAGCTTTCATATACGTGAATAAGGAATCACAGACGCCTTATTCAGCATAATGTAACGATATAAGGTCAGGTGGACCTTTCACGTGACAACGTGGTCATGTGAACATGGCACGTGTTAATGATCTGGTAATGGATGAATGGTTAAGGAGACATGATGATCTCACTTGGACGATAAGGTTAGGTTTACCCTACTTAAGAGAATGATAAATAGAAAAGAGAACAACATGAACGGCACTGGTATTCTGAGCTCATCTTACAACTTATACATTGTAGTCAGCAGGCCTTGGGCTGTTGGATAAGGATTATAAGTGTTATAACGATTAGCCCGGACTAAATTCGTTATACATAACCAGCATTCTCCGAAGTAGATCGGATCTAACTGGTTACAAATTTGTAACGAGAATTGGTCAGAACGACTGTACACGTGAAATGATCACGTGTACAGCCATAAGGTCAGGGATCCAGCCAAAGATATATGCAGGGGGAATGGGGAGAAGCCATGAGAGGAGTGACAATAAGTACTATATATAAGAGCACAATAAAGGGGTAAGGAGGATTAACCTGGTATTAAGGGAATCTTAATACTTCTTACAACTTATACTGTGTAGTTAACATAAGAATTACTTGACTATTCAGCATAATAAGTGTGTTAACGAGAGGTTCTGATTATTTCTCGTTACAAAATTGCGTAAATAGGACTTCGTGGCCAAGCTGGTTAAGGCGTGCGACTGTTAATCGCAAGATCGAGAGTTCGATCCTCTCCGAGGTCGTATTTTTGCTTCAAAAAACTACATAGAGAGAAGCAACTAATGGATAAGATTAACTTACTTATATAAAATTATAAATATCTTTATTTCATTTTACTCAATAAACATTCATATATACTTGAGATCATGTTGTTTAAATTTACTAAAAATATAGTCACATATCATCCTCTTCAATATCACCAAGTTCCCAGCAACCAAGTCGCTTAGCCTTCGCAATTTTCTCCAATTCAAGTAGCTGTTTCTGCTCTTTAAGAAATGCATTTTGCCATGGCTTGATAGACTTATTCACAATTGCCCAGCCATTCTCCACAAGCTCTTTGTTAACCGAATATGTAGGGTCACTAGCGACCTTTTCAGGATCATAGAGGGTGAATGCCATACGGATCCCAGGTTCTGGAGAAGCCTTGTTTTCAAGGGCAATGATTTTCTTGTTGACAATCAACTCATCCAAGAAGTCAATCGCATCGTCAAGATAATTGGTAGGCTTTGAAGGAGGAAGTCTGATATGAGTGAGTTGCCCAATATGGCCTTGAGCTGCGAGTTTTGACGTCGAGAAGCGAGGAGGCAATTCTCTTAGTGAAGATGCAGGCACTGTGTCGGAGTTGCCAAAGTCAATATGGAGAACCTTGTACTTTTTAGTGGCCTTGTCAAAGTTTAGAACCTTTGCCCGGTAGAACTTGCCATTTCTAGAGTATGCCGCAGAGACCAAATCGCCCTTTTTTGGAGAGGAAGATAAGAGTCGCGGATATGAGTATGCCGCATCAGAAGATGCCTTCACTGGCTGGCTTTGGTGGAACTCGTGAAATTCTTTCATAAACGGAACCAATTTGTCACTTTCCGAGTTGAGAAACTGAAATGAGAGAAGACCCTCATCATTAATATCATTGATCTCAATATCAAAATAGTTCTTTGAGATCGAAACGGCGGCAGTGTTAGCCACAACCTCTTCAACTGGCTCGTTATAGTCTTTCCAGATGCCAACCTTGTTCTTCTGTGCAGCCTCTTGAGTATCCCAGAGCTGATCGGCAAATTTTGTCGAGTCCACAGAAGAATCATGGAGTTCCACGAATCCCTGGCTCAATAAAGATACCTGAAGTGGTAAGCTCTGGCCCGGTAGATATAAGTTACCAATGAATGAACCTAGTCTGTCAACAGAATACACCTCAATAGTGACATCACGCTGGAGAGCACGGCGAGTGACATAGTTTAAAGCGGCCAGACTCAAAGCCGAGTCCTTCGCACCTTTATTAGCCAAGCCTCCGAGAACAAGTACAATCTTGGCTCCATCCTTTGGTAAAATCAATCTGAACCTGTTTGGCGACGACACAAAGTCAACTACTGCTGTCATTTTACCTCTGTTAACAAAGTTCAGGAGGAACGTTTTGGCACGGCCAGCATTTTCGCTCGCATCAACAATCCGTTCAGCCGGAGGAAGCTTACCATGAAGTCCCACTTTCTTCTCAATGGCAATACTTTCCTGCTCAATCAACAGATCCCAGTCAGGGCTCCGGTCGGTGTCATCTTTTCTATGTCGAACTACGGTCGCCCATCCAGCCTTGACAATACTCAAAGCTATATTTGTATCTCCCAAAGTCACAGTGATAACTGGGCGCTCATCAAACTGGTCAGATTTTGGACGGATTCCTTCGACTATCACCTTAACAGTTTTGCCAATAAGCTTCTTCCGGACGAATTCCTTAGCTAATGGAATAAATGAGCCTTGTCCAGAAGCGCTACGCGGGCCACGCAACGAAGCCAACTGACAAGTGAGTTCCTCGTCCTTTGTGCGAACCACTACTGTATCTGCAGACACTACTTTCAGCACCACAGCTTCAAAAGTCGACCCAATACCTTTTTGACCCGACGAAACGACAGTCTTCGCCAGGGATTTCCAGATCCCCTTTAACGAGACCCTGGCCAAACGCTCACTGGCACGAAGCAATGACATTTGCTTTGCTCCGATTAAAGCAGATTGCCAATCAACAACACTGGCGTAACCGTTTTCAAGCACCTTTTCAGAAATATTACCTGCTGGATGGATCAATTGACCTACAAGAACACCGTTAGCATTCTCCCCAATAACAGAAACACCGATGGATCGCAAAAGAAGCCGTTGCTCCACAAAGTACCGGGCTTCGTTTCCAAATGGCTCACTGTCATCAACACCAGATCGCGGCGCACGAATACCAGCTATCAAAACAGGAACAACACAATGCTTCTTCTTAGTAAGTAAAAATCGTACAAGAACCCGATCACCACTGATGACCTTTTCCACGATCGCATCTAATGGCTTTTTCTTCGAGGCCTCAACCTCGTCAAAGAGTAACTCGTCAGCAACAGTAATCGCATTCATATGCCCCCATAATCCGATACTCTTGCCCTTGGCAGTTTCTTCAATGTCCTTTAGTGCATAATACCACTCCTCATCATTGGGATCATCTGTTTCCTTCACTTTTCCTCCACCACGCTCTAACAAATACTCGACCAACGAATCAAAAATTGGGGTCTTGATGTCCCCAAATTCACGCCTGGTACCCCCAAGACCAGACAACGTGTATGCAATCTTGAATTGCACAACCTTACCTAACAATAACGTCCGCAATAACTCACGAGCCTCAAAGGAATACACTTCATTCAGCAGCAATCTTGGGGCCTGGAAGTAAGCAAGCGAAATCTGGCGCTCAGCTGGGGGAGAGGAACCCGTATGATTTGCTGGAACAAGAATGATAGTGTCGGCGGATAAAATCGATTTGACTTTTGCGGAGAGATACATGTTGTGCTGTTCAAAACGTTAGAGAGTGACAAGTACTGAAATGTGTTATGAGCGATGACCACGTCTAACACACGCAGCCATATTGACTATAATAATGTCCGTTCGGGTAACCCATCAGTGCCTTGTTTTGTTCACTGTACTTTTTTGTTCGAGTCAAATTGAGAATAGGTGAACTGTTGATTTATCACGTGATATTTAGAAAATACTAGAATCCCTGGTACAGATAAAAAAAAAAAGCACGTGATCTGATATCCGACCAGGACAAAATAAGGTTATGACGGATCGCCCTTATCTACATTCTAAACCCTATCTGAATGGTAACGAATATTTCCATGAGGGAAGGCACGAGTACTTTAGGCGCTCCACTTCTATGATTAATAGATCAGGAACCATCAAATTAGCTTTTCAATACTTGGGCTACTACATAAAAGTTGGTGTGCTCAAGTGTGGTTACATAAAAATACTTAAAATTTTCTGTAATACAGTTTATACTTTTCAGAGAACCAAATCTACAAGCCCCGTTTAAAAAACTTGATTTAGACCTATTATTCAATTTGATAAGTCAATAATGAAACCATTTTATAGGCTTCCAGAATTTAGAGAGAGCTTTATCATAAACTATTGTAATATGGTTTAATGATAACCATAAATATTGCTTTCAAATGATCTGAATACATGTAGCTATTGACAGAAGCCTTTTGATAGTACCACCATACCATTGTAAATAGGTAAAATGGACATGAATTCGAATATCAACAAAGAATTGGCTGGAAGATCATTGAAAGAAGAATTCTAATTGGAGACACCACTATCAAATAAATCATAATACATTCTCAAAGTTCAGCGTTTGATATCCGAAGTTGGGTCAGTGAATTGCGCTAGTTAAAAGGATAAGTCGGTAGTGCCTAACGTGAAACAGTGTTATGATTCGAGAGTTGTTAGAATACTCAATATAATTTTCCATTTCTTAAATGATGGAATAACCGTTATACAATATTCCTTGGCATATTTATAGGAACGTAACCACAACTTGATATAGTTTTGTAATAGAGCTTTATCAAACCTTGAAACATTTTTTCCACTTTCCCACTTTGAAAAGTTAAATACTCACAACTTGCTTATTAATGCATTATAATAAACAATATTATAGGGTATATCACGAGTGTCTTAGCGTTTCTTAGAGAACACTCGTGATAGAGTGCATTCCAGAATTAACACGATGCAGCATATAATATTGATTATAGATTAGCAAATTATCAGTTGGACAGGAAATGAAGTCCTTTATCATCTCACTTGTTTCATAATTTTTTCTTTTTCTTTTTCATCTTTAACACTTGCATTTTTTTCACTCTCCCTAATATCACACTCCAACTTCAGTCTCTCCATTAGTCTCTTTATTCTTAGTCTCTTTATTTTTATTCACTCCATTATTCACTCCATTATTACTCACTCCCACTTTCTTTACAAAATCCAACTCTCCAATATCAGCTGTGATACTCTGGATATCCTTAATATCGTTGCTCAATCCCTTGACTCTGTCCAAAATATGAATCTGCTTTTCAACCGGACCTTCTTTCATGATAAAACTCAACTGATTCAACTTATCCAGAGACTTGTCTAATCCCAGACTGACAATAATATCTTCCTCGCTATCCTCCTGCAATTCGTCTCTTACAATCATGTCACTCAACTTGTCGTTGATAGTAATGAGCTCGAAATAGTTGTTGTAAATGATATTTTTAATCAAGCTCCTATTGCTTGAAATCTTATAGTGTATATCATTTTCAATCTGAAGAAGGTTCTTCAAGCTATTACTACCAAGAACATTTTCCAAATTAAAATCAACCATACCTGGGCTTTCAGTTGGAATCTTCTCCTCATTTTTACCTTGGCTGTCTTGACTTTCTCGGCTTTGGCTCAGACTTTCATGGCTAGATCGCCCTTGTAATTTATAAAACTCCTTCAATGCTTGTCTTCTTTCTTGCCTACTTTGGACAGAGGCCTCTCCCTTTTTATGTGCAATCATATCACGAGTCTTTGGTTTATGCTATGTGCGTTGTTACTACTTTTTCCAGTATGAGCCCCGGCCTGCATCTACTCATCACTGGGCGAATTTTTTTTTCTATTCTCCATCATGAAGGTCAAGTCCACAAAGTCTTCCAAGCGGTACACTTTCCAGTCGTTCAAGGAGAAATTGAACGAGATTTCTGTCAATAGACAGACAATAAGCTTGAATGGAAAATTGAGCTATGAGATTGCTGACGACTCGTTTTTCTTTACGGAAAACTTGTCTCACTGGAAAGAGATCAACATCTCAGAGAATCTCCTGGTATTTTCACACAAGGTCCGGCCATACATAGGAAGTTTGGCGCATCTTATTCACCATAAACGCCAGGTTTTCCAACTTCTACTTGAATTCTTGCACAAATTTGACAATCTTTCTCTTGAGCCATTGATTGACTTGCTTATTAATTTTGCCCATGACTTGGGCGAGGACTTTTTAGAGTTTTACAACGACGCATTGGTGTGTTTGGTGGACATTTCTGTGAAAAAACTGGTCAACAACTCCCAGGAAATCAACCAGTTGATGAATAATGACAGTGTCATTGAGTGGACTTTCAATGGTATGATTTTCTTGTTCAAGTACCTTCAAAAGCACTTGGTGAAAGACATTATACAGACATTCAAAGTTATCCAGCAGCTTCTCACAAGCAAGATGGAACATCTTCGGAGGTTTGGTGCCGAAGCTATATCGTTTCTCATGAAAAAAGTCAAGCAGCAGCAGTTGGAAACATTGTGCGACTATCTAGACTCCCAGCCTCAAGATAAATTGCTTGATTCTTCACTTGTCACAATTTTCTCCGAGTCAATGAAAAACGTTACTGGGAATTTTCGCAATCTCTCCAACCTTCAAGTGCTTTTTCTTCGACTTCCCATCACAGTGGTGTGCGATATTCTCTTGCAGTTATTGAACCATGGAACCGCAGAAACGTGTGTGGATCTCTTTCTGGCAGTGATCAGCCTGTTGCCAAAAAAAGGGAACGATTCCGTGGACGTTTTGACGGTGTTGTTGTTTGCTGAATCTGGTAGAAAGGTCGCCGACTGGCAGGTCATGGAACAAACTGTGAAGAATGTCCTTGAAAAGTGCCCCGAATCAATGAACACGCCATTTCTTTTATCGTTGTTTATGAGAAACTGTCCCTTGAAAGTCCTTGTCAAGTTCCACTCATATTTATTCCAGTATGTCTCAGAGTATGACAATCACCAGTGGTTTCTTCCTTTTATCCAGTTCAATTTGAATGTCAACCAGGAGAAGTTGACGATCTTTGCGTCAAAGCACATTAACCAGTTTCTCACCACCAACTGGAGTTCCACAGAAGGCCAGGTTTCGCTTATTGTGAAGCCGTTGTGTGATTTTGGAATTAATTTTAAGCTAAGTAAAGAACTCGCAGAGAAGTTGACGGCTGATTTGTCTGATCCCGCGTCCCAGTCACATGTGGAAATTTACTGGAAGTTGTGTTTGTTGAAGCATTGCAAAAACAACAATGAAGAAATGCTAAGTGGGATTATCAACTACTTGAGCGATACCCAGCCCAACACTCTTGAGTACAATATTCTAGGATTGACATTTTCTTGTTCCTCAAATCCATCAAACTGCCAAGTTCTAGAAAAGATCATCCATTATTCAGTGTTGGATATCCAGGAATCCTTTCAGTCACACAAAAGACATACATCTAGTCTCCTGATATCTTCCAACTTTCTCAACCAGATCCAGTCATTCTGTTTACTCATTGATTCGCCAAGTATTGTACATGATCTCGTTTACTACTTGCTTTCTCCGAATCACTTTATCCGCCTTCAGTCGCTCGACATCTTAACTATCCTCCTATCAAAACAGAATCAGCAATTTGATCTCCTCAATAGTGTTTCTGCAATTGAAAACCTAGAGTTATCGTTGCAAAACGCCAGAGAAATTGGCCTAAAGATCCGGCAATTGGCTATGGACTATGCTGCTACAGAGACTTCTGCAGAACAGGAAAAGATCGTTATTTTCTGGTTGTTTGGGTATTTGAATAACAAGTTTAAGCCGGTATGGGACAGCGTGTTTGAAAACATTTCTGGGTTCATGAAGTCCGACTCTCTCATCTGGGACTGTATCATGTACTATCTCAATAAGCAGTATTCAAATGAGGAGCCGATGAAAACCGTGGAAAAGGCCTCTATTTCAAACCACTTGTCTACTACAATTGATCCCAGATTCAACAAGTTGTATAATCACTACTTGGATGCCATTGACGATTACTTCAATATTACCCAGTACTACACCGACAAAATATCACAAGAATCTCAGACAATCACCAGTGAAAATTCTTCATCATTTATCAGATATCAGGTCCTCAATATGCTTCTCAAAGTACCGTCACTTGCTGAAAAGAAGGCCCGCTACTTGGTGGACTTCCTCCTTTCACAGAATGAGGATAGGCTTCCTATCAAGGAACTTAATCTTCTAGTGGATATCTTGGGTAAGTTCAAGAACATCAAGAATATCTACAAGTCACAGGATGTATTTGAGTACTGTTTGAATCTTCTTTTGTCCAAGAGTCCTGTGATCCAGAGGCTTGGGTTGAATGTGATTTTGATATACAAGAACCCGCAAATTAACAAGTACAAGGACAACTTGAATAACCTTATGGATGATACGTTATTCAAAGAAGAGCTTCTGAATTTTTTTGCCAAGACAGATATCACTGAAGAAGTAGTAGATGTCATTCTCCGGATCATGTATGGGAAGTATAAAGTCAAGGTCACAAGTAATTCAAAGCAGAGCAACAAGAATGTCATTATGAAGTCGCTCATGAACATCCCTTCGGAATTTATCATTGGATTTTTGAAGCTAGGGAACGTCCAGGAGCGTTCTGGAACTGATCGTATGCGACAAATCACTGGGTACCTCAATTTCACCTATGATATTGTGCAAGAGATAAAGCAGAAGTACCCAGAGGTGTTGGTATTTGTTATTTCCAGGTTGGTTGAGTTATCTATTGTGGTGAATAGTGATGATTCAAAGTATACCAAGACGTGCCGCCAAATGGTCATGAAGATTTTATTTGCATGTTATGAGGGATTGGATGGAGCAGATGGTGTATTTGAGAATGTGTACGAGGCGATTATCAGTCCAAGATTGGCCAATTTTGTGGCAGAAAACTCGCAATCTTCATCTTCGTTGTTGAAGCTCTTTGTTCTCTTTTCCAGACAATACCCTTCATTTTTACAAATGGAAGACTGCAGAATTATTAAATTACTTGTTGAGCTCATCCAGCATGAAAAGACAAAACCGTTTATTATCAACGAGTGTTTGGAAATATTCCATCATAGCTTATTGGACGACACCATTAGACAGTTGATCAGAACTCCGTTGTTGGACAAGTTAGTTGAGTTTATCAACTTGAACTCGCGGGATATCATTGTTAACTGTATTAACATTCTCTTGATTCTCATAGAGAAGGACTATGATGTTAAGTATCTTGAATTGATAACCAACGTCCTAGACAACAAGTACTACAACTATTTGGATATTGATATCAAGAACGAATTGGTGCTGGTATTAGTGAGACAAGCACAAAAAACTTCTGTTGATTCCTCTTCAATTTTATACTCCAAGTGGTCAAAAATGTTCAAAGAATACTCGGATTTGACTTTCCGGAGTCATTTGGTGCTGTTGTTTCTCATAATAAACCCAGAGGTAGGGTTGTTAGTCGAGAATTTGAACAAGTTCACTACTTCGAGGCTCAATGAGATTGATTATACTCTGAGAATCGACTCCTTCAAGATTATCAATGACTCTCATGCCACATTCACAGATACTCATTGGTTGCCTATTATCTACAATTGTCTTTTCTTTATGAATCACGAGGAGTCTACGCTTCGTTTGAACAGTAGAGAAGTGCTCAACAACTATGTTATTACCCAGCCTACATCACAGATTCTCAAGACGGTGCTTCTTCCAGATATCAGGTATGGTCTAAGAAACAGCCAAGATAGAGTCCAGAACGAGTATGTGTTGCTATTGTCTTGTTTAGTGCACAATTACGCACCTTTACTAGACTTGAAAGTGTTATTAAGTGAGGATGTGGAGCTGGATTTCTTCTATAATATCAACCACATTCAGATCCACAGAAGACAAAGATGCTTGAGAAGGGTCAGAGACACTATTGAAAAGAGCGAAGAGGCTATTCTGGCACGGAATATCTGCCACTATCTTCTCCCTATGGTTGAGAAATATATCTATTGCAAAGATGAAGACCATCGGATTCTTACTAATGAGGCAATAACTACGATTGGATACTTGGCTCAGTTCATAGACTATATCCAGTTCCGACCAATAAGTCTTCGTTACTTGAGTTATTTGAAGAAGAAAGAGTATTTTAAGGATATGGTGAGATTGATGTATGTTATTGGCGAGGGATTGCGAGACAAGAGCGAAAATAAGATGGAAGTTGACGAGGATAAGGGTCTTGAAGAGGATAAAGAAGTTGAATCAGACAATAGTGGCGAAGATAAACTGCGGGTGGTACTACATCCACTTGATATTCTCATCAGTGAAACAATTGTACCGACGCTTGACTCCTATTTTACTAGTACCGATGTGGATCTTCGAATTTCTAGAATATCCATTAGTGAAGCAATTATTGTGTTCATTCTCAACATCCACGATACTCAGAAACAACAGGAACAGGTCAAAGCTTATCTTGTCAAACTTCTCCAGATCTTAAAGAGCAAGAGTGAGGAAATCAGAGACTTGGTTCGGAAATCTTTAAGTCGGATTCTCGTGTTAGTGTCAAATGAATATTTGTCGTTTGTCGTTCGTGAAATGAAGCTTATTCTTCGCAAGGGAAGTCATATCCATATTCTCAGTTTTACTGTGAACCATATCCTTGGGAACTTAAAATTAGAACATGGCGATTTGAACGAGTGTGGGGATACTATTATGGATATTATCATGGAGGATACATTTGGTATGACGGGCTCAGACAAGGACAACGAGAATTACAACAGCAAAGTTAAGGAGATCAAGTTCAAAAAGAGTTTTGAGACTGTGGAATTACTAGCACAGAACATTAGCTTGGATCACATGGGAATTATCATGAACCCAATTAAGTTGTTGCTTGGTGAATTTCTCAGCAAAAAGAACGAAAACAAGCTCGACGAGTTGATCAGTAAGATTGTGGTTGGAATCAACCACAACCCTGACAGTCATGATAACCGAGTCATGGTTTTGTGTTGGGAAATATACCATTTGGATAATGCTACTACTAGAACAAACATCAAAAGGACTATTAAAGATAAACAAAAGTCTGAATCGCAAGAGTATTTCTTGATTGAAAAGAAGAAAGTTGAGAAGGTAGACACTTTAACGTCAAAGATATATTTCAAGCGGTTTGCCTTTGAATTGTTGAGAATTGTCATGTCCAATAATTTAGAACTAGTGACGATATCCAATGTGCATCAGTTTCTTCCTTTGCTAGCGTCAAGTCTTGGTAATGACAAAGAGGAATTGATCATTGTCACCATAAAGTGTCTTTTGTTTATTATTAAACTTCCTTTTGATGATCCAGGAGACATTGAAGTACTTTCCAAGTGTACGAGCTCGGTGATTAAGTTCATACAAAACAATCTTCTGATTACGCTGCCGCTTTTCCAGATAAGTCTAAAGTATCTAACCAACGTGCTCAGATACAAGTCAAACTATGAGGAATTCAGTATCAAGCCAACAGTGGTGAATTATATTCTCGTTAAAGTGATGCCTGAGTTGGATAATGCAGACAGTTTGATCTTTGGGTTCGTTAAAACTGTCATAAACCAGCACATGGTCTTGACCAGCATTTATGATATTATGGAGAAGATCTTTAATATTCTGATAACGAACCACAACAAGGATATTCGGAACATGGCACGAACAAACTACTTTCAATTTTTGATTGAGTATGACCAGAGTAAAGGAAATTTGGAAAAGCATTTGGCTAAGATTATTAGCAACTTGGAATACCCTGTGGAGTTTGGCCGTTTGAACGTCTTGGAGTTGATTAAGAGTATCATCATTAAAATCGATGTGGATTTGTTGAATAAGCTTGCGTCTTCATTTTTTGTTGCATTGGTACGGATCTTAGTGGTTGACGAATCGCTCAAATGCAAGAAACTGGCTAGTGAAATTCTCGAATTGTTGTTTGAAAAGCTGACGATATCATACAGCAAATATATCATTGACTGGTTAAACTCTGCGAATTCCCTTCTTGTTCGATGTGGCTTACAGTCTTACAAGTTGTACTTGGGTGAGTATGGACTAGGATCTGAAATTGATAAGGTGTTTTTGAGCAAATTTGAACAATGCATTGAGTCAGATGAATGGGAGCCTTTGTATTTCCTGTTGCAGATTTACAACAAAATCGTTTCATTGAAGAAGGATGAGATCTTTCAATTGGAGGAGTATAATTATTGGTCCAAGTTTGTATCTTTGTTGTTGTACCCACATTCATGGATCAGATTGAATATCGGCAAGTTGGTTGGCATTGGTTTATCGCAGGGAAATGTTTACAACAAGACTGAGTGTGCGGAGATTCAAAGAAGGTTGTTGAGACAGTTGCGTGCTCCAAAAATTTCAGAAGAATTGGGTGACCAGGTCGTGAAGAATTTTGTGTATCTTATAAGAGGAGGATTGGAAGAAGAGGGAGACTCTAGTGACGACGAGGAAAATGACAAGGAAGAAACCGAGGAAAATGGCAAGGAAAATAGTGGCTCGCCGCTTGTGAAGTTGGTGACGAAGTTGGGCAAAGTTATTCGGAATGACTATAAGGCTCGTGACTATGTTACTTCGAAATTGTCAAGCATCAAGTTACTTGCCATGATTATTCAAATAGTTAGCGTTGATCAGGTCACTGATATTAGTCAAGAAGTCATCATGTCGTTGATTGGGTTCCAGGAAGATGAAGAAAATGGCATATATTCTTCAGAGGACAATACTAGATTAAAGGAAACCAGTCAGGAGTGCTTGAAATTGGTGGAGGACAAGATAGGGGTCATTGCATATACACAGAGTTACTCCAGTGTTCAGAAATTGATTAAAGAGCGACGAGTTGATCGGAAAATGAAGCGGTCTCAAATGAAGATTACCAATCCTGAAATCAGTGCCAAGCGAACTATGAAGAAGCATTTCAAGTCACGGATGAAGAGAAAGAGTGAAAAGGATGCCAATGGGTACTATCATACCAAGAAAAAGCGGAGAGTATAGAATGGAAATAAAAGTACATTGCGTGAAATGATATGTCCTGTAAGATATTTTAAGAGTAGCTGTAAAGCCTCATTTTTATGAGTATAGCTTATGTCACGTGACGTAATAAATAGGTGTAAATTGTAACATTTCTAATGGAGTTTTCACCCAAAATTATATTATGCACAATGTCAATGATCATAGTATGGGCAGGAAATATCAAGGATTCATATTTAGTAGCATGGTATACACAAAGTAACTTTTTCGGTGGGTTCTGATTTCCAGTTGATATAATCCCGTGTATTTCTCCTAGTCTGATTTCACAGTTTAGCAGTCACTGTTTCGTTGTATAATTTTCTGAAATTTGTAGACTCAGAATATCAAACACCATTTTCTGCCCACAAAATCCGATTCCGGACCCCGGGAGATGATTCTAGTATACTTTCTATATACTAGAATCAGTAGTATAGAGTCTTGTGTGAGAAGAAGCTTAATCTAGCATCAATGACACCAAAGTTTATGAAAGAAATTAGTGGCCCATCTGAGATGCTGGACTATTATCCATCTTATGAAATGTCCAAGTTTTAGGGATATCCACATTTGACTGATGGAAATTCGTCTAGATGGTTGTATAAATGCAGATTGACTACACGCTTCACTAGTTACAAGTATGCAATATTTAAATCCGAAACTCTGTATCCTTGGCCCATTTGTTTAATCGTTTCACCAACTCTTCTGATATCAACTTTCCTTTTGCCAACTCTTCTGACGTCAACTTTCCTTTTTCCAACTCTTCTGATGCCAAATTCCCATTCACCACCTCACTTTTTGGCGTTTCGCTTTGTATCACCTCCCCACTTGCCATTTCCCCTGCCAATCCCCGTTCATATGCACTACGCAACAATTCCTGCTTGTTCAACTGGGAAAAGCCGCCGTTATCCAACACCAAAAACGTGTCAACGAGGATCTCCTTGCGATAAAATTCCAACTTTCTCACCATGCTGGCCCTGGTAAACTTTCCCAAGAACCCCAACAGAAAAAAACTATACAATTTACTCACCTCCTCGTTGGAAAACTCGTGCACTTTCCCCTGGAAATACGGGCCCAAAAGAAGGGCCACTGAGTCCATTTTTCCTTCACGTACACGATACAGTTTGTTCACCGCTGCTGGAGTCGTACAGGTGGAAGGAATAAGCAGCGGGAACAACATGCACACCACTGGAGTGAGCTCTTCAAACACCAAAAGAAGTACCGCAAACAAGGGAAGACGCATGAAATCGCGTTCGGTCCGAAGAACAAGCTGGTACTCGCCTCTGGAGAGAGTCACGCGCGAGTGCTTGTGCTTCTTTTTGCGAATTTGCAAGAGGTACAACTCATCGTGGAGAAACGACACCAAATCATGAGAAGAAGAGATTCTGACCTTTTCATTGACTCCGTCGACGTAGTGGCGATCAAGGATGGACTTTTTTAATTTCTGGTTCGTCCAGACGCTCTTGAGCCCGGACTTGTAGAATTGGAGTATGCTTTTCGCAAACGCAAACCATTGCCGCACCCGGAGAAACAGTCCCTGCTTGACGGTAGTAAAAACAACGTGGCGTGGGGATAACGGTGCCGGTAAAGTTGATACTGGATTGAGCCGGTCGATTTGTGTGCTGAGAAACCGTTTTTGCAACCGAAATAGGTTCATAACGAGGCTGGAAGGCTGGATCGAACAATATTTAAGAATATTGTGTTGTGTTGTACCCTATGGACTTGTTTCTGTCTCCTCTTGACTGATGTAGCTTCAAGCCGTAGGTGAAGTAATATGTCGGACATTTGCCCATGTTATCAGGGTAACTGCGTTGCCGGTAACGTGACTGTATTCATGGGCTATTATAATAATATTTAATTATTATTATTCTTGTTATTATATTTAGCTATTCCTCGTCTCTAAAAGCACAGTTTTGTCGGTGTATTGTCATTCAGAAAAGTCCCGTGGTTGCATTACTGTCAAATCCCTGTATCAGCACCGTCTGTAACTATACCTTTTAAATATATATAAAAGAGTGACTTCACTTTTTCCATTCCGTTCTAGCTGACCCAATATTTTGTTGCAAAGGTAACGATCTAGCCCATGACAAAGCACGGCGTCTCTAGATGAATTTTCAAAGAAAACCTTTGGTATCTAAGCTTTCCACCTGTTTAGTAAGGTATGCAAGCAGAAAGCTATAATCTAGCCTATTATCTCATGGGTTGGGAAAGAAATAGTCTGTGGTGATATGAATAATTGTCTGTCATTACCATGACATCCAATTTACCTACATATTCATTTGTAATTTTGTCTATTTGAATCAATATACAATACCAGCCAGCAGTATCACACATTGGTTAACTTAGTTGCCTTGTTAGGCTTGTGCTGATTGAGAAGCTTGAGCAGCTTGAGCAGCTTGAGCAGCTTGAGCAGATTGCAAATATTGAGCAACTTCAAGTGCCCCAGAAAGACCACTGGTGGCCTTTTTAATATGATCAAGTTTGATATGGATCCTCTTGTTTTGAACATCATCAGTCTCACCTGAATCTTCAGAGGCATCAGTGGAAACCTCAGGAGCATCAGTAGAAGCTTGGGCAAATGAAGTTGACAAAGTTGTTTCCTCGCTTATTGGGACAGAAACGGCAGCTAAAGCAATAGAAACAAAGGTGAAGAAAGTTTGAAATTGCATTTTATATTTATCTTGTGATTGTAGTGATGATGATTCATGAAATAGAGTCTGCTTATATACCACATCCATCTGAAATCGTTGTGTCTTACTCAGTCGAATTGTCTACGGTAATCCAAATTTACAAAGCGGTATCGTCGTAATTTACAAATTAACAAAAACAAAAAACGCTTGCTCAAAATATAATATGAATTATATGCTTGATATGGTTCGTTTCCAATTGTTTCCCATGTCAAATGTCTCACTAAACTACTACCATGTTGAAAAAACTGCATGCATATAATAATCATGTCTCAGAAATGTGTTTGAAGTTTCAAAATTGAGTAAAAATGTGTCTCAGAGTCGGGAAGTGGTAACAGAATCATTAAAACAAAAAAACCAGCAAGTCTCGATATTTACAACAGTGGACTTAGATTATGAAGCATTACTGGGTTTGAAATTCAAGACGTACACAACCTGGTGCTAAAATGTTGCAAAGTCGGTTCTAAAATGCTCAACTGATCTAACGTTTGCAAGATTAATAAGAAACTAGAGCTGCACGTTTAAAATGGCAAAATTGTGGTAATATGAATAAGTACTGGAAATTTCCTACTATAAGCGTTCCACGCCTGACTAGAGAAAATTATTTGTAGTTGCCCATTGTCATTGGTTGAAATCCATTGTAAACTCTATGTTTAGCATAGTTTCCAAGCAAATAGTGCCACCTCCCAACCAAGCACGCACGAAAGATTAGGGCCATGCCGCTCAAAGTGAACAGGGATGAACCACGCTCATTCTCACGGAGGGGATTATAGGCCACAAGGCGATCAGTTTAATAGCACAATTATTCAGTGGAACAAGCCTTATGGATGGCACGTTGCTGAACTATTTGGTAATGACCGAGATGTAAATGATATAGACGAACTCCCTCCATATGATCTCCATATGATTCCCATATGATCTCCATATGATTCCCATATGATCTCCATTATAATCTCCATTTTGATTTTGTTATAATCTCCATCCTGAGATCTTAGCTCATATTCTATCGCGCATTGACGAAATACTAGACACCACTCATGGAATACGTAAATCACTTGAAAAGAGTTTGCCAATCAGTCCATAAATTTGTATAATTTTACCAGAACGTGTTGGAACATGAGTCCTCCAATATATGATGAAATTCAGCAGTCAAACTCGGCATGCCACCAGGCTTGCAAACCTCAAGTACTGGGAATCAGCAACTACTCAAATTGGATTCAATGTTAGACACTGTGAGTTGATGTGGGTTTTCTTTGATTGCTGCTGCCCAGGATTTTCCTGAGTGAAAATATATTCGTAAAATACCGTATATCCAGGAACAATAGCTAAATATAAAAATAACTATTATTAGTATAATCGACGAACCTATGATATAACGGTTCTAGTATTCCAAGTGTTGAGTATGCTTTGCAGACATAGCTGGGCTTAGTAAGTGATTGAACCAATACAATATACAACATGTATGCATGATTAGCCTGTCATTATTTTATTATATATTCATCGAGGAATTTTTCTTATTAAAACTTGAGACTTCACAGCTTGTGAAAAAAATACCAAACTTGGCATTCACTCCGATACGGGGAATTGAACCCCGATCTGCGCTGTGAGAGAGCACCGTGCTAGCCATTACACTATATCGGATTGTATATTAGAAATTTTAGAAATAAGACTATGGCAGCAGGCAAGAACACGCAAATATAAAACTAGCCACCATCAAGTCAATATTGCAGATAGGAGATTTTCAGTAAGATGAAATGATGTAAGTAGCCCGTGTGTACTGAAAAACCTAGATTGATTAAAGAGACAGGACAGCAAATACCTCGGAAATCGAAATGACTGGACGATACGTAGCTCAGACACGCAACCAGCATTTAAGGGTCAGAAGGTCCACTAAATCGAGGAGCAAATTATAATAATAATATGTTTATTTACTTCAATAGCTATACTAGGCTCCTCCGGAGGGTGAGATTGACCTTTCACTGTTTAAAAAACTAAGGACGGTGCTGCCAACTTTGGAGTCGAGAAAACTCTTACAATAGAGATGAAAACTTTTAACTTGGTCTAAGAAACTGTTGAAAGAGAAGACTCAGAAGGAGCTGCGGAGTCTTGCTCCTAGGAGTACCAGCACAACCGCCCTTTTTATGATGGTGTAAAATACAAAGGAATCTGCCCATCCAAAACAAACGTGTAGAATCCTATGAGATTTGTAAGCTTGACCTTGTCTGAGAAATAGACGCAAGCTCGAGTAGAGTTTGTAATTCCTTTGTGCGTGTAGAATCCTACAAGGGAATAAACTGGTTTTGCGTCGGTCAAGGAGTATTTGCATGGAAAAGGCAGTGGCAGGGGTTATTAGAATGGAAAACAATTGGCAAATGAAGATAGTACAAGTGAAGGCTGTAAAAAGGATGGCAAGATGGAAAGGAGAAGATTTCTGAGACGATTATGTAGATGATGATAGATGAATTAGTAAACAAAAGATGATAAATTTCTTTAGTAAATGGGTAATTAGCAAACAAATGAGGCTATACTTTTTTATCAAATTATTTCGTTGTATAATGATTCTTTATATGATGATTCTTTGCGTATTGTTGGTGTATTGGTGCATAGTATATTGTACATTGTACATGGTTTAGTCTATGCATCCCGGCAGACAACCCTGATTCACACCATCGCTCACAACCAGGAAAACATTTTTGAAAATGCAGCCGGTAGCCATCCACCATGACGCGACCTAGACGACGGGCAGCGCTGAAGGTGACTACGTACAGCGAGCCCGAGCTACATGAGGAGGAGTCCGGGACGGCAATGGTGCGGCGCGGTGGGTCGTCTGAGCCGGTGAGCGACGCGGACCAGCTGGCGGTGCCAAACAACTGGCAACCGCCGCAAGGGCGGTTTCCCGAGCTTGCAGTGCTCCAAGGGGCGCGGTTTGAGGACGAGGAGCGGAGCGCGGTGCGGTTTGGTGACGGCACGGTGGTGCGGAAGAACGACCACATAAACATGGTGTCTGAGCCGCCGACGGACCCGTACTACATTGCGCGGGTGATGGGTTTTTTCAAGAAGCGGAGTCTCAAGGGCAATGCAAGCGCAAGCAGCGTGGAGAATTACGAAATCAAGGTGAACTGGTACTACCGGCCGCGGGACATATTGAAGAGCTCAAGCGACTCGCGCTTGCTCTATGCGCTGATGCACACGGACCTTTGTCCCGTGAGCAGCTTCCGCGGGGCAGTGACGGTGGAACACCGCGACGAGATTGCAGACCTCGTGGCGTACCGGCAGCAGCCGCGGCACTACTGGTTTGAGAAGTTGTTTGACCGGTACATGATCAAGTACTACGACGTGCTCCCGACGTTCCGGCTCACAAACTTGCCGCACCACTACCAGCAGGCCTTGGCCAAGCGGTTCAAGTACGTGTTTGTCGAGGCCGGCCGTGGCGACGACCTCCTAGTGACCCCAAAGAGCTGCGGCAAGTGCCGCCAGTGGTGCGCGGTCGCCGACTCGGTTGAGTGTGCGCAGTGTCGCGACTGGTACCACATGCTCTGCCTTACGCCGCCGTTGGCCAAGAAGCCGTCGCGCGGCTACAGCTGGAGCTGCGCGCGGTGCTCCAAGGCGGAGGGCCGCGATGAGCCGGGTGACGTTGAGGAGCCGGCGGCGCCCCACGCGGTACCGCATTTTGAGTCGCTTGCGCGCGAGTTTTTGGAGCGCGATCGGCACGTGACCCAAGCGGAGCGGCGGGCGAGCGAGGAGTGGCATTTGCGGTACCTTGGCATGCACGCGCGGTTGGAGGACGCGCTCGATGCCGAGGACCGGCCGTACCCACGTGCGTCGTCGCGGATGGGCACGAAGCACCAGGCGGCGGTGGACGAGTGGCACGGGCACCACGAGGTGTACTACGATCCGCAGGAACCCAAGCCCCGGCGGCGCGGTAAGCGGCGGGTGTTGTCAGGGCGGCATCTTGCGCTTCCCGAGGAGTACCGGGCCGCGCGACCGAGCTGGGTGAAGCCGCGGCCCGCGGGGTACGTGGAGCGGGGTCTTGACGACGGGAGCTCGAGCACGTTGATGTGGAAGCAGCCCGAGCACGAGGCGAACGAGATCGACTTCTTTGTGTTCAAGCGGTGCCGGCCGATTGCCAAGGACCTCAAGATCTTCCCAAATACCCCGAACTTTCTCGACGCGATCTTCAAGACGTTGCTTGACTGCGACTTTGACTACGACCGGGCGTATGGCGAGATCAAGCAGTTTACCCGGCAGCTGCTCAAGGAGCCGACGTTCAGCGACGCAGAGGTGCGCCGGTTCGAGGACGGCGTGCGCATGTACGGTAGCGAGCTTCTCCCGGTGCACCGCCACGTGAAGACGCAGCGGTTTGCCATGATTGTGCGCTTCTACTACCTCTGGAAGAAAACCGCGAGCGGCCACGCGATCTGGGACAACTTTGAGGGGCGCAAGAACAAGAAGGTGCGCAAGGCCAAGGCCGCAGACTACGTGGACGCGATTGCCGACGCCGACGACGACTCGAGCTACGACTCTGGGCGGCAGCGGCGGCGGTACACGTGCAAGCACTGCCACACCGCATGGCTGACAAAGTGGTTCCGGGCGCCGGGGCACCGGGTGGCGCCGGCAGATGCCGCGGAGGAGGTGGTGGCGTTGTGCGTGCGGTGCGCGCGTTTGTGGCGCTTGTATGCGGTGGTGTGGGAGGATCCGCACGAGGTGAGCAGGAAGATTGCGCTCAAGGGTGTGGCGCGGCGCAAGTTGGAGTACGAGTTGGCGCGGGATGCCGAGGAGATTCTCGAGGAAAAGAGCCGCGGCAAGGGCCGGAAGCGGCTGGGCGAGCCTTTAAAGAAGAAAATCAAGGTCGAGAAGACGGAGGACCGCCGGAGACGCGTCCGAGAAGACAAGCCGGGGGAAAAGGAAAAGCCAGAGGAAAAAGCCAAGGAAAAAGTCAAGGAAAAGCCGGGGGAAAAGGAAAAGACCAAGGAGAAGACGCGCAACAAGGTGCGCATCGAGTCCGAGGTGGTGCTTGGCGAGATCCCGGACCCCGGCCCGCCGGCGAAATCCGAGCCGCTCATCAAGTACCAATACAACCCGCGGTTCTCGTTTGACTTTGAAAACTACGACCGGGTCGCCCACGAGTTTGACAACCCATTGCCCGACTCCAAGGACGAGTCGTACCCCGTGCCTGCAAAGTCACGTGATCTCAACGTGAGAGGGGGTGTCGGTTTGTTCCCGCCGGACAAGCGCGCGTGCTGCGTGTGCCGGATCCTCAATCCCGACGATCTTGCCGACGTCTTGATATGCTCCAACTGCGGCTTGAACGTGCATGGGTCCTGCTACGGCATGGCGAGCCGCGACGCGGCGCAGCACACACGTGAATGGTGCTGCGACTCGTGCCTGAACGACCTCCACCCGGTTTTGTGCACATACTACGGCTGCTCGTTGTGCTACTCCAAGGAGATTGACCACGACTCGGCCATCACCGGGTCGCTGCTGGCGTACCCCGACGCGTTGAAGCGGACCGCGAACTTCAAGTGGGCACACGTGATGTGCTGTCTCGTGAGCCCCGACATCCGGTTCCAGGCCGCGGGCACAATGCAGGGCGCCATCAACGTGCCGCTCTCGTTGGTGAAGAACGAGGTCAATTACTGCGACATTTGCAACATCAAGAGCGGCGTGCCGACCACGTGCATGCTCTGCAAACACGCGTTCCACGTCACGTGCGCACAGGACTCGCCAGGGTACTTTATCGGGTTCCGCATCTGCGCCGAGTTCGACTACAAGCTGCACAACGTCTATGACGACAAGCCGCGAATCGTGCGCATCGCCCTGACCGGCTTGGTCGGCGTGCCCAGACCCGTGCTCATATGCTTGGACCATGACCCAGACGAGCGCAGCAAGTACCCATTGGTGCTGCTCAGAGAACGCGCAACCTGGCTCGAGCGGCCAGACGCCGAGCCGGAGCCCTTGATCAAGTTGTACGTCGACGGCTTCATGCAGTGGCGCACTCCGATCCGCGGTCCGGCATTGCGCTTTCTCGAGGCAAATCTCGTCAAGCAGGAGCTCAAGCGCGCAAAGCTCAAGTCGCGCGTCCTCGACCCAAACAGCCGGCTCCGCGTGACCCAGCCGCCGGTCTCTGCCGAAGACATGTTGCATGACTCGTATCTTGATGCCTCGGAGCCGTCGAACCAGACTGTGTGTCTGAACTCGGACGGGTGCGAGTACTGCGGGGTGATTACCCTGGCAAAATGGTGGACTGGCGAGTCGCTGGAGGAGTGTGAGTTTTGCAAGGGCAAGGTGAAGAAGGAGGGTCATTTCCAGGACTTTGACGATGTCAAGTTGAGCGGGAAGTTGTATGGTTTGAGGGGGTAGTGATTTGGCATGACAACGCCAGGCTGAGTGAACTTTGCATAGCTTGAGGATAGTGGTTTGGCATGACAACGTCAAGTTGAGTAAAAGTCGTATAGCTTGAGAGGGTGCTTGGCCAATGTACATTGGTCTAATGTGTGTATGTAATAATATGTGTAGATTAATAGTTGGAAGTGTGTATGTAGCTGCAATGGCTGCGCAAAGTGGTGAATTGTGTCCATGTTGAATCGTCTTCCAGATGGCATTACAACCATTGCTCAGATATTCACTTAATTATAAATCTGTTTTTCTCCTTTGTATTTGAATAATCGAAACGGTAGTGACAAGCAAATTGAATTTCTTTTCATCTTCGACTACGAAATATCTCTCCTATTAAGAGATTTCACTTTTCCACCCACGTCTTGTCACAACTTCTTTTCAATCATAACCACTTTTAAATCGCCAAGCCATCATTCACACGTATCTTAATTCTGTGGCAGCGTAGGAGGTTTGGTCGACTGGAGGACACCTCATGAGGTAGTGGCCGGATTTAAGCCCCACCAACCGCACCAACACATAAAAGTCTCGGAAGAGCAATGCTAAAGTCTCGAAAACGAGCAATGAGAAACCCAACGAGTCGTGAACCCATCGTCACAAGATTCAGCAGCCTGAATTGCATTAGCCGAGGGAACAACAAGCTTCTCGCATAACCAATGGCCAGTCGCGTTAAACCACCAACACTACTCCCATTAAAGTTTTCAGCCCATATAACCGTTTAGGGTTATAAAGGGTTTCTTCAACAGAATGCTGCCTCAGAATGCTCCGGAGACAATATATAGCTAAATACAGAAATAAATATACTTACTTACTACTGGACTTTGGAGCCCAGGCACAGATACACAAGGGAATTACTAATGCCAACCAAGCCCCCATCTATTTCTCAGATAAGGCGAAGCTTAAAAATCTTATAGAATTCTATTCGTCTGTGCTGGACTAGTAGTTTCCCTTTTTGCTACAGCACGTTAGGAGGGCTACTATGCTAGCACCCTGAGGAGTGGATCAAATCACCTAAGACCTAGAAAAAAAGGTAATTGCCTCTCCAATGCTCATTACCTTACATATTTACAAGCTCTAGCCGAAAGTTTATATCTCTGTTGCAGAGTTTGCTTTCGATGACTACATAGCAGCACCGTCCTTACTCATAGACGGCAAAGTCTAAATCTCCTCTGGGAGCCTAGTATAGCTATAGCCTTAAATAAATATTATTATTATAAATACAACCTCACTGATTAAATCTTGGAATTAAATGTGGTCAGCGAGGATCGAACCTCGGCATGTTATCGTTGCAAATTCCACCTGCAGTTTACAAGATTGCTCATTTCCTCAACCCTTGGCACCGAGTCACGTGTTACAGAACATTCTACAACTCCTACAGTTTGTACATGGTAATAATCATTTCAATCATCAGTGGACTCGTCCCAGGTACATTTTTACAATTATTGTCTGGGTACATTTATAAATTCTCGTCATGGTACATTGGTAATCTTGTACTAAGGCAAAGGAAATAATAGCGTGGCTAAGAAACAATAGCCTCTATGAAATAATAACCTGCCTACGAAATAATAACCTGCCTAAGAAATAATAACCTGTCTAAGAAATAATAACCTGATTAGGAATAATAACTGGTTGGGTAAGCCTGATTAGGAATGACGACTGGTTGGGTGAACCTGATTAGGAATAACAGTTGAGTAGCAAGAATAGTCGGCTCACGGAATTAACTAACCATGCACTTCTGACTATGGTAACACTAACCCTTTTGCCATATTATATTCCTACTGTATTGACCTGTGTGAATCTCAAGCCGTTTCTGAGACATGTTCTCCAGGGACATGCACCCTCCATCATGGTAACTCAACATGAGACAGAAATGTCTCAGAAACACATTGTGAACCTACATGCCAAGCACAATACCAGACAAACACCTCGATGTTGCCAATAGTAAACTGAGTATTTTGCTGCATGTTAGTTAACTGAATTTTATTTCTATGGAACAACCACCCATGCATGTTCCATATAGTCATTTGTTACCACAAGTCCGTTGGAACAAGAGGTAGGTGAATATTCAGATGGACTGTAATATAAAACCAATCTGTTTGCCATGAAAACACCACAGTCATATCATCTTAAGCATGCAACTTCACTCTCTTTTTACTCTCGCTTTCCTTACTTCGCTTGCTGCTGCTGTACCAATTGGCGAAACCACCACTGTACTTCAGCCTACTGCGATATTTTCTTCTGATGTTACTTCATTCCCTTCTGACTCAGCTGATTCTGATTATGCTTTGCCCGACGATATTCAAGAAAAGAAGTTCTCCTTCGGACATGGTAGAATCGGTGGTGGAAGAAAGCCAGCTCCAAAGACAGCTCCAAAGCCAGCTCCAAAGACAGCTCCAAAACCAGCTCCAAAACCAGCTCCAAAACCAGCTTCAAAACCAGCTCCAAAACCAGCTCCAAAATCAGGTGATAAACCCGCAAACAACCCACTGGGAAACGGAGCTGCCGACGGTCACCAGTCAAATCCACCAGCAAATCCACCAGCAAATCCACCAGCAGCAAATCCACCAGCAGCAAATCCACCAGCAGCAAATCCACCAGCAGCAAATCCACCAGCAGCAAATCCACCAGCAGCAAATCCACCAGCACCAGAAAGTCCAGAAAAGCCACCAGCAGACTCTCCAAAACCAGAAACACCAACCACAAGCAAGGTTGGTTTTATGAACTCACTTGCAAGTAGAATTGCTCCTTATGGAACATTTGCGGGTGTTGGAGAGAGTATAATTGACTTCGGCACTGCTGTCGCTGGTTTAGTACAAGGTCAAACCACTGATTCAGCTCAAGTCACTGATTCAGCTCAAGTCACTGATTCAGCTCAAGTCACTGATTCCGCTCAAGTTACTGATATTGCCGATGCCACTGCTCAAGCTACTGACTCTGCTCAAGTTACTGATATTGCTGATGCCACTGCTCAAACTTCGGAAATCCCACAGCCAACTTCGGCTTAAATATTGCTGGTCAGTATTACATAAAGTTAGTATAAAAATAGAAATTGTCGTGAAACTGTGTAATCCAGTAGAAAAATATACAGCAATGAACTTTGCTTATCCATTATCTGTTCAACAGAGACAATATATAGCTAAATACACAAATAAATATTATTATTACTATGTCTGACTGTAAACCTGACCACGTTCTCATCCCCGCTGAACTAAAGCATACCGACGGTCCGCTGTAGTATACATGTAATTGTCCCACCATCTTTTTCCCTTGTCAGCCTGATAATAGCTAATTCCCATTTGTAACGAAATTTTCAGCGGTTCCAGGCCGTGTGGTTGCAATTGGAGCCGCAAAGTGCCTTAACACATACTTCATTTGCGTAGCCAAGAGATCGTCAATTGTATTCAGCACAATGTGTGGTTAACCAGGTTAAACAAGCCTATTAAAATTGAGATTGATCACAACGCCCATTTTAAGGTATATTCTCGTCACATCAAGGTAATCGTCGACTGCAAAGTTAATTACATCTATTTTACCTTTGTTGGACTGGTCTTCCAAGAATAGCGTAGACACCATAAACACCTGCACTTGTGGAGTCACGCTATATTACTTGGCACCAGAAAATATAGCAACATTGAACGGGTGGTGACTATAAGGCTCATTGCTCTTTCTAGTTTCGTGATCTGGTTTCAGGTACTGATATTGCAGCGGTTTCTGAATAATTGATGCGTACCTTTGAATGTCCTCTTTAACAATAATATTTATTTTTGTATTTAGTTATATATTGTCTCTGGCATTACGGTTAATTGACAAATATATCTTCACTCAGGAACATCCTGAGGCAGCATTGCTGTTGAAGAAAACCCGTTGTCAGCCCCTATTCAATTGCTTGGGATTAAAAACTTCAATGTGTGCGGTTGTATTGTTGATGCTTGGTACTTGGATTGATTGTATATGAAGCCTGGTTACCCTTGTTGACAAGTTTGACCTCTGAATCTCGGCATGTGTTGGAGAAATCATATTCCAACACGTTCTGGTAGAACTCAATGAGTTTGTGAACTGATTTTTGGTCGGCAAACACTTTTTCAAGCGTATTGCGTATGCCATGAGTGGAATCTAATATGTCATCAATGCGCGATAGAATTCGAGCTTCTAAGAGCTCAGGGCATCGGAGGTCATGTATGGTGGAGGGGGAGTGAATCCCGCATCTTTTGAACTGAGCGGCATAGCGCTGATTTTGCGTGTGTGTCTGTAGTGGATTGGAAATGAGTCACTAGTAGAGGTGACAATTTCTTGTCACTCTTTGGTTGCCTGTTTTGAGGCCATTTTCTCAAGCATCTGAACGCGGGATAGTTGTAGTTTCTGTATTGGTGGTAGATATTCTTCGAGTCGGTTTTCCTCTAGTGAATAATCTTCCCGTTTTTCAAGTATTCAAACGGCTGCATTAAACGTTCTGATATCTGTGGTATGAGTAGCCGTTGCCTTTAACATATTCTGGATAAGAAGGCGTTTAGGAATTATGATTCTTGTGCTTCCATCGATCGTCGTAGTTTGGAACAAACTTGAGCGGACCGGGATTTGGTGTAATGAATTCATGAACCATCTCATGGATTTCATTATTGCCAAGGACTTGAGTAGGATCGTTGGTGGTGGAATACCACTTTCAATGTAGATGATCGTGGTGGACGTGGGCCTAAGGAGGCCTAGAACCAGTCGTAGAATTGAGTTGAATATCACACTGACCTGTTCACTGGGTTTTTGTCATGTTTTTATAAAACACCCCAAGTCCGTACAATATGATTGGAGCTGCACACGTTTTGAACAAGATTATCGTGGTGCGCCCGTAGTTCCTCTTGTCATTCTGCCTCAATACCTTGCTCGCTCGGCAGTACGGCACATCTTAGACAATGTTTGCTTTAGATGGCTTCTGAAGCTGAGTCTTGAATCAAGGGTAATGCCTAATAACTTGACCTCGTTTGTTTTCTCCTTCCGCCCTCCTTCCGGTAGTTGGAGGAATATTAATCGTATATGCTTCATGACTCAATATTAATAGCACGTGCTTCATGGTTAATACAATCTTGGTGATTAAATCTTGGAGTTAAATATGGTCACCAGCGAGGATCGAACATCGACATGTTATCGTTGCAAATTCCGCCTACAGTTTACAAGGTTGCTCATTTCCTTGACCCGTGGCACTGAGTCACAGACCATTCTACAATTCCTACAATTTGTGCATGGTAATAATCATTTCAATCATCAATAGACTCGTCCCAGACATATTTTTTTGATTCTCATCCGGGCATGTTTATGGATTCTCGTCATGGTTCATGGGTAATATTATTGTACTAAGGCAAAGGAAATAATTGCCTGGTTGGATGAACCTGATTAGGAATAACAGTTGAGTAGCAAGAATAGTCGGCTCACGGAATTAATTAACCATGCACTTCTGACTATGGTAACACTAACCCTTTTGCCATATTATATTCCTACTGTATTGACCTGTATGAATCTCAAGCCGTTTCTGAGACATGTTCTCCAGGGACATGCACCCTCCATCATGGTAACTCAACATGAGACAGAAATGTCTCAGAAACACATTGTGAACCTACATGCCAAGCACAATACCAGAAAAAACACCTCAATGTTGCCAATAGTAAACCGAGTGTATTGCTGCATGTTAGCTAACTGGATATTATTTCCATGGAGCAACCACCCATGCATGTTCCATATAGTCATTTGTTACCACAAGCCCGTTGAAACAAGAGGTAGAGGAATATTCAGACGGACTGTAATATAAAAACAATCTGTTTGTCATGAAAGCACCACAATCAAATCATCTTAAGGATGCAACCTCACACTCTTTTTACTCTCGTTTTTCTTACTTCGCTTGCTGCGGCTGCACCAGTTGGCGAAACCACCACTGTACTTCAGCCTACTGCGATATTTTCTTCTGATGTTACTTCTTTGCCTTCTGATTCGGTTGATTCTGATTATGCTTTGCCCGACGATATTCAAGAAAAGAAGTTCTCCTTCGGACGAAGTGGTAAAAAGGGTGGTTCAAACAAACCAGCTAAAAAGAAAGGTGGGAAGAAAGGTGGAAATTCAGCTCCAAAATCAGCTCCAAAACCAGCTCCAAAACCAGCTCCAAAGCCAGCTCCAAAGCCAGCTCCAAAGCCAGCTCCAAAACCAGCTCCAAAGCCAGCTCCAAAACCAGCTCCAAACTCAGGTGATAAACCCGCAAACAACCCACTGGGAAACGGAGCTGCCGACGGTCACCAGTCAAATCCAGCAGCTAATCCACCAGCAGCTAATCCACCAGCAGCAAATCCACCAGCAGCAAATCCACCAGCAGCAAATCCACCAGCAGCAAATCCACCAGCAGCAAATCCACCAGCAGCAAATCCACCAGCAGCAAATCCACCAGCAGCAAATCCACCAGCAGCAAATCCACCAGCAGCAAATCCACCAGCAGCAAATCCACCAGCAGCAAATCCACCAGCAGCAAATCCACCAGCAGCAAATCCACCAGCAGCAAATCCACCAGCAGCAAATCCACCAGCAGCAAATCCACCAGCACCAGCAAGTCCAGAAAAGCCACCAGCAGACTCTCCAAAACCAGAAACACCAACCACAACCAAGGCTGGTCTTATGGATTCACTTGCAAGTAGATTTGGTCCTTATGGACTGGTTGCGGCCGATGCAGGACATATAATTGGCTTAGGCACTCAGATCTATGGTATTATAACTGGCCAAGCTACTGATTCAGCTCAAGCTACTGATTCAGCTCAAGCTACTGATTCAGCTCAAGTTACTGATTCCGCCCAAGCTACTGATATTGCCGATGCCACTGCTCAAGCTACTGACTCTGCTCAAGTTACTGATATTGCTGATGCCACTGCTCAAACTTCGGAAATCCCACAGCCAACTTCGGCGTAAATACTGCTGGTCAGTATTACATAAAGTTAGTATAGGAATAGAAATTGTCGTGAAACTGTGTAATTCAGTAGAAAAATATACAGCAATGAACTTTGCCCATCCATCATTGTCGTACGTTGTCGTGGAAACGCCATATGGATGTAAATACACAATTCACTATATTACAGCTACGAATATACGGTTATCCAGGTATCTTGCAGGCTTACTAAGCTCGACATGGAATAAAAACATGTTAATCAAGAGCACAGACTTTAATTAAATTCATCATCTGTTCAACGGAGACAATACATAGCTAAATACAAAAATAAATATCCTCTGGGACCCTAAAATGGCTTCTTTGTTGCTGTTCTCTTAATGATGGTTTTTAACCTCAGCATTTGCGCCATAGAATCCATGGTTATGCCGTTTACTATGGATAATGTAACTCATTTCCCCAAATTGTCTATGCCAAAAATATTTGATGGTACTCACCTAAGCCATCACGGAGTACTGCAACCATTCCCATACAATAAAAATACGGAAAGTATTTATTTCTGTATTTAACTATTTTATCTCAAAAACACCGTAATTAATTCAACCAGTATATTTTTACATAGTTCCTCAAAGGGCATAAACCAAGACAACGGCCTTTGAGTAGCACAAAGAGAAAGTCCTGCTCATTGAGACTAACTTTAAATCCATGTAGGACTCGAAATGCAAAAGATGTGAACAAATCTCCCTTTATTCTACTGATTTCCATTCACTAATCGCCATTCAGAGTTCTTGGCTCAAATCCCATTGAGAAATGATGAAATACTAGACCCCTTCAATGGAGTACGCAATACGAACATGTGCTTGCCAACCAGAAATCAATACGATTTAAGACTGATAAATTCAAAGCTTATAAATACTGTTTAATAGCACGATAAAATACCTTCTAGATTGGGAGTGTGCCAAAAAATAATATAGGCACGGTGCGATATGTGATGCATGGTTCCTGATGCTGAACATTCATAAATGCACTAGCCAACACCACCATACAACTACATGCGCTACTTCAAAGTAAGTAAAGTCTTGAATAATCTCATTTCATCAATGACTCATGGGAAATATTGCAAAACCACAAGCCACAAGAGTGATGCCACCTTCCTTTGGTGCCGCATCTGTGTCTTGTGTCTTGTGTCGTAGGCTTTGTGTTGTGCACTATAAGAAGCGGATGACAGACCCAAAATTTGTATTCGCATTACTTATCTTTGATAACTTTAGTTGACAATGATACTCAGTTTGATGCGCTATATCCTATGGCTTTTTAGCCAGGGATTCATGACTAACGTGTTGCTATTAAGCGACGCCCCTGATTTAAGTGAAACTATCCCGTCAGTCGAAAATTTCGACTATGTTGATGCCCTATTCGAACGTCCCGTCTTTGATCCGGCCAGTCAGTGCTGGATATTTGACGATATGAGTCTTAACTTTGCCCAAGTCTGTCTCGAAGGAGAAAACTTGGAGCCTATTGCGTACGTTCGGGGTTACTTCTACCAATTGGTTACTCAATTGACCGGTATTGATGCCGAGAGACTTACCATGTTACATGGGATGTCAATGTTGGTTATTGGAATGTCTCTTTTGGTATCTGTTGGTATGGTTGGCGGATTCTTTAGTTGGTTGCGTGCTCGTGAGCCTGCTGACGAGTACGGTATCGATGAAGAGCAATACATGGAAGTTTTGTCATTGATCCAGAATGGTAAAAAGGATGATAATGACAACAACAACGACGAAAGGGATGTGGAATTTGGAGTAGGCGAGATGGTAGAAGTTACCATGGGATCATTTGAGGAGGATGATTTGTGGGAGGAGAGGAGTGTCGCTTTGGAGGAAAAAAGTATGGTATATAAAGCTAAAAAGGTGAGCAGAGAGGGACAAGGAGAAGAGGTAGGGGAAATCTCCTGGGAGGAAAAAGGCCTTGCTGAATTCTTGGAAGAAAACGGTATTGCAGCCTCCTGGCGTCAGGACTCTGAAAACTCAAACCTATCACCGGTTGATTCTTTGTCTCGCTACAAAACCATCCCCAATGAGGGAGCTCCAGTTGTATTTGCAAAAAAACCTGGAGAGGTTGTAGTGAGAGAGAATATAAATGGCTGTCTTATAGGCTCATCTGGCAAGCAAAAGATAGTCACGGTCAGTGATAATAAATGTGTTTCTAATATACCCCGTGGCTCTACGATCCACTGTGCTGAAACTGGTTCATTCCAGTGCCAGTCAGCTGAGCTTTTAACCCTTGACGAACAATCGTCAGAGGTTAACGGAGAGAAACACAAGAAGTACGGAAATCCAAAGGAAAATGATCCGGATGTTCCTTTGGAAAAGCGCAAGTCCCCAGAAAAATTTATACTAACGGTAACTAGGTTGTGGCAGAAATTCTTCCCCTTGAAGGTGAGTAGCAAGACTAGAGTTTCCGAAAAAGCCGCTATATTAAACACAGAGGCTTTAGAGCCAGTTTCACACGAGAAAGTGGCCGATCAGGGACCCTGTCAGGGACCAGAGGAAGTTGGATCGCTAGGGTACGGCGAAAAGACAATGGAATTCACCGAAATCCCGAAGAGTTGCGCAAGGACTTTCCGAATGTGTCGGAGACTTCCAGGTGCCAGGAAGAAGTCTAAGAGGACTGGCTCTTTTGCCGGACCTGATCCAGTGGGTGAGATTTCTGCGTCATTGCAGAATGTCGACCTCACCGGATCGGCTTCTTCTGGGCTCTGTGTTGACTCCGATATCAGGGCGAATGGCTCGCGTAGTGGGTTTTCCTGGTGGAAGTGGAGACCTGGCTCTTTTCACTCCATCCCCGGGGTGATGATGACCTCCGGTAACACGACGCAGGAACTTGTAAAGCCGCCAATCGTGTTGAAGAGTGCTCTAAGACGAAACGACGGTCAAGCTACAACCCCAAAAGTAACAAAGAAGGTCCACTTTGACTTGGTTCCAAAAATTAAGCTCATTCCTTACCAGCAATTGCCGGTTAAAGGGAAGAGGGGAAAGCTAACCAATGCTATTAAGAAGATTCCTTGTGTGAAGAATTTCAACAGGGCGGAGAATATTTCTCCGGGAGTACGTTTGCTTCGCTTAAAGCATTTTTTCCAGTCTTCGCAATCTTGGCTCAAATCATTGGGCCAAAATGCTTGCGCAAATCCTTACCAAGGCCAGCTTCAGTATTTCAAGGGAGCAGATCAATTCAAATCTCTTGGAGAAGCTCCATCTAGACAGTGTGGTTCCAATGGTGGGCGGCCACATTTCTCCGCACTGTTTACGAGACGCAACTATTCGCTCGACATGTTCATCCAGGAATGTTTCCCTGACAAGGAAACAGGTATTATTCCACAGACCTATGTGACTTCACCCATCACGGTCAGGCATGTCAAGGAACTTTTTGGTCTCTTGAGGTCGAAAAACACCAACTTCACCCACCACTTTATGGCCTTGGAGAAACTTGCAGTTTTTGCTTGGCGACGGGATTTCTCACCAGAAGTAAGTTTCACATTACTCAGAGAGTACAAGGTCTCCTTGCAGTCTATTCGAGAGAAGACACTCGGCAAGGATATACGGGTTGTGATGCAGGCTGTCAGTATGGTACGCAACATGGTTGTGTGTCACTCTGACAAGCTAGATAAAGATACGTTGCTAACGAGCATAATGCTGGTTCTGAAATTGTCCGGATCGAAGTTTATTTCAAGAGCGCAGTTGCACAACAGATGTCTCAACAGTTTATGCCAGATGATGAAAAGTATAAACACCCAGCAAATGAGACGAATCCTCGGGGTTGTCTTTAGCACTTGTCACACAAAGCTTATACCAAATCAGAACTTGCTTGAATCCTGGCGGTTAATCATGATTAAGTTCTACTTGCTCAGCCACATTGACCGGGACTTGTCTTGGTTTATGACAGACTTGAAACTGTATTTATACAGAATGAGTGACTTGAAGTGCACCAACATATTTTTAAAGTCTGAGATGGTAGACATTTTTATAATTTCCAAAGGGCTGGGTGTCCCTATGGAATTATCTCCTCGGCTTTTCAATTGAGCACGTCCCATATTGATGGGATGTTGTGGATGGTGGTTGGGTTATATTTGAAGGTATATGAGGTATAGCTAATTAATTTGCAGTATGTCTTGTAATAATTATCATTACTAAATAACATTAAATTGAACACCAGGCAGTTTCCAATATTAAATATTCATCCGGCTATCAGATCAGAACACGCCTCAGCTGTGCTTAAAAGAATGTCACCAATGGGGTCAAGAGAATTTCATAAAATTCGACTATGTACGGAAGATTTAGTACATTTGATTCTTCCAGAATCGTGGATGATTACCGAAATAGGACTTGAGCCTCAAAATAACATTGTCTAAGATGCGCCAAACTGCTGAACAGATACGATACCTAAGTAGAATGACCAGAGGAAACATGGATGCACTACGATAATATTGTTTAAAGTGTGCTCAGTCCCAATAATATTATGAATTGAGCTGTTTAGTATCTATGGATTCAGTCTATAATAGGCTGAACCACAGCAGCTCCAAAGTACTCAGATTGATGGAAACACAAGTAATAATTCCTAAATGCTCACTTATTGCGGATATGCTAAAGGCAACGGCCCAGATGCCAAAAAAAATGGCTCGAGGCAAAAAGTTACAGGAAACTGTCACTCATTACGACACACATTAATCATAGAACCATTTAACCTAGCTTTAAGGCCTTTGCCAATCCAAGGCAATTCTCAGTTTAACATTTCAATTACTCAGAGAAAGAGTCTCACGAATGGCTCGTTGTTCAAGCTATTTGGCAATAAGATCCAAAATGCAAACGATGTGGGACACCCTTCCATGAGGTCATGAAGTTTTACCAGAACGCGTTGGAAAATGATTCATTCAACATATGGTGAGATTCAGCAGTCAAACATGGCAAAGCATCATGCTCACAAACCTGAGGTACCAGGAATTAACAAGTGCTTAAATTGAGTTTAATCCTAGGCACTATTTGAAGGCTGATGTGGATTTTCTTCAGCTATTAGCAATGGTATGATCAGTGTTTAGCATTGATATGAAAATTTCAAAAACCTCGTTATATTGATTGCATGCTACTGAACTCAGTATGCTTCAGACAAAATATCCCACTCAAAACCTTTTTTAATTTACAAAAGTCGTTGGGCAAATGTTGACAATTCCAACTCATGCCATGATCACGTGATACTTTGAGGTGACCATGGTTTGGTGTATTTTATGGAGCAAAAAATATGGCTTTTATTTGTATTTATCGTGTCGATTTTACTTTAATATCGTGCTTGGTTGTCAGTAATTTGGATTAAACAAATTAGGCGGTGATTTTCTGTAGGACAATGACATGTCAGATTCCTTGAGTTATTCTTTCAGGGTCCAAAGACTGGCTCAGCAGTATATGTTTGGTATTGTAGAATAGTATACACGTACGTTTTTTCTGTTGCAAAAATTCACCCATGATAGAAGCTATCACCCACTTGTACTAGTTTTCCCGACAAAAAGGGGTAGCAAATCAATGGATAGCAAAGGTATCCAGGTTTTGTACATGCAGATGAAGCGACGTTGCTCCATGAAGTTTTAGTCCTACCAGTGACAGGTGGACTGATGTAAATATAATCGTACTGCTTAAAATATTCGCATTCAAGGGTTTTTGGTTTGAAATGAGATTGAAATGTGTATGACAAGCCTTGTGATCAGTTTTCATGTGTATCTGGTATGATTTGACGGGAAATGCTTTTACATTCATGGCATCTGGTAAACGTCTGGCTTTTACACTCTATTTGTGAATTCAGAACAGGTGGGTTGTAGGAGGATGGCATTGTGATAAGATATGGCATGATCTGAACTAGACCATGTGGACATGAGAATAAGAGTGAATCGATGAGAAGGATTTTCGAGGTTGTAAACAGTTGTAGATACATTTCAAATCGGTATTGCATAATGGCTGAGATATGTTTGAGTAGATGGTTTGAGTATATTTGCTTTGCTATTGTAAAGCCGAACTATAGTTGTAAGTGGATAACAGAGATGATTACTCGAGACAATAGAGTCTTTGATAGGTAAGAATCGTCTTGGATAGGTAAGAATCGTCTTGGATAGGTAAGAATCGTCTTGGATAGGTAAGAATCGTCTTGGATAGGTAAGAATCGTCTTGGAATGTATTTTGTATAGATTTCCAGTGGTAATGAGCTTTGAGTGCTTCAGAATGAATGAGATGGACACAGACTTTATTGTAGGCATTTGATATGTACATGCATCCCTACATGGATTTTTGGAAGGTAATGTAAGATGCATGGTTTGGAAACGAGGGAATCTCGACTATAAATAGGGGATGATTTTCCTTGGAAGATGTAATTTTTTACCAACCATTTGACGATTTTCATTGTTTATTAGGCAAAGGCTTGTTATAAATGAGCATTGGTGACAATGTCAAACAGATGGCAATGGTACGAGAAGGTATCTGATGGCGAAATTGATCAGGGTGAGAAATAAGCCAGAGGAGGAATAATCAATAAACCAGAGGGTGCAAGATTCAATTGCGAGACAGCCAGTTTTATAAATGTGGAGCAGTGTAGTGGAACGATGATCATGGCGTGGATCATTATGACTTGTGGAGGTGAGTGTTGGATGAGTGTAATTATATGGCTATTACTGTGTAGTTCCATGACTATCACAAGCCATCACAAGGTTATTACAATTGCGAATTAGTATTGTCAGTCATTATAGTCAATCACTATGGTCAATCATCATAGTCAATGCTATGATCAATCACTATGGTCAATCATTATAGCCAATACTATGATCAATCACTATGGTCAATCATTATAGCCAATGCTATGATCAATCACTATGGCTATCACTATGATCAATCACCATAGCCAATACTATGACCAATCATCATAACCAATAGTATGATTAATAGTATGATCAGTACTATGATCAATCATCATAACCAATAGTATGATCAATCATCATAACTAATAGTATGATCAATCATCGTCAATATTATGATCAATCATCGTCAATATTATGACCAATCATAGCCAATACTATGATCAACTATGGATGATCAAACTATAATCAATATGATCAACCAGCATAGCCAATACTATGGTACCAATTCAGAACACTTTGCACACTGTGCAGCAATGTTTCAAGAACCGTGAAACGTAACTTCCCTTGAAAGCAACTGACAACACCCACTAGCTAGCTCATCATTGAAAACAGCAGAGTCGTGATACAGCAGTCGTGAAACAGCAGAGTCGTGATACAGCAGTCGTGATACAGCAGTCGTGATACAGCACCGTCGATTGACTGTGATTCCCCAGGGTAATCTCACCATTACACGTGCGCGAGCAACGAGCCATTATCTCAGTTCACGTGCAATGAGATACACAGATGTGTATATAAAGCGGGTCCTCCCCGGAAGCTGGCGCAATTAACATGGTCGCTTCACACTTTGACACCTTGCAAGTCCATGCCGGACAAGAGTTGGACGGCACCACCAACGCGCGGGCGGTTCCGATCTATGCGACGTCGTCGTATGTGTTTGAGAACTCGCAGCATGGCGCGCAGCTCTTTGGGCTTGAGAAGGAGGGATACATTTACTCGCGGATCATGAACCCGACCCAGGACGTGTTTGAGAAGCGGATTGCTGCGCTCGAGAACGGGGCAGCTGCCGTTGCGGTTTCGTCCGGCCAGGCAGCACAGTTTATTGCGCTCTCTGGGCTTGCACACGCGGGCGACAACTTTGTCTCGACGTCGTACTTGTACGGGGGCACGTACAACCAGTTCAAGGTTGCGTTCAAGCGGTTTGGCATTGAGGCGCGGTTTGTGGAGGGCGACAAGGCCGCGGACTTTGAAAAGTTGATTGACAGCAAGACCAAGGCAGTGTACATTGAGTCGATTGGCAACCCACGGTACAACGTGCCGGACTTTGAGCAGATTGTCGCCGTGGCACACAAGCATGGGGTGCCGGTGGTCACCGACAACACATTTGGTGCCGGTGGCTTCTTGGTGAAGCCAATCGACCACGGGTCGGACATTGTGCTCCACTCGGCGACCAAGTGGATCAACGGCCACGGAACCGCGATTGGCGGCGTCATCATCGACTCGGGCAAGTTCCCGTGGAAGGACTACCCAGACAAGTTCCCGCAGTTCTCGCAGCCGTCCGAGGGGTATCACGGGCTCGTGTTCAACGAGGCGTTTGGCAACTTGGCGTTCATTGGCCATGTGCGCACCGAGTTGTTGCGCGACCTTGGGCCGGCATTGTCGCCGTTCCACGCCTTCTTGGCGATCCAGGGCTTGGAGACGTTGTCGCTCCGGGTCGACCGCTCGGCGTCCAACGCATTGAAGTTGGCGCAGTACTTTGAGAAGCACGAGCACGTCGCCTGGGTGTCGTACCCGGGTCTTGCGTCGCACCCGTACCATGACAACGCCAAGAAGTACTTGAGCAACGGCTTTGGCTGTGTGCTCTCGATTGGCGTCAAGAAACAGTCCCAGGACGCCACCGCGTCGACTTTTGAAAAGTCCGGCGCCCGCGTCGTCGACTCGTTGAAGTTGGCGTCCAACTTGGCCAACGTAGGCGACTCCAAGACTTTGGTGATTGCCCCGTACTTCACCACCCACCAGCAGTTGAGCGACGAGGAAAAGACCCAGTCTGGCGTCACCGAGGACTTGATCCGGATCTCCGTTGGTACCGAGTTTATCGACGACATTGTCGCAGACTTTGAGCAGGCCTTTAAGGCCGTCTATTAGATGAATGAATATTGTACAGCGTTGTAGGGGATGTAAGGGTGTGTTTATTGTAGGTAGGCATGATAGGTGTTGATTGCAATTCACTGTGATGATAGGTGTTGATTGCAATTCACTGCCGAAAGATGTTGATTGCAATTCACTGCTGAAAGATGTTGATTGCAATTCACTGCTGAAAGATGTTGATTGCAATTCACTGCCGAAAGATGTTGAATTTGGAGACAGTCTTGTCATTGACAAGGTTGGAATTCAGCCATGCTATTTAGGCCAATGTTGTATTTGAAATGTAGTTGGTGCTGTTTAGATGTTGTTTAGCTGATGCTGTTGAGCTGATAGTATTTAGTTGATGCTGTTTAGATGTTGCTTAGTTGATGCTGTTTAGATGTTGCTGCTTAGATGTTGCTTAGTTGATGCTGTTTAGATGTTGCTGCTTAGATGTTGCTTAGTTGATGCTGCTTAATTTGCAAGTCTAGTACTGATCATATGGATGGACAATATGGCTATGGCATCACCATAATACTCATATATGGCCATTACCATATACCCATAATATGGTATAACATGCCCATGACCACTCATGGTCAGGATATAACCAGATAATAACTAGCATACCACTCATGATCTATAAAATGGCAATATCCAGTCATAATCACCCCAGGTATCCAATCATGCGACAATCTCACCATAACCATCCAATACTCATTCACACATCTGTCTACACTCACCATCCAGTACATATCAGCCATTTGCCGTCCCAATCAGCCACCCTCTGCCATTCCCATGCCTTCAACCTTGTTGGACTGTATTCATCGTGAATTCAAACAGAGTCTCACTTCTTCCTCGCTTATCGTGACTCTCGATTTTAAGTTAACATTTGCGGCACGCATACATGATCCCATTGTTCCCAAGCATAACTCGCCAAATCTTGTATTCACTTTAAAAAAAAAGCGGGTCTGCCTCACGCTCGTGGAAAAAAGCAGGCTGGCCCGTGTACTCACCAGCTCCAAATGGAGATTATAGTTGATGTTTCGCTCTGTCTTGTAAAACACCGTGCTTTACCCTTGTGCGGGATGACTTGGCCAGCATTTGCTCCACGCACCAGGGTATTCACCCTTGGCCAATTCTGTTCGCTTAAAAGTATGATGCAGACATCAGCCAGAGAAAAACTCTGGCCCAACTGGGTAATTCCCAAACGAGATGACATTTACCAAAAGAATGTTTACCAAAAGAATATGATTACCAAAGAATATGCATTGGAAGAAGTGGTACAGCCGAAGAGTGCACTGCCTTGTAGAGAGTTTCTGCCTCCATTCAAAGACTGCCTAATAATCAAAGTAGTATCTCCTAATTGAGAAATTAAGCACCGGACAAATCCTTCTTTGAACCCAAAAAACACCCATTTAATTATTTTTCATTTGGTATATATAAATTCCTTAGATGAGTGGTACATCTAATGAGTACAACAAACAAGTAGCGCATTTCCAAAAGTAGGCTGGCTCATTGAAAATTGCATCTTTCCAACTGGTGCTTCAACAGAGTACCTCCCAGCTTGATAGATGTGATTTATAGAAAAAAAAAGGGCATTGTTGCACCGTGTGGTTTTCAAGTAGATTTTGCACAATTGAGTGATGATTTCAAGTAGATTTTTCACGCTAGAGTGGTGATTTCAAGTAGATTATGCATATATAAAAATGCCAATTATCGTCGTGGTATGACCATCACAATATGGTACTGTTGAAAGAAGAAATGGTTAAAATTTGAATTATAAATCCATGTATTTATAGTTACTTTCCTTGGTTGAATCTTGTAAATTATAGACAATTCGGTACAGAGGGAAATTAAATAAAATAGAATCAAATGAAAGTTAATAACATGGATTATAATGAATCATGAATAAAATCAAACAACAGAATTTACATCAATATGTAAAGATTATAATAGATTAAACAATTTTCTAAATGTCAAACATACTAATAGATTAAACAATTGTCTAAATACCCAAAGGACATTCAATTGTAATCTATACTGGACTCCAATAAAGGATTGGCATTTTGCCGTCCAATAACCAAACACTGCGCCACTAAATCAATGAAATCAAAAGTTTTCATTGTAAAAATTACAAAAAGTTTCGACAAAGAGCTACTAAGCCTCACAAATTGTGTGCTGGCAACCCCTAGCCAAGTTTACGACAACGGCAGGACTCGAACCTGCGCGGGCAAAGCCCAAAAGATATCTTAGAATTCAAGTCTTTCTCCTTAACCGCTCGGACACGTTGCCTACTTACCCTGTTAAATTTAGCCAGGGCAGATGTGCAAAGTTATAAATTGAAATGATCAACAGCTGTAGAATTTAATAAAATCACCACACCGATGTACCAGAAGCCATCAGGAATGAAAATTCTCAGTCAATGTGCTGTTTCTCGGACTTTGCAAACTCACAATGACAAACTCTGCATGGTGCTGCCAACGTATTACATCACGTGATGATGTATAAGTTGCGATTTGCAAATGTTGAAGTAATCAAGCAAGGCAATTTAAGTTTTCAAGTTCTAGATATACAATTTTATTTGCTATATTCTTTTATTTTTACCTTTAATTGACATTCTTCATTCTCATTCATTTACCACTTCCATTTCCATTACCGTTTCCAACTCAATTTACCATTTCCACCTCCATGTACATCTTTCCTGTCACAAGACACAGCACCATTTCTTACCTGCCAATATCTCGCCCACCTTTATTAATTAGCCTGGTTGTCCCACTTGAAGATCGCACCAATGCAAGAGAAGAATGGAGTTGCAAAGGATTAAATTAGTGGACGGCATCAACCTAATTTTAGTCCAGGACCATGCATGCCAATGTCAGCGAAGAAACGACACAATGTGCCAGGGTAATGGCAGAAGCATGAAAATGAGTGGAGGATTTAGATGGTTGTGACGGATATTTCACGAGAGGAGGCTAGAGTAGGATGGAGTCGAGAACGACGCATGTCACGTGATGAATGTCTCACGATGTCTTTTAGCGGCAGGTAGGTACATGTCAAGAGAAAGGTTGAGAGGAAGAGAGAGAGAGAGAGAGAGAGAGAGAGAGAGAGAGAGAAAAAGGAAAGAGAAAGGAAGAGAAGAACAAAAGAGAGCAATGGTAGAATAATGACGTAGGTATAATTCAAAAGATGATGATTGTAGAAAGATAATTGTAGACGGGATAATTGTAGAAATGACATTCTTGGAATACATTTCAAAGATTTAATATGGAATCATTGCTATTGTGAATCCAGCAGTCCCATAGAGGTGGCATTGTGTTATAAAGCTACAAAAATAGCCTAAACGTATGCAATTTATAGAATATTTCATAAATATTTTATTAATATTCATGTAAATACCATGTCATAATAATACATTGACACAATCACTACACGAGTCCCCATACCCAATTGGTGTATAAATCCAACGTCTATTCCCATGCACAACCACCAGCACTTACTCTTTCACTTACTCTTTCACTTACTCTTTCACTTACTCTTTCACTTACTCCTTCACTTACTCTCTCCCTCTCTCTCACTTGCTCTTTACTATCCTACCTTCTCTTTACTCTCATACTTTCTCTTCACTCTCCTACCTTATCTCCACATTATCTCCACCTTCTCTCCCTCACAACCCCAAGGACCGCTTCACGTCGTCCCTCACCTTCTTTTCAAACAACTCCCTCTCATCACGATACATCACACTCGCATCGATATTAGCCGCACTCTCAATATTCGGCTCCGCCAACATGCTCATCACACTCAACAAAATCTTCTCGACACTCTGCACCGGACTCCATCGCTCGGCGGCATCCTCATACTGTGTTGGATCGTCGCCAGGAGCATGCAAAATCGAAATGCAAACATTCCCGTCAGCATAGATGTTTGGATGAAGAATCGGCGGCGTGAACTTCAACTTGGGAGGCAGAAGCGGATAGTCTGACGGGAACGTTAGTACCGCATTGAACACCCCATCTTCGTACGGAGTCGACGACGGGCCTTCAATCAAACAGTCCCAAACAAACAAATTGTTTTCGTCCCGCGGTCCTGCAATGATTCCCTCGGGAGCATCCTGCGAAAGTTCCTTGTACTCCTTGAGTAATCGTGATTGTGCAGTGGTTTGCCGAGCCATTGCCACCTAAACGAGCCGTTTCCGTTTTGTAGTGTGGTCACGTGAGCATACCCATGGTGACGGCTAAAACTGCAATTGAGTATATAATTGAGTAATTCATAAATATTATAAGATACTTATTTTCTATTTCCCAAAACAGTCTCTGAAACCCTTTAAAGTCTAATTCACCTGCACAAGACTAAACTTCAATTTGAGCAGTTGTAGCCATATTCTAAAACAGCATCAGTGTAAATGCGCTTTTTCAAAACTGCCGTAAGATTTCAGTCAATTTATTCTTGTCGAATCGCTCCCAGAGATATAATATCCAATACAAAATAAACATCATCATGAAACAGAAACCAAATGCAAAATGTAGATTCTTCCACATGGCACCAAAGTTCCGAATTCGTTTGGCAATGGCAAATCTTAGACTGTAAATGACTCAAAAACACACGTAAAAGTCCTTTCCAATCCATAATATCAATTGCCTAGAATGAGCACGACAACTCCAACATGAGATTGACCAAACATGCCTCAAAGTATCCAGGCTTTACATCTACGTCTAGTACTAGACATTAAAAAGACAGCTCCCGTGCAAGTCTTGATTCCAATTACAAAAATAAATAATGTCATCATTACACGTATAGCAGATGTTTGAATAATTGGCGGATATTCCAGCCATTTACCAGCTTGTAGCGTATTTCTAGACTTGGTCATCTATCAGAGACAAGACACCAGAATAAAATAACCTTCCGCCCCTTCATCTTATGTAGCAAAATTAAATTAGAATATAATCAAGCAGCCAAAAGAATATCGAGGAAGCGTATCCAGAAAATGCATCCAAAGCATATCCAGCATATCCACTTCTATCTTACTACAACTCATCCAAAGTACACTCAATTACTATCCACAGAATTCAACCAATTAACATCCATTGCTCGTAAAGCAGGCTCCACATTATTGGCTCGTCCTACATGTCAAACCTTGTCACCAAACCCAAATCTTAACCTTGGCCGGCAAATCACCAAACAAGGAAAAGGCGTGCCAAACTGTAGTTGGGTTTATCCAGGCTTATATCCCTTGGTCATTGGACGGCAGAGCTTTGCCAAGAACTTTGCAAAGAATTAAACAGTCTAGGTAAATTGAATTACACGGCCAAGAAAGTCTCAAACCATGTCATGAAGATATCTTGGAAATTGTTCTAGAATTGGACCAATGATTACCAGCCAAACATCCTAGCCATTGCTTATAAATTCAATGGAATTGTCAACCAAGCATCCTAGCCATTTTTTTATATCCAACGGAATCACCAGACCAGTCCTTATGGAGCCGTGGTTAGTTTACAATGTGCAATACAAAGAGAGTGTGCGTTTGCCATTTGACGGCTTATACTACTGATATCGTAAAGTTGTAGAAATACCAGGTCTAAGAATGGCATTAGTCAATGGTCAACGACCTAATCTCGAGAGCACCAGTCGTTGTAAGTGTGTTTTGGCTCGGGCTGAATAGGTAAAGTTTGGAGAATCCGGTTATTTCAGGATTGAGTCAGAATTGTATTGTGAGACTATGCTGCTGAGAAGTAATCCTTGAGTGCTTGACAATTTGACTTTGCAGTAGCTTGTTATTTGGTGGTAGCTGCGACTTGATGAGATTTAGTGGGATGGAGGCGGAATTGGATGAATGTTGTCATTTTGTAATTATTTTGTGTGGTTTGAGCTTGAATATGTAGATGAATACAGAAATGAATATTATTAATGACTTGGGCCGGTTGAGTTGGATGGTATTAGGCTGATGTGGATCTTTGGCAATGGTGCTTCAGGAGGTCTCAATGTTGACCCAAAGTGCAAAAGATGCGGGATTCACTCCCCCTCCATCATACATGACCTAAGATGTCCAGAGCTCTTAGAAGCTCGAATTCTATCGCGCATTGATGAGATTCAGCGGTCACATTCGACAACAAGAGTGACCAGGCTTCTTACAAAATTCATATAAGCACCAAGCACCAACAATATAACTGCCCCCATTGAAGTTTTTAATCCCAAGCAACCAAGTGAGGGTTGACAAAGGGTTTTCTTCAACAGCAATGCTGCCCCAGGATGTTCCTGAGTGAAAATATATCTGTTGAATAACCGTATTGCCGGAGACAATATATAACTAAATACAAAAATAAATATTATTATTATTCAGGAGGTCTGGGTGGGGTAGTTGATGGTGAGAGGTAGTTGGGTAGTGAGAGGTAGTTGGGTAGTAAAGTATACTTGAATAGTGAGGTAGTTGGGTAGTAAAGTATACTTGAATAGTGAGGTAGTTGGGTAGTAAAGTATACTTGAATAGTGAGGTAGTTGGGTAGTAAAGTATACTTGAATAGTGAGGTAGTTGAGTGGTGAAATATGCTCGTTGAATGTGTGATTGTAATTGTATAGATGAACAAGAATGAATGTTGATGTTGGTGCTTAGCAACTGGTGTTATTTACCACACTCTATTACCACTCACCATCAAACACTACTATTATACTCCATTACACACTATTTCACTCCATTAACCTCACTACATTTGTTCTAGTCATTATATTACAATATCAGTCAGCCAGTATACAGACCATGGCTGCCAATTGTAATGTCTATAAAATAAATTTTAACTACTTCATGACAAGACGACGAAATGTCGTATGAATATTGTGATTAATCCCGGTGGGCTAAACAATGAATAGTCAATGCCAACTCCAACCAAAACATTAACCAACATTAACCAACAACCATCCCTCCATGCTCTTTCCTCCCTCAATACTCCAAAACATCCATCTTCTCCCCATCCATCTTCTCCCCCTCACTGTCTCCCCCCTCCCTGGTTATCGACACATACAGATTAAACCTCCCTGCCGCCTCCCGCAACGCCACGTTGTCCTCTCTAAGCTGGGCCACGCGCTGGCGCAACACCGCGAGCCGGTCGACCCGCTTGCGCGGCTCCTTCAGGCGGGTACCCAACCATGCGCCGCGGGAACGGGCGTGGCGCGCGCGTTTCCAGCCCGAGAGCGGGGCGGCTGGCGGCGGAAAGTCGATGCTGGTGGGCGAGGTGAGGGTTTTTGTGAGGTTGCGGTTTCCGTAGCGGAGCGCAAAGAGCGGGTCTGGTTTTGGGGAGTGTTCTGGAAAGGAGTCTGACGTTGGGAGGGCGCGGAACAAGGCGAGCTTTGTGAGCTTCCAGTACGTCCAGACGAGCTCTGCGTGTCCCAACAAGCTGAATGTGTGGAAGAGGCTCCTGTTGTAGTCGCTGAAGAAGTTTGTTGTGGACTTTTTGAGCCCCACGTAGTACTTTGTGTCAATGCCATTGTAGTCTGAGAGCGTGGTGTACACTGCTCTAAACAGCGCCATCGAGGGCATATCAGGAAGATTAGCGACCCGCGCAGCAAAGAAGCTGTGATAGCGGGCCATGGAGTGGAAGTTGTCGCGCTTGGACTTGTCGAGAAGCGACAACATAAAATGAGCGACAATGTGCACCTGGACGATTGTCTGGAGGCGGAAACGCGGGTCCTGGCGCTCCTGCGGATACAATGCCGGGTCGCTGAGCGGCTGGAGCGTTGCGTAGTTGCTTGGGCGCAGATAGAGCTGCTGCTGGAACTGGCGCAACTTCCCGAGGTGCGGGTGGCGCTGGGCGTCGCGAGCGATCTTGTTTGGGCACGACGACGACGACGCGGCCACGGGGGAGCGTTTCTGCTGGTCAATGAAGTCGTCGAGGATGCTGCGCAACGTCTTCAAGAGAAAGTCCTCGCGGGCGGGCGACGCCGCCGCAAGCGGGTGCCGCAACCACGCCTGGACCGCCCAGAACTTGCCTGCGTCCAGCCGCTCGTGGTGCGGCTCCAGGCGGGCGGCGCGCGCAAAGCTGCAGTCGAGGTAGAGCGAGTCCGACACCCGGAAGCAGTGCTGGAGGTACACCTGGATGCGGCCGGCGAGCGCGGGCGGCGCGCGGCGCATGAGCCGGGTCGCCGCCCGGAGAAGCAACGACCCGGGCCGCCGCCGCGCCGCGAGCCGCCCGTCCTCGCCGAAGCCGACGCCGGCAGGGGTCCCGAGGAACCGCGTGAGCTGCCCGGCGCGCGTCTCGACATACGCCCAGAACAGGGCGGCCTGGGCCGCAGGCTGGGCCGCAAGCACGTGGGCCACGAGAATGAAGCCGAGGTCCACCTGTGAGTCGGCCGGCACGTTGATCAGAAAGATTGCTAGGTCGATGAGCACACACACAAGATTGGTTTTGCGGGTGTCGTCAAGATCCTGTTTCTGGAGCAGATCCAATGCGGTGAGAAACACTAGCTCGAGCACGAGTTTGCGGCCCGAATCGTTGGGAACGTGTGCTATGACTTTGGAGTAGTAGTCGGCAAACACATCGTCGGGAACGGGCTCAGAGAGCAAAGAAACCGGGTCAGTGGCACTGGAGCTGGCAGACGCGTTCAGCGTGTAGTCATATACTGCTTCGACTGCCTCGAGAACGAGTTTCGACACTTCTTCAATGTAATGTAGGCTGGACATGATGTTTGGTGGGCGTGACAACTTGAGGGTGCGAGGCCGGGTAAGTGGTGACTAGAGAGTGGCTGGGGAGAGGTCAAGTGTAATGAGGGTTTGTTTGGCAGGGTGTTTTGCTTTGGGGGTGTATAGTTGTGGAGTATCGTGAGTATTGATGTATATTTGTGGAGTATTCTTGTGTGGGAGAGGAGGAGGGGAGAGAGATGAGAGAGATGAGAGATGAGAGAGATGAGAGAGATGGGAGGAGATATTATGGAGAGGGCATTTAGGTATTTTTTAAAGCATTTCAAGTATTTGATGGAGTATAAGATAAATTACTTGGAGAGAGTATTGTGACTACAGTATTGCATGAGGTACATGGGAGGTATTTCCGTGAAAAGAGTATTATTAACGTATTGTGATTAGAGTATTATGTCGAGGCTTGGATTATGAGACTATTACGATTAGAGCACTATGAAAAGAGTATCATGATTAAAGTATTATGAAAAAGTATCATCAAGTATTATGATTAGATTAGCATGATTAGAGTATTATTTTGAGACTTGGATTATGAGACTAGTATATCATTATGAGACTAGTATATCATTATGAGACTAGTATATCATTATGAGACTATTCAGTTATTATGAGATTATTATGTGCTGATTATGATTATTTAATGTGCCGATATGATTATTGGCGTGCCGATATGATTATTGGCGTGCCGATATGATTATATGACAATACTTTAATCATGAGTCTATTGTGACTTTATAATCATGACAGTAGATGGGCCTATTATGAGACTAAATCGAGAGTATAATGAGATTATAATAGATTATAATGAGACTATAATGAGACTATAATGAGACTATAATAATACTAATGAGACTAATATGTGACTATAATGATACTAATATGAGACTGCAATGAGACTGCAATGAGATTACAATGAGACTATATCAGACTATTACAAGACCATGGTAATAAGACTATAATGTGATTATTACAATGGTCTTATAATAGTCCATCTTGATTATGACAGTGCTATGATTTGTCTGTGTTATGATTGCGTCAGTATTATGATCATGGGGCTGTTGTGATTATCATGAGGCTGTTGTGATTATCATGTTAATATTATAATTTTCCAATATCTCGCAGTATCTTATGCCATCAGTATTATCATATTTAACATTGATTTACTCAGAGTACTGACACGGCATCATACCATTACAATCATCCACATTCACTCAAGCCAAATCCATTGTACTGGGAATTGCAATACCGGCAAGTTGCAAATGAAATGAGTGCATTCTCAATCCGACAATGTAATCCCACGATTCAATCCGACGATTTAACTCAACAGTATCATGTATCTCGTCATTGACAATATTTAATCTTCAGCCATTGCCCAATTATGCATCTCATTAATTCAGCCTCCATTGATTTGGCATCCATTGATTTGGCATCCATTGATTCATATTGGCCTTGATTCATATTGGCCTTGATTCATATTGGCCTTGATTCATATTGGTCTTGATTCATATTGGTCTTGATTCATATTGGCCTTGATTCATATTGGCCTTGATTCACATCAGTCTTGATTCACATCAGTCTTGATTCACATCAGTCTTGATTCATCTCGACATAATCCAGCAATCTGCCATGGTTAGTCTTGTAACTATATCGTCATCATTAGCCAGATGGATACTCGCAGAACATTACCAGTAGCTTGCAACATCTAATTGGTTATCAAAGGTAGGTCATTGAGTACTAATTGAAATACTCATCCTATACCATACCATACCATACCATACCACATACTCACTACCTTGAACATCATCTTAATACCTCACGTCCTCTCCCAAACTGAAAATAAAATGCGCACTGCAAAATACGTCGAGAATTATGTTCGTAAATCAGGTGAGACACTGAAAAGTCTCAGACAAGCAATGCCGCGAAACCTAGAATACGAAATGACGCAAACACCATGTGAATACACCTGTGACCTTCAAATACTAACAGCAGCATTCACATCCTCCTTGTATCGAGAATCCACTCGTTTCTCCCGCTGGATCTCGCACAGTACCAGGAATATTTCCATGCCGGGGCGTTTTTTCCCGACAGTTTTTACAACTGTCTTGGGCAGGACGATGCCGCAGAAGAGGCCCATTGGCCGCCATTTTTAAAGGAGGCAGTAATGTACTTGGGCAAAATGGACGAATCAGCGTGTTTTGGCGATGTTCCTGCCCAGAAAATTCTTGCCCCGCCAGACCCGCTTGGGGACCCGCCTGTGGACCCGCCTGAAGTCCAATGCCTCGGGCGGCCTGCCCTCCGGGCGTTCCTCTATGGGGTATTCACCCACCAGGTAGCCGATTCAACCTGGCACTCGATCCGGATGAACCACGGGCTTCTTCAGCATCTAAGCGAGATGGAATTCAACGGGGACATTGCTACGGCACATGCGTTTCTAGATACCGGAGCCGATGCGCTTATTCTCAACCTGGTGATGCTGTACAAGAACTCCAACTGGCTCACGCCGGACAAGAACGTACAAAAGTACTTTGGGACCAAGTGGAAGCTTCCGCCGGAGATTCTACATGTGTACAAGCGGCTCGGGTACCGCGTGGACCTGCGTCTGTTGTGGTTTTGCTTCAATCGTGGACGTGTGGGCTTGGAGCTTGAGTTGGGTACATTCAAGCCGAGTGTCGCTGGGTACATTGGCCAGTCGCCGTATTTGTATGAGATTCTCGAGGAGTATTATCTTGGGGGCTTGATGGAGATTGAGACGAGTATTAAGCGATGTATGATGAATTTGGATCGGTGGATGGAGATGGGGGAGGAGATGGATGGGGTTGATCCGTGGGAGATTTGTCCTGGGAAGATACGAGAGGGAGGAGAGAGAGGGGAGAGAGGGGAGAGTGGAGACAGAGAAGAAAGAAAAGACAGAGAAGAAAGAAAAGACAGAGAAGAAAGAAAAGACAGAGAAGAAAGAAAAGACAGAGAAGAAAGAAAAGACAGAGAAGAAAGAAAAAGAAAAGGTAAGAAGGCACATGAAAAGGAAGATGTAAAAGAAAAAAGTACAAAGGATGTGACAAATGAAAATATTTATAAAAGTCTCGACCCCGGTAGAAACGTGTCGAGAACGAACCAAGATGATTGTGATGCAATGGAAAAGGACTACATTTCCAAGATAACCCATGAAATACAGTCCAAAATTCACTCTCCCATGTCTATAACCCACGAAATCCAGTCCAAAATTCACATTTCCAACTCGGTAACATTCACTTCACCACTAATCCAGTCCAAAACCCACATGTCCAACTCGGTAACATTCATCTCTCCACTCATCCCCCAAGCCCGTTTCGGCCAAGATATACAAATTGGCAAGTTCCTTGGAAACACCCAGGGCGACTGTTTGGCCGTGGGTGCAGTCGGAGAAAACTTGGACGGCTCCGTATACGTCATCCCCATGAGCCAACTAGCGTCCCAATCAACTAGCGCAGTAAAGATCCTCGGCACAAAATCAGGGCACGACGCAGCACGGTACGGACATGTGATTCGCAACTGGAGGATAAACGGCACAGAGTACCTTGTGGTTGTGTCTCTGGGGACAAGACTCGTCCAGATATACAGCCAAGGAACATTGGCCTTGACAGTGACGTTCCACGACTGGTCGTTTATCGAAGGGTTGGAAATGTCCGGAGCCGATTTTGTCGTCAGCTCGCCGTACCTGAGCATGGGAAGCGACACCCAACGAGGCATTGTGGTGTTGCTCAGCGGAGAAAAGCTTTTGCAGCGGATCACCGACAATGGGCCGAGCATCAGTGCTAGTTATGTGGAATTCGAGCCGCGGTTTGTCACGCTTCCCGAGAAATACTCCTTGGGCAGCTTTGAGAACTTTGGCCTGGCATTGAGCGTGAATTCGCACTACATTTTCGTTGGGGTGCGCAGCCAGGGACTCGTGGTGGCCTACCACAAAAACCTCACGCTAGCGTTTGCCATTGGCCACAAAAACACGCTGTTCATTGGCAACGTGGAGCCGACCGGCCGCATTGCCTCGAAAACCTCGCAATTTGGCCATTTTCTCGTGTCGAGCGACGACTTTCTTGTGGTGGGCAACCCGAGCGGGTCTGCGGGCGGGTGCGTCCAATGCGGGGCGGTGCACGTGTACGACTTGGGCGGCCTCCGGGCGACTGGGCGGGTTGTCTTGGCGGACGGCGAGTATAGTCAGTTTGGCATTTCTGCAGTGATTAATGGCAGTGATTTGTATGTGGCGTCGCCGCGACTTCGCAGTGGAAGTGTGTGGAAGGTTGGAATGGCCGATTTGAAGATGGAGGAGTATTATCGGGGGGTGGAGCCTGGGTATGTTGGGTTGGGGCGCACAATGAGGGTGTACAAGGATAAGTTGGTGGTGGGGATGCGTTATTATGGGTATAGTGAGTTGGAGGACGATGGGCGGAAGATGATGGGAAGGGTATTGATTGTGGAGGGAGGTTGAGTGAGATTTAGTGGATTATGCGTTGATCTGCGATGTAGAGTTGATATATGTAATTGATGATCTGTTGAGTATCTGGTTGTATGTAGTTAATGATCCAGTGATTGTCTAGTTTATTATCTAGCTGATGATCAGTGATTATCTAATCGATTATCTAGCTGATTATCTAACTGATCATCAGTGATTATCTAATTGATCATCAATTAGATATTGCTTAGCATTTGATAGTCGCGATGATTTAACCATTTAGATCGTCTAGCACCGGTACAGTGCGTGCATTTACGATTGACACGTTTAATAAAGGTCGTAAATGGCAAGCAGACCGTTGCAGACGGTTATACACGGTCAGGTGGATAGTGGAAATGGTACGACCAGAGTCAGATGAAGCCAGAGTCAGGACTACAGACTGAGTGATGAGAGGAGGAAGAAGGAGGAAGGAGGAAGGAGGAAGGAGGAAGGAGGAAGGAGGAAGGAGGAAGGAGGAGGAAATGCAAGAAAAGGGAAGGAAGAAGAGGAAAAAGAAAAAGAAAAAAAAAACAGGAAATCAAGTTGCCAATCAAATAACTACAATTCATGATACTCGCCTAATACTCTTACCACGGTCTGTAACCATTGCCCAGTTTTCCACCTCTAGACCTTTGATTGTCCCGTCTAGGAAAGTTGCAGTTGCACATTCATGTATCGACAGTCGCTAACCTTGGCCAACCTTAATCTGGACAAAGATCTACGGACAAGGAATAACCTTTCTACGCTGTAACTTACAATGCATTTCTGGCTCAAACATACGGTGACAACTTAATTTCTGGTATTCGTAGTTGATTGAATTGGATTGTATCTTGAGATTCATATTGATATTGATATTAATGTCTTTATCTATGTTCATACCTTCATTATATCATTATATCTTCATTATATCATTATATCTTCATTATATCATTATATCTTCATTAAATCATTATATCTTCATTGCTTCCTTATATCTCATTGCTTCCTTATATCTCATTGCTTCCTTATATCTCATTGCTTTCTCATCATACCTTCATATCTCATTGCTTCCTCGGCTATCCTATTATCCATTGTAATCTGGCGTCGCATCTCACTGACCTAGTCTCTTGTCAGTGTGCTTACGCCTGACATTACTACGTGGCTTTGAATGTGCTCAAACCACGCTGATCCGGGGTCACTCGCTTAAATCTCGGGTGCGGTGGTGCCTTTACGTTTGCAGCATGGAATGGTTGACGTGAGGAATTATGCTGACAGATGTCGTGCCGTGTCAATGTCGTGCCGTGTCAATGTCGTGCCGTGTCAATGTCGTGCCGTGTCAATGCTGTGCCGTGTGAGTGGAATGTAAGGTGACCAACTGGATGAGATGGAGGGATGGAGTGATGAATTGGAGTGATGGAGTTGTGAATTGGAGCGATGGAGTTATGAATTGGAGCGACGGAGTGATGGATTGAATAAATTGGATAAATGGGAATAAACAGGAATAAATATGACTGAATATGACTGAATACAGAATCTATAATGAAACCAACAGCGAGAATGCCGATTCAATCATTGTGAGACGTGTCTGAGACATGAAAACGGTGGGCAGAAAGGCAGACATGAGCCGAGTGCCGTAGAAAACACGGTACAAATGGGCATGGGCAAATGTATTGGCATTGCAATGGTGTAGTAGATATAGTAGTTTGCCATGAGTAGATACAGATTGCTTGTATATTGACAAGGTAGATTAAGGTAGATTGACAAGGTAGATTAAGGTAGATTAGTGTAGATTGTCTTTGTAGATTAGTGTAGATTGTCTTTGTAGATTAGTCTAGATTGTCTTTGTAGATTAGTCTAGATTGTCTGTAGATTGTAAATTTCCATAGATTGTAAACTTTTCAAGCAATTGCCAAGATAATTGCCAAGGGAGACTAGTAATGACGTATTTCCATTGTATTAACTGGCCGTTGCACACTAGTGTATTAGTCTAGCCGTTGCAGATTAGATTACCGTTGAATACTGGCAAATGACTAGTTGGGATTACCACGAGGCTGAGGAGAGGAGAAGAAGGAATATGATTGGTGCACATGGAGCATGTGAAGGCAAGGTGGTTGATTGGCCATGGTCACCCAATTGGTATTGGGATTAGTAATGACCAACTTGGATAGCCAGGCGACAGCTGGCCAACTCAAGACCATTTCAAACTGCACCAGGAAGAGGTGACAAGACTAGAGCATGTTCTGACAGCATAAGAGTATCCTCCACAGCACAAGCGAGTCCCAAGCCAGGTGGTGTCAATCCAGTCCACCAATGGTCCTTGGCTGCATGGCTGGGAAATAGACTGATGGCCGATTAGGTTGGTAAACGGTGCAATACGGCTCGGCTATGAGTGGGCTGTAATACGAATACGGTAGTGCGGTAGAATACAGTGCTCTCAGCCTCATGTTGCGTGCTTCGTCACAACGTCGTGTACCTGTGATTACGGAATTGCTCTCCACTTTATCATACATGTACTGCCATAGATTGGATGGGATGAGATGAGCCGATTAAATTGAGATTGTTTATGTATTGGTGATGTATTGGTGATGTATTGGTGATGTATTGGTGATGTATTTTATGATTATGTTTGATAATTATGTTTGATAATTATTTTTGATAATTATGTAGTGACATAATTCATCAATACAATGTATGATCTTGCCATGGCAGTGTCGCTGGAGGCGGTACGGGAAGCATGGCTGTGAGTGAGAATCGTTACCCAATACATGGCTGTGCAGCGCTGCACGCACACGCGCCTGCCGCCCATACTCTAACGTCTCATCGCGCGCCAGCACCAGACGTTACCCCATGAAGCTGGGCACCCACGGGCGAGAAAAAAACGCAATTTTTTGCAAACCACGCTCCATTTCCAAGCGCTGCTCTACCGTGGTGGCTCCAGTTGGAAAGCAAGGAGGCCAGGCGGAGGGCTTACGAAACCGGCTATCGCGTTCTGTGGGACACAGGTGCGGCCGCGCTGCAGCGCATGCCATTATGTTTTTCTTTTTTCCATGCACCCAATATGCATTCCCATGTTGATGTTTCCAGATATATAACCACCCATATATATATCTTCTCAAACCCTTGCTCGCCAATCTCTTCATGACCGACACTTTCCTTCCCAGAGAAATGCCCCGTGAGTTGTCCCGAGAATACTTCGACCCGGGCCACTACCCAGCCTACGACCAGAACCACATCCAGCTCCCGCCGCCAGGCAAGCAGCCGGCGGCCTACGGGCAGTACCCCGCCCAGAGCGTGTACACGCTCCCGCCGGACACGCGGTTTGACTATGGCGACAAGATGGTGGTGAACGGGGGCTTCAGCATGACACACGAGAAGAAGAAGCGCCCGCGGCGGAAACACGACGAGATCGAGCGCATCTACAAGTGCAATTGGAAGGGCTGTGCCAAGGGCTACGGCACGCTCAACCATCTCAATGCCCATGTGCTGACGCAGAACCATGGGCCAAAGCGCCGGCCCGAGGAGTTCAAGGACATCCGGGCAAAGCTCCGCGAGCGGAAGCGCAAGAACCAAGAGCTTCTCAAGCTCCAGCGCCAGAAGAGCGCCGAGGTATATCCCGAGTTCCCAGAGGCCACTCCGCCCGGAACGCCGCCGGTGGCTGTGGCCCAGGACGCCCCGCAGGCCGCAAGCCAGTCGCCCGAGCAGGGGTTTGCTCCGTACTCGCCGGTGAAGATGTACGGCGCGGGCGGGTACCCGTTTGGCTACGCGGCCCCGTTCCAGGGCCAGGCCGCGCTTGGGGGGCTCGAGGACTGGCGGGCTGGGTACAATTACAGCAACACTGAAGGTGGGGTGCAGAATGTGTACTACGAGCAGCCATACTTAGGGTAGGTATATTGTAATGTGATGTCTTATGGGTGTATTGTATGGGTATGTCTTTGGTTTTGTCTTTGGTTATGTCTATGGTATTGTATGTGTATCATCTCTTTGGTTCTTGTAGTGATCCACCGCATGCTGCAGCACACCTGTTTTGGGCGCGAGCTGCCCATCTGAGTGTCAAATCACGGCGTGAGACATACTGGTATCCGGAAACGGACACACAGTTTATTTTTTTTTTTTTATTTTTTTATTTTTTTTTATTTTTTTATTTTTTTTTATTTTTTTATTTTTTTTTATTTTTTTATTTTTTTTTATTTTTTTATTTTTCTTGCTGCTGCTGCTGCTGCTGCTTTTTCATTTTTCTTGTAGTGCAGCCAGTGCATAGTCCCGCAAACGATGCACGCTGCAGATACGGAGGATGCTCCTTATCTTATTGCTGCAGACCCATGTGCAGATGCGGGTTTTCCGTGGGTGCGCCTCGGCAAGCTCCTGCTTGGGTCTGAAACACCCCCACGTGCACACCCCCAGAACCCCAATTCGGAACGTGCTTATGTAATCAGTTACGAGTCAGTCACGTGGATAGATCTGCACATGTTTGATAATCTGATATCTGATTATATTTGATTATCTGATTATATTTGATTATCTAATTATATTTGATTATCTGATTACAGCTTGATTACAGTTTGATTATATCTTCATTATATTACATCTTGATTATATTACAGCTCGATTACATCGGCATTACATCTTCACGTATTGCTTGATTTACATTCCACTGTCTTGATTTACATCTGAATTACATCTCGTCTCGTGTCGTTCTCTCTTCTTCCCCTTTCCCCCTTCCTCCCTTTCTTTTCATGCCTTGTACACATCCAGTTGACATGGAAATGCATACATCAATATAGACTAATGAAACTAGCACAGGTACCATATCTACTAATATGAGACAAGAGCAGGCTGTGGATGTGTACAAATTGTCCAAGAACAATATTTAAATTCTAGACAATCAACCTGTCTTTTACTGTTGAATGTGTCATGGTCTTGACGTGGACAGCAATTGGAACTTTACCGTACTTGCAACATTTTGTCCCTTTACCTTGGCATTTTATTCATTATTTTCACCCTTTATCTTTTTCTTTTCGCCATTTTACTGTTGTTTTCTTTTCGCCATTTTACTGTTCTTTTCTTTTCGCCGTTTCACTGTTCTCTTTTGACCGTTTCTTTCTTGTCACCCTTTTCTTTTCTCCCTTTTTCCTCTTTTGCAAGACCTCCATTGTTTAATCCACTACAGCCCATGGCAAAATCCCCTGTACCTTATCCTCACTTTTCTCTCAATTCTCACTCACCTCTCACCTCTCCTCACCTCTCACCTCACCTCTCCTCTCTCCTCTCTCCTCCCCTTCCCCTTGTCTAGTTGACTCGCTCATTCATTCTCCCGAATACTCTTGTCTCACCCCATGTGACTTACAAAGGGTTCAGCCAAATTCCACTGCAAGCAACACCCCTTTCTGCTCACTATGAGACCTGCATCATATTATTTACCGGGTTTGCAATCAAAGTTCATCTCATGTTCTCACGGGACAATGATGCATGTCTGACTCGCAAAATCTTATCCACCAAGCTTGAAATTTCCTGAGACACGCCCAGCTCACTTACCTTTTGGTGTAGGAATTGATTGCTCTTCTCGTTTTTAAACTTTAACCTTCCAGTCGTGTCGCACATCCGCTTATCATGCATTTGGAATTCCGCAACGGTCCTGCCCTTGGATTGTCAATCACCGTGGCTGTCACACGTCAAATTATTCGCCGGGAATTCCACGGGGATGTGGTGCCAAGAATTATGGCGAGGGGGATAGTAGAGGTGAGGTGTGGTGATGATGATAAGAGGTGATACGAGGTGATATGAGGTGATGGAGAGGGAGATAAAGGGGAGTGATTATCTTACTAGATTTGCTGTGTTTACCATTTATTATTTACCATTTATTATTTACCATTTATTATTTATAATTTGCTACTATTACGATTTAGTATTTAGTACATCTCACGTCTATCCTGGTATATCTCACTGTACATTTCACAGCGTCCGAAAATGCATTGAAAAATCTCATTTATCTTTAAACTGCCTGGAATATCTTTAAATTGGCAGTTGGTGATGTCAGTTGGTGATGTTAGTTGGTGAAACCAAATTGTCCTGGATTGGCAGATTCAAAGTGTCGCATTCCTCTGACTTTTTATTTGTCCGAGGTAAATTTTGGAGCCTTTTGGCATGTATGGGGTTGCATTTTTGATTAATGTCTGTCAATTTCCAGATTGACTATCCATTCAACCAATGTACAACATGGATTTCATATGGATCTTGTAGCAAGTAAAGGTTTACCCTGGCTCTTGTGACTTGAATCGTCTTGACTTTTAAATGAGACTTTAAATAGTAGAATATACACACATTACTATTTTACCAACTTGTATCCGAATTGTATTACAGTTTGGATGTCGTGTTATATCTCAGGCAATTTCACGTAGATCCATTGGGCATTTAAATCACCACTCCATTGTCGATATTGACTATTCAAGACTTGGACAAAGCGTGAGAGCTACTCTGATGAATAACTGGAATTGCCATATACTGGAATTGCCATGCATTGGGAATTCACCAACAGATATATCCACTGAAAACTCACTGGAAATACGCCAATATATCCACTGAAAACTCACTGGAAATACGCCAATAAATACACTGAAAACTCACTGGAAATACACCAATAAATCCACTGGCATACACTGGAAATACACCAATAAATCCACTGGCATACACTGGAAATACACCAATAAATCCAATGGATCTACACAAGTCATGCGGACTTTTACCCGTTGCACTCCACAACACTACAATAAACAGCTAAAATGTACACTGTAACCACGACTATATAATTATACACCCTTCTATGAGCAATGTGGCTATTCTGGACTTGGCAAGCGCAGTGGTGACATTTAATCGATTGATACACATAAAAGTGCAAAAGATCATTGACAATGTCCATGTCAATGTCATTGACAGGATACAATGACAATCATCGGCCCACCCACCTACTCCTCCTTCTTTGCCTCATAAACCCGCCGCAACTTATTCACATAACTCTCCGTTGGATTATACTTGCGCTTGCGCGCCGCCCGGATATCCAGGTTGCTCAACTCATCTCCCGTGCCACTCACGACAATCCCCCAGTTGCGCTCCAAATTCACCTTCAAGTCCTTCAAAACAAGCTGGGTATCGTGGCGGTGCCGTGCCAAGCGGCTCGAAAACTCCACCACGCCGTCGAGAAATTCCTTGAGCAAGTCGTTCACCAAATTCTCAAACTCAGAGTCCATAATCACCTTGTTCCCGGTGGCCACTCGACTCACCAACAAGTTCTCCTCAAACGTCACTTGCCGAAGATAATTCACCAACTGCTGCTTGGAGTAAATCGGAAGCGTGCTGTTGTACGATCCAAGCAACACCCGGCTCGGATTGAACGTCCCCTGATACCCATAGCGCCCAAACGGGACTCCTGGAGTGGCCTGGTAGCTGGGAACTAGTGGGGGCGGTTTCGCGACGGGAGGTGCCGGCTTGGGCTCGCCTTTAGTCGCCAAATGGAGCTGCTGGATGTTCTTGCTGATCTCGACCATCTGGTTCTTGGTCCGCTCTGCTTCGGCCTGGAACAACGCCTGGTTCTCAAGCAACTTAGCCTTGGTCTCCGGCGTAAGCACCTGGGGCTTGGCAAGGAACTTCTCGACCTCCTCGAGCTTTGCCACCACCTGGTTGTATGATTTGCGGAGCAATGAGAACTTGGTGAGATCCTTGTCAAGAAGCTCCTGGGCCTTTTCCTTGTCGGTAGGAACGGGCGGCGGCACTGTTGCCGACTCAGGGGTGGTGCTGGATTCGCTGAGAAGGCCCAGATAGTATGAGCTGGGCAACTTGTTGACGCGTTGGTACTCGATCAACAAGACTTTGATTTTGTCGGCGTTTTTCTGGTGCTGCTTGCCCTTTTCCGTGTCTGGGCCGTGTTCTTTGGCCAACAGGACCTCCTCCTTGTGTCTTTTGAACAAGAGGGGAATCTGCAGCTCGGAAATGACCATCTTGGAGTCGGCCATGAGGACAAGGGATGGGTAAAAATTGTTATGTGTATATGAGCCCTGGTGAGGGAGAGGAGAGGGCGAAGGATAAGAAGGGTAAGAAGGATAAGAAGGATAAGAAGGATAAGAAGGATAAGAAGAAGGATAAGAAAGAAATATGAGAGAAATATAATGAGAGATGTTATGAGATGTTGATATAGAAGAAATGTGAGGTCATGATTATATTGGATGAGGACTGGATGATATTAGATATGGATATGGTTATTGAATGATATTGGATATAGATATGGATGAATATAGACATGGATGAATATAGATATGGACGGATATAAATATAATAGATTATCATCAACCTTGTTTCATTTACCATTGCATCCAACTAATCTCAGTGATTGAAAACAGAAGATCAGAAATGATCCATCATTAAAGGCCAAACTGTACAAATGTCTCCGTCGAGTCTCCAACCTTTTGTCTGTTTAATGGTTTGCAAGGTCATGTCTGAATGGTTATGGATATAGTCAATCTGATACCAAAGCAGGTTGCAATATACCAATATCAATCAATAAATGTCAATAAATGTCAATCAAATCAATCTAATCAATCTAATCAATCTAATCAATCAAATCTAGTCTAATTTAGTCCCATCTATCAATTAGTACAATCTATCCATCTACTAGCCTAATCTATCCATCTACTAGCCTAATCTATCCATCTAGTCCCATCTATCCATCTAGTCCCAGTGTCATTCAATTTCATTGCATCGGCTTTAATATCCAGTGATTCTGCACGTCATGTCAATCTCCAAAGGAAGCATTACCTACGAGTATCAGTATTGCCATGGAACAGCAATGTACTATACAATATAATATACCATACAATATACCATAAATATACCATAAATATACCATAAATATACCATAAATATACCATAAATATACCATAAATATACCATACAATATAATATACAATCTTATAATCTACATATAATATTATAATATAATACAATCTCATAATATATCACAATATACAAACATCTTATATTCATTATATCTCACAAACCATTGCCATCCCTTTCATCCCAAATCTTAAATCCACATTGGCATCACCCGGAATCGCCATTGTTGCGGAAAATCTACCGCAAATCCCACGCAAATTGCCAAATACAAATTGAATCACTCACCCTCACCGAATACCCAATAATAATCCTCGGAATCTCCCGCTGAATCTCTGAATCACCTCATAAACTTCCCGCGACTAAATAATATCAATATCCATGTGAAACTCCCGCCCGTTGCATACTCCGCATCTCCTTTCGTCATGCTTCTTCCTGCCGGGCAAAACATTCGCTTAAGCCTATTCAAGGTACAACTCGTGAATCAAGCACTTGCACCAGCCTCTGGAGTATACAGTGGCACGCGACTGTGGTGGACAAACCTTGTTTGCAATGTCCCACTGGAAGTCTCGGCTACATCATGTGATGTCTTGGGGTGGTGCATATTCCCTTTTCGTGGTGAGCACATACAGGACAAGCAAGTTCCATAAATGACAAAAAGTGATGCAATCCAAGACGTGATGCAATCCAAGACAGTCAGACATGACGCGCATCGCAGAATTTCACAACGCATCCTCAGGCATGGCTGAAAATGTAACGGTCAACGCTTCAACAAATAATCACATGTGTGTATTCGCCTGGATGCTATCTGCCCGATGAATCCAGGTTTATTCCCAGCTCGCCCTCTCTTGCTTCCTCCAGGCTCGGTGGAAAATCCCCGGCTTGCATTTTCCCCCGCCACAATCAGCAACCAATGCTCGTCATTAGTCTAGTCTTAGCTCGCTTTTCAAAGGGGTCTCATCTGTCATCTGGTTTGGTCCAACGTCTCTTTGGCCAAGGTCTCTTTGGCTCTGTATATCTTGTCTGTCATTTCCCATTAAATCGCCATTGGCCTAATTGCGCTGTATGAATATCCTCTGGTGTACTCATAAACCATGCACAGTGATTGGACAATCCATGCCAGAATTAATCAAATGTAGGTGAACTTTCATCTCAGAACGGTTGGTATTGGAACGTGATTTACCAATGGTTTTGCAAAGTGACCTGACTTGCGTTTAGGTGAAGGTGAGGTTTAATATTTATGTCCTGTTGTCACCAGATTGAAAGTGGATTGGTGCATTTGGTGATATTTTTATTGGTGTCATTCATATTTATTTCTATTGGTGTCACTTTAGATTCATTCCATTGGTATCATTCCATTGATATTTCTCCATTGATATCATTCCATTGATATCATTCCATTGATATCATTCTGATCATCTGCTGGAGTTTAATCTTAACTTGAATAGCCTCGCCCCATGACCTATTGATACCGTCAATCACTTGGCCTTTGAAATCCTGGAACTGAAAAATAATGGCCACCTTACTCAAATCTCAGCACTCAGTCTCGGTATACTCAGAGTTTCGGTATACTCACAAGATTCACAAAGATTACCATATGCTACATCACAGTATGTTCAACCAGTATGCTCAATCTCAAAATGCTCACAATCTCCAATGTGCCATCAAGACCACCAGTCTCCAAACCCAGTCTCCAAACCCAGTCTCCAAATCCCACTCAAATCAAGTATCCATCAAAACCTCAGCTTAGTTTCAGACCCTCGGCATTATTCCCACTGTCAACCAATATAGTCATACCATGACTAGAACATCTCAGCTGGCCATGTTTCAACATGACTTATCAAAGATACAGCTATGCTACGCTCCGAACTGTCATCTCACCATGCCATTGACTATCCCAAGGATTTGCAGTAATTATTCAGCCATGGGTCTCGCCCTGAAGCACTCCGACTGTCCTTGTGTTGCTATAAAGCAAAGAATACTAGTCCAACGTGTTTGTCTTGTATATTCAGCTTAAATTAGCCACTCATGTATGAAAGAGTGTAATTAGACTCTTGGAAGTATACTGATCTAGAAACAATGGCAATCTAAAAAGTATATTGACCAGTTCAATTACCAAGCTACCACCAACTATGTTTGACATGTATTGTTTCTACAGCGTGCTTATTCTCTGCTCAGATATACTCACCCGACACGGTTTCCCGCTTCAATACGGGAAATTATCACCACCATTTCTAGTAATTTTCTAACCAACACTCGGCTTCCCAAAGGGATACACTCGCCAAGCCCATAATTCATCCTCATTGACACACATTATTGGATCAAATTGTGCCATCACACATGCCAATTGTCACACTCACGCTTGCTAGCCGGTACAATAATCATCTTGGCAAGCGTAGCCAATTTACCCTTTGAGTTATGATTCAGCTCTGGACCGCTTCGATTATCCATTCTATCCATCTTGCTGCGTCTTACCCCATGGCTAACATGCACCAGCATACAAAATCCCACGATAAACAGCCAAATAATCAATTGCTGCAAACCGGATAAAATAAGTGAGCCGTTTAACGTTTGCTGATATATCAATAGAACGTCTCAATCAAGCAGCTCCATAAACTGTATATGCCAGACTTGCTGTTTAGCCGACGCTAGTTCACAGATGACTGCAGAATGATGTTCCTGTACCCCATGTAGAACAAACGTGATATAACATCACTGGCATTATCAATTAGCACAGTTGACATTGACGTGTAGCTTTCAGGACACTGGATGTATGCCAAGAGAACCCTGTTTACCATGGAGTTGTCATTTCCATCTGTTTTTGGCAATGAATTAGCAATGAATTAGCAAGGAAATGGCAATTGGATTGCTTTTGGCAATATTTCCATTAATCAGGGGTTGATCAGTTGGCAGGTTTTGATCTCGGGTATACAAAATAGGTTTACAAGTTGTTTAAGTTGTACGCTATTCAAGTTACGAGTAATAAGCTATTCAATTTACAAGTTATAAGCTATTCAATTTACAAGTTATAAGCTATTCAATTTACAAGTTATAAGCTATTCAGCCATTTCAAGTCATTTCTCCTAGTTAATTCCAATTGTCCTGATGGACTAGTTCAGTTGTCTAAACAAAGTGCCAATCACAATATAAACTTCGGTAAAGCTCTTGCTCGAATTCCAGTGCAAATTGATATCAGTAGATTCCACCATGTGATGCTTGACACTTGAAAGCGTTTGCCAATTAGAAATCAGCCTATACACTCAGAGTACCAGAATATGAGCACAATGTTTCCTACACATGTAATTCAACAAACTTACCTTGAAAACGACACCACGATTATACAGTACTGAGATTGATAACTTGGTTAATTGAGTCAATCTAGACGGCTGTTTGAAGCTGATGTGGTTGTAGCACCGCCTAGGATGGTCCTGAGTGATGGTTGTTGAATAACTGTTTGAGAATATATAGCCAAGTACAAGTATATATAGAATAATAATAATTTTGTATTTAGCAATATATTGTCTCCGGCATTACGGTTATTGGACAAGCATTACTCAGGGACATCAGGCACCATTGCTGAAAACCTACAACTCTCAAATAGTAATCTGGGACTAGACTCAATTTGAGAAGTTTTCACTTTCGAATACGTGAGCTTGTAAGCCTGGTGCCTTTTCAAGTGTCAGATATTCTATGGAAAAGTCTAGTAATATCAATTTGCAATAGAATTCGAGTAAAGAGCTCTTGGCATTGGAGATCATGTATGATGGGGGAGTGAATCCCGCATCTTTTGCACTTTGGGACATTGCCAAATAGTTTGAGCAACGAGCAAGTATATATAATAATAATATTTTTTCAAGGCTATAGCTGTGCTTGGCTGAGGAGATTTATACTTTGCCGTCTACAACTAAGGACGGTGTTGCTATGTAGTCTTCAAAAGAAAACTCTGCAACGGAGATGAAAACTTTCAACTAGCTTGTAAATATGTAAAGTAATGAACATTGGAGGGGAAGTGAGCTTTTTCTAGGTTGTAGGTGACTTGAGCCACTCCAGATCCACACTACATTGTACGGCTTTCTTCTAACGTGCTATAGCAAAAAGGAAACCACCAGTCCAATACAGACGAGTAGAATCCTACATTTTAAGCTTTGCTACTTTTGAAAAGAGGCGGGCTTGATTAGCTGTGGTAATTTCTTTGTACATCTGTTCTTAGGCTCAAGGGTCAAACGTGCTGGGTAGGTAAAGTCGCGGAAGGTGGATGGTTCGGCATCCTCGCATCTTTTCCATGATGGGCTAGTTTCGACGTTGAATAAAGTCGTAGTTTATATTTCAGTTTTGATTAGACATGGACATTGTCGTAGTTTATAGGTCTAGCCTTATTAGCCATGGTATTATGATGAACTATAAACTACTTGATTATTTGTTTTGTTCTTTAGAATAACCGGACTGGGCTCTGCCAGATGTAATGTCTAACTGAATTGTTTGAGCAAACTGATATGCAGTAGTTACCCACGACAGTCATGGGGCATTTTCATCCAATTCACAGTGTGTCATGAGAATTGAAAGGTCATGGAACAAATTGCTAGTTGTTTAAATAAATGAAATGTCATCCCAAATGACGTTGTACACCTCCAATTATAATCTCCACCTCCAGTCAGGCTGCTCATTCAACAGCACTACACAGTTTAATACATCTATTTAATCCTAATATACGTCTATAATAGCACTTCACGCCTGAAGGCCAACCTTGAAAATTAAAAACCAAGCAAAGAATTGACTAGTACGGGGCTTGGTGATGTTCAACATGAGTAAAGACAATTTGCGCAAATGGAATTTGACAAATGAACCAAGACAAGAGAAGAGACGATAAGCAGACATGGTTATATCTTGTCATATATCTTGTCATATATCTTGTCATATATCTGCCATATATCTTGTCATATATCTTGTCATATATCTTGTCATATATCTTGTCATATATCTGCCATATATCTGCCATACATCCTGCCATGTTACATCCCACACAATCCCATCCACTCACTATCATCACCTATCATCTACCATCTTCCCTTGCCACTCATCCAAACCCACCACATCACCCTCCCGCTCAAGACTACTCTTCAACACATCAAACACATACACCGTCGCCTTGTCCTCAGCCAACTCTTGGTCGCGAAACAGCCGCGAAACCACCCAGTCGACCCCCGGAAGAAAAAACTCCATCAGCAACGACTCCAATGGAATGCCGTGCTCCTCGAGAAAGGTCAAATACAACGGACGGCCGTCGGCATCGCTGAAGATCTCCATGCCAGATTTTGCCTGGATCTCATTGACAAACAAAATCAAGTCGAGCTTGCCCGAATGCATCTGGCACAAGCGGTAGCATTCCTGGTTGATAATGGGGAACACAAGCTTGAGTACCATGGTATCCTTGTGGCTGCTGAGATGCTTGAGCAAGCCCAAGTAGCGCATCTTGACCTTCAAGTCCAAGTCCGGGCTGCAGAAGAACAAGCTGATGAGCACAAGCACCATGTTCAGCTGTGGGGTGTCCATGAGCAAGAACCGCACAAACATCAACGGGAGCCGGTCCTTTTCTGTGATTTGCACGTAGTTGAGTGCCGGTCCAAACCCACACCACGCCATGTACTCGTGGAACTCCTCTGGCGATTCTGAGACAAGGTAGATTGGAAGCACGGGACCAAGAAAGCCCATATCCGAAGAGCCCAATGCGTCGATTTCGGCCTGCTGCTCTGTGGTGTTGCGGCTGAGGATGCGGATCGAGGTGATGTTCTTGCAAAAGAAGAGGTGCAGGCTCTTGACCACGGCCATGGAGCATACTTTTGTGACAATAAACGTGAGGTAGCCGTCGATATCTGCGTGGAAAAGCGGCAAGCCTCGCGCAGAGATGCCGAGGTTCTGCTGGAAGAGCCGATACTGCTGCCACATGTCGATGGAGAAGTATCCGTGACGGTGCAAGACGTCGGTCAAGCGCGAGAGCATAAACACGCCGGTCTCAAAGAAGACAATGTTCTTGGAGAAAGTGAGCCCGAGAGCCACGTTGACAAACATGCCAAAATACGACGAGGACTTTTCCACGCCCTCAGCCAACTTGCCAAAGTTGAGAAGGAGCATCACATATGTGGGGAACAGAAACACCTTGTAGTGCGGCCCGCAATACTCCATGGTCTTGTGGATATAGTTAGTCACGTACTCGTCGCTGATACCCAAGTGGGTCAAATGGCCCAAGAGCCGGAGCCCATGGAGCTGGAACAACGACTCGTCGTTGAATGCCAAGTCGGTGGTCAACGACACGCAACGCGTGACCCTGATGTTGTACTCCTTGGCGTTCTTGTACTCGGGAAGCAGAAGCACTTTGGTCGCAATGAAGTTGAGGGTCTTGGACGCGTAGTAGTTGCTGTGCAATCGGTTGAGGCTGTTGCTGTCCTCGAAGAAGGAGAAGTTGCTGTTGAGCCCGAAGATGAAGCTGGCCTTTGTGCCAGTCAACTGGGGAATGATGTCCTGGAGCACCTTTCGGCTGGACTCTCCAAGACTGGAGCTGAGGGAAAGTGCAGCAAAGCAGTTGACGGCAAACTGCTGGACCAAATGCTTGACGTTTTTGGTGCCGTTGCGGTGATAGATTGAGCACACAAAGAGGATCTCGGCCAAGTAGTACTCGACAAAGGCAATGTTCTCAAAGAACAACGGCACTGCGATCTTGAACAACAACTCGATGCGGAGCCAGAACAACTCGATGCGCGCGTCCTGCTCCTTGATGCTGATGTGGAGCGTGGTTCCCTGGATCAACTGCTTCAACACCTCGTTGCCGACTTTGATCAACGGGTTCATCAGCATCAACGTCACGAGGTTCTCGCTCAGGATCCCCGACAACTCCCGCACCATCACCTCCTTAATCACCTGGTTGAGAATCATCTCCACAAGATCGTCTTCCTTGATGAGCTTGCTCCAGATGTCGTTGGTCCGAAGCACGTCGGTTTTTTCCGCCGGCACATGTCGGATAAGGCCGCTGAGAAACGTCTGCACAATCTCAGGCCCGTTGGGGATCGTGTCGCTGAGATAGATCTCGCTGTACACCTTGTCGATCCACGGCTCAATAATGAGGTAGATGTCGCGGTTTGTGTCGATGATCGACTCGTAGTTGCTGCTGATGTAGTTGAACGCAGCAATCACTTCGTACGTGAGCTCTGGATTGTCGCACGACAACTGGCCGAGAATCGTGGTGACGACTAGCACGTTCTTTGGTGGCGAGAACCCGTTGCTCTGGTACTGCACATTCTGGTTGAGGTGGTTCTTGATGATGAGCAACAAGTCGTATGCGTGTTTCCGGATATTCTCGTGGTTGCTCATCAAGCCAATGCCGATGCAGATGAGCACTTCTCCGAGAAGCTCCTTGGTGTTGATGGGCTTGTCAGCTAGCTGGAGCTTCTTGTTGCTGTTGTAGATGCTGATCTGGTAGTTGTTCAAGTTCATGTAGAAGTTGCGGATGATTTCCTGTCGTTTGAAGCTCGCAAACGTAATCTGCCGTCCCAAGAGCGCGCTGCTCACCACAAATGTGCCGGAGATGTCGCTGTTGTTTGTTTCTTTGAGGTTCTGCCAGTGGACCAATGGTTCGAAGTTGACGCACCGGAAGGATTTGGTGAAGCGGCCGAGTTTGAGTTTTTGTTCCTCGCCAAACTCGTAGATGACGTAGCACTTGGTGACTTTCATGCTGATGGGGTAAGTTTTGGTCACTGAATTGTGGGAATGTTTCTTTTCCAGTGGATTGTGGGAATGTTTCTTTTCCAGTGGATTGTGGGAATACTTCTTTTCCAGTGAATCATGGAAATGTGCTTTGCTCTGTGAATCATGCTCATACGTCCCTTCCAGCTCATGGAGAAGTATATCATTGACATACGACGTGCCCCCAAAAATAATCGAATACGTCCACGGACTGAGATTAAACAGATCAATAATCTTCCTGTTCTCAAACAACGAGAGAAACGAAAACTTCTGGTGCTGCGGATTCATAAACTGGCCCTGCTGCAGCTCTCTGGCTTTCAACATCTGGGTGAGACACGGCGCAAACTTGCTGCTGATGTTGGCGAAAAACACCCCCAGGCACTTGGCCACAATCTCGTCGGGAATCACCCGGTACAAGATGTTCATCATCCCGTCAATGTTCGGCAATAGCTCCTCATGGTTGTACAACGTACAGTCCCACACCATGTAGTATGTCAGCGTCGAAACACGGCACAAGGACTGGATCACACGACACGCAAGAATCTCAGGGTCCACGGCTAGGCCTTCAAAGTACAGGAGCGTCAAGATAAACACCTGGGTGCCGTCCTTGGCGACAGACTCGACAAGAAACTTCAGGTCGATGATCTGCTCACAGAGAGGCGACAAGAGTGCCCGCTGGACAAGGTCGTGCAACTCAATGTACTTGTTTTTGTTGGTACGGATAAAGTCTGCGACATCGGGGTAGTATACAAAGAACTGGAACGCAACGTCGTCAAACGTGCTGTCAATGAGCGAATAAAACTGGTACGTTTCCAGGATCGACGCGCGGCCGGGGATTTTTGGATGTGTGATATCGTAACGGAGTGCCTGTGCATTGTTGATGATAAATGTGTACAACACTTTAAAGTGGTGGAGGCTGAGCGGGTCGCCTGGGCCGGCCAGGAACCCCGAGAGGAGCCCCGGCGCGGTGTCTGGGCGGGTATCTGGGCGGCTCACGCGGTCGACAAACACTGAAAGCCGGTGCATCAAGTCTTGCATCTCGAGCTCTTTGCCCTTGAGAAGCGGGAACTTGTCGAGGGTCAAAGTGCCGTTGGACGCGTTCTGGAGCGCTTTTGCAAGGAGAATGAAGCAGCGCTGAGCCCGAGGCGTCGGCTCGACCTTGACAAGGTCTTCTGGCGAGGCAACTGCTGGACAAAGAAGCCGGAGAAAGAGAAACGTGCCGACAACCAGCATTCCAAGATCGCGGTCGTCGAATGCGTTGCGGATTTCCCGGCAGATGCCCGAGATCACCGGTGGTACCCGGTCAACTGACTCGCACACCACCAGCACTAACTTGGCAAAATAGTGATAGAACGTGCCCGAGTCGCCGTGGGTGATTCCCTCAGGTCCCTGGTAGAACTGGTCGACCTCAAAGTAGTCTTCAGTGAGCATGAGCTCGTCCAAGAGCGGCCCGATGGTGTTGCGGAGGTACTTTTTCCCATGGAGTCTGCCGGCCAACGAGACCAATTTCGTGGTGAGGGTGTTGCGCCGGAGCAAGTCGACTGGCTTGAGGCACACATGGAGCTCGTATGAGAGAAGTGGCGGAAGACTGGCGACTAGCTGGTGCGATTGTTGGAGAAGATTCACCACGGCTAGTGCGACTCTATCCATGTCGATTGACGAGACAACGTTGCGGATTCCAATGAGAAAGTCCGGGTGGCACAATCCGCCGTGACAGAACTGTGCAAAGCGGACGTCCAACGCCTGATCAGGGAGGTTGTTGCGGGAGGTTGCCTCGACAAACACCCGCTTGAAGATGCGGAGAAACGTGTCCTGGATCGTCGGGTCTGGGTCCGAGATGAGCGTGAGGAGGTAGTTCAGACCAATGTCGTAGTTGGATGCCACCAAGTTGCTGAGAATCGTGATACAGTGCTCAATGTTGCGGAGGTTTTCTGCCGCCAGGAACCCGTGCGCGCCGCCCGAGGCCGGGTTGCCCTGGGCCGCAGCTAGGCGGGTGTTGTCGTCCAACGACCGGCGCAAGACCCGGACCAACACGTTGTAGTAGTTTCCAAACATGATGCTGCGGAGCACATTGACTTCCTTTTGGAAGTTGATGCCGCGCCGGATAATCGGCATTTTGTTGGTGATTGCCGCCAATCCAGCTAGCAACTCGCTGATAATGTCCAAGTAGATCCGCACAAGGTTCAGCAGCGAGCCATTGAGCCGCACAAAGTAGTTGAGCTCGTCACGGAAGTAACCGACCTCAAGCCAGTGGAGAAGCGTACGCACAAGCTCGTTGCGCCAGATGAGATGGGTTGTCCGGATCCGAAGACACTCCCACTTGCTGAAGAACGTGCCCAAGTAGCGAACCACCACGAACTTCAAGCGACAGTAGAGCACGACGTTTTGCGATGGTGGGGGCTTTTGCCAGAGGGTGAACTGGCTCTTGACTGCGGCGACAAGCGAGTTGGTGATGTTGACAATTGTGCCTGAGCTCTGGAACACCGTCATGGGCTCAAGCCGGCGAAAAAGCCGCTCCAAAATCTCGGTGTACACTGCAACAAGGTCGACGTGCCGCTGGTCGAGGATCTGCTGCGAAGCAGTCTGCTCGATTGTCTTGATTTCCTCGGCCAACTTGTCGTACAACACCACACATACGTTCTGGTTCAACTCGTGCGCAAGTACGTCCATGACAACTTGCTGCTTGCGCCGGTTCTTGGTGTCGAGATTCATGATAAGAAGCGACACAAACTGTGTGGTGCGTGTCTGGGCTCGGATCTCGCACGTGGAGTCGTACCACAGTGGCACGCTGTCGATGCTCGGGATGATGGCAAGAAGCGACGCATAGCTGCTGAGATCGTCCAACTCGCGGTCGGTCAAGCTGCCAATGGAAAAGTAGTAGTTCTTGAGCTTCCAGTACGTCAAATCAAGCGCACTTTCAATGCCAGGCAGCACCCGGCGCACGTGCTCGGAAAAGAGCCGCTTCACCCGCCGCTGGAGGTACTTTCTGCTGCGGATTGCAATGTCGTCGTCGCGGGTCATCTCCACAAGCACGTCGACGTTCAATTCCTCGTTGATCCGCTGCGAAATCGCGTCCTTTGGGTCGGTACTTTCGGCATAGAGCCGCGCCACTTTGAGCACGCTATGGTACGTCTCGGTTGTCGCAGTGCAAAGAAACACGTACAAGAACTTCTCGCACTCGCGGCCCAATTGCACGTACATGTCTGCTCGGGGCAGTTTCACCTCGGCAAAGAGCCGCAGGTAGTCCACCGACGCAGCATATTGCGGGAAGAGCACGTCCAAGTACTCGGACAAGAAGACAAACTGGTACATGTGGCTGTGTTCATCATATAGTCCCTGGGCCAACAAGAGGTCAAACAACAGCCGCACAAAGTGCACGTTTGAGAGAAACACATATAATCGGTGGGACGTTCCTTCGGCGACAAGTGTCCGAAGAAGCTGTGACGCCGCGCCAAAACACTCGTACTGGCAGTCAAAGTAGCCGACCATGACAATCTGTGACAAGAAGAAGCCACGGGTGCTCAACTGGTCCAGAAGTGTGCCATTGTCGTAAAAGTCTGCATCGGCAACAAAGTACTTGTCAAGCTTGAGAAACGCAAGCAAGTGGTCGCTGACAAACCCAACCAGAATCTCGTAGATTTTGCGCGAGAGAAACGCAGCATTTCCATAAATCAGCGACGGGATCTCGTCGTCAAACGAGTCCTTGGCAGTCTCAAAACAGTGGATGTATCGCCGGTACACTTTTGCGTACGACGCCTTGGTCTGGCCCATGACGTTCATAATGAGGTTGAGCCGCTCCACAAACACTTCAAAGCTGCCAATCGACACAAACCAGTTGTTGAGCGGGTTGAGATGCTTCTTGAGCCCGTTGATTGCGCATGCCACCACAAAGTACCCGTACAATGCCTCGCTGCTCACCGGATGATTGTCCGAGAACCCCGCAATGTGGTGCTCAAACTGCTGAACCACCACGTTCTTCTTGATGAGAAACATGTTGGCAATAAACTCCGGCTTCAATGGCTCCACAAGACAGTGCAACCCAAGTTCACGCGGCATCCGGAAAAGCGTGTCCGCAATCTTCTTGTACACGGAAAAGTAGTACTTGTCAATAAACCGGTGGATGCCCGACGCCCGTTCGATGCGGTTCCCGACACGAAGCACCGCAAGAAAACACGCCATGAGCACATGTTTCTCGCTCTGGGACTCGACAGGCGAGTCGACAAGCTTCAAGAGCACCAGGAACATCTTAATGTCTGTCGGCGAGAGACTGTTGGACGTGGTATTGTCCAACTTGTTCTGCTGGAACCGGAGAAACTTGCCAAAGATGCCGCTATTCATCGAGATCAACGCCGTCAACGTCGGAAAACTGATCATTCCGCCCATGGGCGATGTCCCCGACACCGACTTGCGGTACAACACCGCAAACAACTCGTCGGTATACTCACACCTAATGTATCCGTGGGTGTGGAGAAGCCGCACAAGACTTCCGACATAAAAGCAGCCAATCAACTGCTGGAACACCTCGTTGGCCTTGTACCGTTTAAGCACCGCAACCACCAGCCGGAGCTGGCTCGCAAGCTCGTGCGGATTTATGTCCACCAACGAGAGCAACTCAAGGTACCCGTATTTGGCCTTGGAGCCGCCAATCTCAGGCCCGTTTTCCGCAAGCCGCGCGAGCACAAGCGTCACGTACTTGACGTTGTCGGACGCCAGGAGAAACCGCGCAATGTCGTCGGTGAGCGCGTCGGCACTGACGGGATTGAACCGGTGCAACGCCAGCTGGACGTCGACAAAACGGCTTGTCGCCGGGGAAACCTGCTCGTCGGACGCCAACGCATGCGCCAGGAGAGCCTGGTACCCGGAGCGGCACGCCACAAGAAGCTGGAGAAGATCGCGCACCAATGTGTCCGGCACCGCTAGCAGCGTCAATTCGGGACATCCGCCAATGTAACTGTGCATGAGCCGGAGAATAAGGTACCCCTGTGCGCTGTCGCCCACAAAGTGCGAGAGAATCGCCTCAAAGTGCCGCAACACCAGCACAATCTCCGCCGAGTTGCCGTGGTGCTGGAGAATGTATTTCGTGGTCGTGATGTAGTATTGGTCCAACACCGCAGAGTGGTAGTCCACCTTGTCCGTGCGGAACGACTCAAGGAGCACTGTGAGCCGTGAGAAGGATGATTTGAGGATGGGTTCCAGCTGGGGTTGGGTCATGCTGAAGGAGTGGTGAGTGGTGGTGATATAGCTCGGGCGGGTAAGAAACCACGGTGAGGTGGACAGGAAATTAATATAATATAATATAATAATATAATATAATAATATGATTATTTAGTTTTATGTATATTTATACAAGATATACGGCTCAGAGATTTATATTTGCCGTGTATGACAAGGCTGTGCTATATTGGAAGCTGGAAGAAACTTTTGATGGGAAATGGCCATGCCTGGGCCAAAATATAGTATGATGTATATGTATATGATATATGATATATGATATATATAATATAATATAAATAAAATATATAATATAAATATATAATATAAATATATAATATAAATATATAATATAAATATATAATATAAATATATAATATAAATATATAATATATAATATAAATATATAATAGTATATAATAATACATTCTAGATATTGTGGACTAGGTACTAGCTCAAGTCACCTACGGCCTAGAAAATGCTCATTGCCCTCCTATGCTCATTACCTTATATTTACAAGCTAGTCAAATGTTTACATCTTCGGAACCATATAGCTATAGCCTTACATAAATATTATTCTAGATGTCAAAGATATAGGTTTCATTAAGGACATTACAATCTCCAACCATGGCAAACAGAAAACAATCCAAAGGCCCTCTGTATGCGTAGGATCCACCACCAATGGCCCATGAAAAGTACAATTCACAAAACACATTAGGTCTACGATTTCCCGCCCAAAAGATTGATTGGCAAATCCAATCACTCAGTCGCGTTACATGGCACAAGAGGAACCACTACGCTCACCTTCAAAACATTCACACTCCCGATAATATCCTAGGACTAGAGATCTTCTGCTTCCAGCTCAACAAGAGTCAGAGGAAAAAGATACAAATATACCACACACCGTTCTACCACTGGCTTTGAGCATGCTAAGACCAACTGCGATTGGCATACTCAACATTGAGTCAGGCTCTCCCACTCAAACGGATTGCCATTGACAAGTGCACCAGATGGTTCACTAATACAAATCCCAACCCATCTAAAAGAGCATACACGTAGATTAAATCACCAGTCACAAGTAATGAACTTCATACGTATCTCCTCATCAAAGAGACCCTCATGGCTCTCAGCATCGGCATTCCTTACCAAAGATCATTTGCATTTCAGCCAATGCCAAATAGTTGAGCAGCAAGCCATCCATGAAGCTTCTTCCACTCACAAATTGAGATATCAAGCCAAAAAAAATTGCCTTGGACTTACTTAATGACCACAGTTTGACTCTGGTCATATCGAATAATTAAAGATACACTACTACGGCACTATTGTTTCAATGGATGCATGTTTAGATGGATCCTGTAAAAGGCTGTCAATTTTAATAGACTGACATTTCTAGTATTAAATCGACATATTTGGTTTTTTGCTACATCTGTTTTTTGCTACATCTGTTTTTTGCTACATCTGTTTTTTGCTACATCTGGTTCATTAATGTCTTGATATTTCGCAATTTTGCAAAGCCCAAATAATTAATTACATCATACCAACAAAACATGCAGCCCTTAATGGCCATGAAATGATGTACAAACCTGGATACTTTCTACGTAATAATCCAATTAGTATATGGCACTAATGCATCAAGACTGGAGATGCCACCATTCATAATCTGTCGCGCCATACATTGATTTTTTCTGATACCTCCGATCCATTTCCTTACGTTTCATTATGCTTCTTATTGTATTTTTAGACTGCAAGGTTTGTTGAGCCCTTTACATTTTGGATGCCGCATCAGTTCTACATCATAACATTAGTAAAAGGTATTTAAATGGTCAAACACTATTCTAAAATCACAAAACAATCATGAGATTCATCTTCTTTTTTGCTCTCTTTATTCTTGGAATCCAAGCGCTTAATATTCCGTTTATGCAGAAGAAGAAGAAGCAGGACAGCCCGCTTGCCACCTACAAAGAACCTGTATCACTTGAAAACCAACTTGCAATAATCCAGAAAACACTCCTGTCTACTGTCGGAACAAATAAGATGGCGGTATACGACGTAAAATTTAAGGAAGAAGTCACCAGTGAGCAGACCGGGGTCATTGTCGATTATTTAAACAAACAGCAAACGAAAAGCGTCAAAAAGATCAAGCTGGATAAACTCGAAGGGTACTATAAATATAAAACCGGAGACAAATATGGCGGAGTTATTCAGGTTTCTAGTTTAAATGGTAGAGATATCATGGGGTGTTTTACTGATCCAGTTATCTGGGAGTTGGTTTACAGTAGCCTTGTCACCGAGATTACTGCAATACTCCCAATATCACGGGATTAATGGATATTTTAGATATTCCCTCAAGTACTTGCTGGAAAAGACTCCGTGGAGACTATCTTTAATGTGCGAAATTGTCTGTCATGTCTAATGACCAACAATGATTTGGTCAAATGACTGAATTAATAGTGATAAAATGATATTATTTATTTTTGTATTTAGCTGTCTCTGGAAACAATGATTTGACAAATGTACTTTTATTTGGGACGTCCAGAGGTGGCTTTTTGAGAAAACCCTTTGCAACTCTCCATCGGCTGTTTAGTATTAGAATTCAATTGAGCAGCTTTGTCGGTTTACAGTACTTGTGGATGGACCAGCAAACATTACAAGCGTTTACTGGAGAGTCTTTTCACTGAGTAATTGAGATATTAAACTAAAGATTGTCTTGGTCCTGCCTCAATGAAAAGAAGTTTGGTTTGCTCAGTGCTTGAGCAGCGTAGTTTAATCATTCGTGCTCTATTATGGTCATATACGCTCGATATTTGAGTAACTGGCTATAAGTCAGCTTGTCTTGGTGCTAACACAGAGTTGATATGGATTGGTAGTCAAGAGCGGGTTGTAGCATGGGTATAATCTGACATTTTTGCTACTGTGGAGTAGAAGACTATGGGTATGTAATGTAGTGAAGTGAAATGTAGTGAAAGGAAATGTGGTGAAATGAAATGCGGTGAAGTGAAATGTTTAGATTATACTATAGTGGCCAAGATATGCGTAGTAAATGGCTAGATATATTTGCTTACCATTACAAGTACACTTGGAGACTCGTTCTCTCTGTATGAAATGAACCTTGATAGCCATTATCCTCGACACGAGATGATCAGAAGTTGTAGTATCTCAGAGTGAATAGGATAAAGGACATGTGAAGGTATCTCATTAGTGATATTCATGTGATCTTCATATCTGATCAGCAGGAAATAATCAGCCAGAGTTGAAATTTCTCCTTATTACAAGGACCATCATTCAATTACCCAAACAATCCAGATCAATACACTGCAAACCTTATGCAGTCAGATAAGCAGCCGAACTCGCTCAATCCAGCGTACTACAAAACTAAACCATGGTAATCTCGAGCAGGTACTCCTGTTTACGTTGCCTATTAAGTTTTGGGCCACATCGTCGTGGGACGTTGCCAAGGGGCAAGGTGGAGAAGATGCTATACGTTAGTTTGCAGGCGATTGGCAAAGTGTACCACATGAAGTAAACAGAAGCCTGTGAGACAAATCTCATTGTATGCAAGTGCCAAGATCTGGGACGTCAGACCAATACACAGTTGCCAGACCAATACACGAGTAGGCTGTGCAAATTTGTCAGTAAATTAGATCCAGAACGTCGAGTCACAAGGTCACGTGGGGCAGTCTGGATTGCGGTTCCGTCTCTGGGTAATTAAAGTTGGTACTACCATTACTGCAAGCATGTGGGATCCCCATTGGGTATTCGCAATTACGTAATGTCTATGCTTGGCGATCTCAAACAGTTGATCGCCAAACGGCCACTAGATCTCTACGCTAGGCTACAGAATCGTGCGGGGGTGTTTCCAGATTGGTCTGATATCTGATAAACCGTGGCTTGGTGATTATACGCCCGTGGTTGCGTCTTTTTTTCGTATTGTAAATCTCTTTTCGGCACTGTGTCGCATATTTCCAGTGGTTTTTTGCAAGGAGTGTGAGTAGCGACGTGAACGTTTAGTACAACTGCTAAACGGATTGTGTTTGGTTATTTCTTTTTATTTGTTGGTGGAGACTGTTTGATAAGGGTGTATTTGAATTTCTGGTGATTATTCAACCAGGACAATACAGTTTCTGATTTATTAGGGTCGATCATTGGTTAATTTCCAGTCGTGTAGTTACGTCAGGTACCACAATTTAGAACCAAGGCCGGTATTTTGTAGATGACGCTGTAAGAAGGATGGTTACACTTTGATGGTTAGTCTATGACTCTCAGAACTCTACACGACTATCAGAACCCTACACGACTATCATAACTCTAAACAACTCTCATAACTCTAAACAACTCTCATAACTCTAAAAAACTCTCATAATTACAACTTCTCTGGGTAGGTAATTAAATCCTATACTAAACTCCCAGGTAGAACCATACTTGATAATCCGTGAGTACAAATCGCCCAGAATGTCCCAACAAAAATCCGTAAAATCACATTCAGACATAATATTGCCAAATATTTTAGTCCAAATACTCTGAAAATGCAATCAAAACACACTTTACAATATGCTATCCACAAACCAATCTACACATTGAGTTTTACCACAATGTGTCCATGATACCACCAGCAATGATAATGCTGCTCATAAACACTATGAAGCTGGAACAAATCAGTTTCCTTCTAAAAGCGGGCTATAAGTGGTATACCGGATCCCTGCAAAGAAGACACGCATGGGGCTTTAGTTTCTCCTAGCACTAATAATTCTTTGAGTAGTCACCGGGTCCTTTGGTAGTCCTGAGTGACTTTGTTAAGCTTTGGATGCACTTTTCATGACAATTTATTCAATATATTAGCTCGAACCATCCTGATTCAATGAGGCTTCCTCAGTCGGCTTCAACATGCCTTTGGACAATGAGACGTATCTCACTCGCTCAAGTTTTTAGTGTCTCCAGTATAAGACCTAGCCAAATATTTTTGCAAACTGAGTAAACTGAGGTTTTCCCAACCCATTTAGTTTTCTAACTCATTTGGAAATTCCAATGTCTAAGTGCTCTGGGATTATTTATCACAGACATTATGCAATAATCTTTTGATTGATAGCTGTGAACAGCTATACGTTTGGAGCATGTCATCAAAATGATATTGTAATATAATCACTAGGATACGAGTTGATAAAATGGCGAATATACTCGCATGACTTGAAAGACTGGCTATGCTTGGAGATTACTTTAGCATGAAGTGCACCTGGTGACGTTGGAAGAGAATACCAGAAATGTCTAGTCAAGAAGTGAGTCAAGCCAAGAGGTGAGTCAAGAAGTAAGTCAAATGAGCTAAATATTTCAACGTTAATTGCACTTTTAAACAGCTTCTATACATGATATTTCTTATATTCAGCCACTTCATCTCTGGAAACTCCTTCCTACAAACATCACACCTAACCCACGGCAACTGTTGATAATAATAATATTTATTTATATCTTGCTGAATTTGTTCCATAATCACAGTACAAGATCATATGTCCCGCACTTTGGCTCAACAATCACAGGTACAAATCGCCGTGTCACTAATCTACTCTAAATTTTCATGTTTAAGAGCATGTACTGAACAATTAATGGAATTCCTCTCAAAATTTGGCTTCAAATCACGCTGGAATAAAGTGATGCACCACACTTGTAAGAACATTTTCACTTCTAGGCTTTATTTATTGTCTTTCCAGAACTTTGCCTGATCCAATCCTCCTAGAGACAATATTTCAGTCAGACCTCCATTCTACAGAGAAAAATGCTTTCCAAATATATTCAGACCTGTAATAGTCAAGTAAATATATTTAGCATTTACTACGCTCGTCTTAATCACAATACTACACACATAATTCAAAACATATCCTTAAACACCAAACAAACAAGAAACCAACTACTCTATAGCAAAGGTTAATGGAAACCAAAGAAAACCTCCCTAAAAATCTTCGATGATCTATCACTCTCACGCTCAGAGGTATTTCGAAATCAGGAATCAATAGGCAAAGGCCTCACAACAGGAAAAAAATCCCGCCACCTCTTCACATACGCAAAATCAATTCACTCATAGGATTCTACACATTAGTGCTGAACAAGTAGATCCTTTTCTTCACTCCAACACAAAAAAGACAAGATAGTCCCATTAGAGACAAACCCACACAGCTCCTTCTGAATCAACATTCTTCAACCCTTTCCTAAATATCAACCCAAAAGTATTTATTCCAGGGATTTTTCTCTCGATTCTTAGCTAGCAGTACTCTATAGTCATAGACAGCGAAGTATAAATCTCCTCTGGGAGCCTATTATAGCCATCACCTCAAATAAGCATATTATTATAACACATGGGCTGTGAACAGCCTCGTAATGGCTCACTCCAAGGAGTGAGCCAATCTTTTCAGACATGACATATTCAAATGTCTCCAATAATATCCCAAGCCAGCTAGACAATATCATCATCAAGACAGCTTACAAGTGCACAGACCCCACCTCATCAAAATGAAGCTGCACAAAAACATTCAACAAGGTCTCCCACCCAAACCTAAAAAACAAAAGACACTTGCTTCAGTCTCTTTTCAATGCAAGACATGACCAAACATTGACACAATCACAACCACGGAAAGATAATCTGGCCCTAAAACCCAGATTACACTTGGTCAATTCATGGAGGTATACCAGGGAAAGAATTTCTCCAGCCATTTGGAGTTGATATTTAATGCCTCATACTTGAAACTTTCCCAGACAAGCAAAAAGCTAGCATCACAGTGGTAACAATGAACCCACAAAGTTCAATTATGAGACAGCAAAATCACTCCGACCAATCAGCTTACTCAACATATTGGCCAAAATATGAAAATCGATCATGACCCAACGACACGTCGCCAAAATAGAGCTTCCAAACCACCTATCCAAAGAATAAAAGCAATAATTGACGAAGCACACGGGAACAGTCCTAGTTAACAACATCAAGGTTTATACGAAGACCCACTTACCGAAACCCAACCAGAAAAACCCAACCAGAAAAACCCAACAATTAACTGGCGACGCCTTAGGACTGTCCTTGTCGCCATTGAAGTAGCTTCAATGTCATAAGCCACTCGATCTTATTCAAGAAAATGTACCAAACGAGTGCCCTACCGAAAAGCATCAAACGGAGAGCACACGATCAAAAATTAGTACTCAATTACCAGAACAGCTGCTCCCTGTTACGTCTAGAGTCTCGAAGACACTGTCATGTCTAAGCAACAAAGAGCTGAAATACCAAAAAAGTGCGATCGATACCACCCAAAAAGATCAACAATCTCCGACATCCCGAGTTCCACAATGCACAGACGGATGAGACACAACTGGAATTTTTTCCAGTTCAAGTAACAAGAAAATTTTCTTCAGCTGCCTCTGGTTTCCCTGAATAAAAGCACATTTTGGCGTACTAACAAAAAACCATTGTGACAAATCTCAAGGGAAAAGTTAATACTTGAATACGGCCTATGATATTGGTCATGATCATAGGTTCGGAGTACAGAAGTATCAGTGGCTAGTGAAGTTGTAGTGCAACTTGTGAACCACCGCAATATACATTTTGTATATAAAAATCTGGACTGGATATTCTCCATGTTGGAAACCTTTTTATACCTGGCGCAGGTAGGGTAGTACATGTATCCTAGGTACAGAAATAGGTGCTGCTGATCGAATGCGATACGCAATGTGCATCATGGGTAAACGGTATAATAAGAATTAGCTGGCTAATTTCTACATTAAAAGTAGGTATGATTTGCATAGTTAAGGAGATGGCTCATCGAGCTCCAGAAATAATTACAAGCTTCAGATGACTGAACTTCTGAATATTGTCAATGTAAAATCCTGACCATCTATAAGCTATAACATGGAATTGTAAAATTCTGCAAAAGTCTCCGTGACACGCATCTAAGCAGCAAAGATTTACAGTAAAAAGGGACAGATATGCCATTGGATCAAGGAACGAATTGCATGTCTTACTACAATTGTGACTAAATCAATTGTGACTCACTGAGAATTCGACCCACTACACAATTAGGCTACTGTTTGAACGTACATGGTGGTTAAAATGTAGTGATGCAGAAGCAGACGAAGATCAGAGATTTACGTGTACCGACGCAATACAAGGAAAATGAAGAGTTCTACTAGCATTGTAGTGACGAAAATATAGACGTACGGTAATCTGCTGGGCAAACATACAAGGTATGTCGCATAACTACATGGTATAGATATGACTAGAGTGCTATTGGACTAAAAAAAAGATTTACAAAAATACTGTATTACAGTCACAAACCATGCGACATTTGGATTGTATGACAACTATGGTCTTTGATCTAGAAGTATGTTACAATATTATTCTAGCGACATTACTATGAAATTCATGTTTCCGGGAGTATATGGGTCATGGATGACGTGACTGGAATGAGCTAGATAATTTTTTACCTCTTGCAATGAGCCAAATAGTAATTAGTAACGTTATTTGACGGACCTCGAATTTACGGGGCCACTTTAGGTTGTTGGTGGGTTGTTGGTGGTTTGTTGGTGGTTTGTTGGCAAAAGTATCAGTGGGTAACAGTGTTGTGTCAGTCACAATGCACGAATTACAGCCGTAATATATGTATAATAATATATAAAAATTTGCTCCCTGATTTAGTGAACCTCCTGTCCCTTAAATACTAATTGTTGATTGCTTATTGTTCCTATTGTTCTTCCCCTCATCTTGCATCCTAGTTATTTGTTATGGTTGCTCTCTGATCAATCAGGATTATTCGGCACATACGTAGTATGTACGTCATTATTCAATAATTTTGTTCAAAGAGTAATCTTTTAGCCAGGATCCTCTTGGAATAGTCAATTATGACGTCTCCATTCATATTCTCACATATGTGGCTATCGTCGCGATAAATCGTCATCACTTGCGTAGCTAGGATTGGATAACCAAATACTCTAAGCCAATACAAGTATCTTGCTGCTACTTTTGAATTTATTCTGAGACGTTCTTCTATTCAAGACTCGTCCGTTTAGTTGACTCTTTCAAACTCTTTTAGAGACTTATTGCGAGGGGCTAATAAGAGATCGACCTTGGCGTATTCTCTGTCTAATAACAAGGCTGATAAATAAATGTTAAAAGAAAATTTAATCAAACCTTTGAACTTGGGCTTACCAATGATTATAGAGCCACGAGTCTCGCCATAATGACCACTAGTCCAGCAGCTACGAACTAATAAAAGATCTTTTCAACAGTACTGGTGTTTCAGTATTGTCTGAGTAAAAGTATATTTGTCAAATCTCCTTCTGGAGACAAACTAACCAAACACAAAGCAAGTATGCTGCAATTCCAGTAAATCTATCTTTTATCCTATAGCTATCTCTTATTCTGGATCTGTCCATTTGTCCCTATATTTCAATTGATACGTCTAAATCTTCAATCGTTACATTATTTTGGTATCGATGCTTAATTTACACCTCATATTAAATCGTATATATGGTAAGGTGGCTTACAATACGTCATATAAAGAATTTAATTTAATTCTCGTTGTACTTATATTGAATATATTTATTTTATAATATACGGGCGTGTGGCGTAGTTGGTAGCGCGCTCCCTTAGCATGGGAGAGGTCTTGGGTTCGATTCCCAACTCGTCCATTTTTTTGCATTTTAAGCAAAATTTTTGCTTTATAGATGCAAAGAGTCTTTTGATTACAATTACTATTTGTTGACCGCACTAACCTGCTAGGCGACTAATATTATCGTGCAAAGACTGCAGTATCGGTATAAATATGACACAAGACACTGTGATCGACTTTTGACTTGAGCTGAAGAGGCATGAATCTAGAGCCATGGGACTCATTAGGGGCATCTGATTGATACCTCTGTTTTCTGTGAAATATTTAGCAGTATGAAAAGCTTCTGGGGAGTGGATCCAACAATGTCATGATCTCTTATATGTTGGCAAAGAGACGACTTGTCTGGATGACTGGGGCTCTGGAAAGGAACTTATCTTTGTCATGGTGAGATACCATTATATGAGATTCATGTAATGGGATTGAGTACACTACGATATAGAAGCTGTGTTTTGATTTTTAGCCAAAGTTATAGACTTCTAAGGTGTCGTTATAATCGATGATATTGGTTATGAAGCAAGCAATATAGAATATAAATCATTCAAACTTGCGAGTATGTCCTTTTTAACATTCGGCGTAGGTTAATGTTGCAAAGTAGCGTGTCCATCACTATTACTCTCATAAAGAGTTTTCCCTATCCATATATTGAGATAGCCCCCATGGATCAGATATTTAGAAGAAATATATGCTGGAGATGAAAATTGGGTGAATATAAGCAAGACCTAGAGCTGTCTATTTCAGGCCAGTTTTACTGTACAGTCAAGCGTAACTAAAGCCACGATGCAGAGTTATAGAAGCTGTTGAGAGGAAATTTATGGTTCGCAGTAAACAACAGAGTATCATGATAGGTGCCAATAGTGCCATGGCTGGGCAATAGAGAGGATAGCAATGCCTATAGAGGATCAAACTATTCTATACCGCTAGGTGATTAATACCAAATTGAATCCAGAAAAAGACTGTTGGATGAATTTTGCAATGTAGTAGCAAAGACACGTGGTGAAATTACCCAGGTATATTCAATTGGATATCAAAGTGTGGCCGGAATATAATTATTGGTAGATATGAGATATGCATTGTCTGATATTTTTATATTGCAGGAGAATCGATTAGAGGAAACTGGATGAGACGAAATAGGAAAAATGCAAAGGATAAAATGGACGGAATAGGAAAGATGGGAGGTCCACGGAGATACCATAAAGAGTGCGACATGAATTCCATTGTCTAGTGGGAGACCTACCTAACCTTTGGTAAGATACAAGCCAATTATACATCCTTTGCGGACTATTCCAGCAGTCTGATGTTGTAGAGTAGTTATCAATTTGCTAGTACCTGTTGATAGAAAGCAAAATATACAAGGTGTTGGCAAGATTGCAGTCATGTGTACTGGTTTTGGACATCAGCACGGGATGCATAACTTGTGTTGCATATCTTTGAGGGCGAAATTAATGCAAATTGGTTAAATGGATAGGATCGTCTAAAGAGATTGTGAGTTTTCGTGGAATCATGAATGTCAATAGTATGGTGCTATATGAGAGTATGCATGGACAAATTGCAAGAGACAATATGAATTTGGATAATAGAAATGTAAATTAAAATCCCAAGATGGAAGTGATGCCAAGATGTAGAATTGACGCCAAGATATGGAATTGATGCCAAGATATGGAATTGGTGCCAAGACGTGGAATTGATACCAAGATGTGGAATTAGTATGGACGGAAAAAGTAATTGAAAAACACCAAAGAAATTGCAATGATCAAAACGTGGAATTGGAGTGATCAAAAAGTGGAGAGTGCATCACGTGGCCAGCAAGCAAAGGATCTATCAAGTGGGGATTGCAATCACGTGTATAGCAAGAACAATACAGATCAAATCAAGGGGAAAAAAAGACCACGTTCCAAGTAAGACAAACACTACATAAATCCCCCTGGATGAGCCGTGCGAATCCTTGGTACAATTTATTTCCAGAGTCAAAAACGTTGATGCCTTTGTTGAGTAAGATAATCCGTGCCACAGCAGGATGCAGACATGTATCATGCATGATATAGCATACCACCGCAGAGTGGAGTCATGGTAAGGTACAGGAGATTTGAGTTATTTCTGTTTATGAATTATGAAAACAAATGTAAATTGTAGTCAATTGACTAGGGTGAAAACAAAACTTGTAGTCTTGACTAGGGTGAAACATGCGTCTTGACTGGATGAAAATAAAACCTGCGTCTTGACTGGACGAAACAAAACTTGTAGTGATTAGGATGAAAACAAGTGAGCATTGTAACCAAATTAACCTGCATCATTTATCATCTTCCTCACTCTCAGAGTCGCCCAAATGACCTTTCCAGCCGTGTTCGACCAAATAATTGTTAAATTTAATATCCTCCTTCATCAAATCGTCGTCCTTCAAGTGAGGAATGAAAATCCAGGCGACGATAATCCCAGAAATGCCGCAAAGAGCCGCAATAATAAACGTCCATCTCTTGCCGAGGTTATCGCGAATTGGCTGGAACGTTTCTGTGCCCACAACGGCACCGACTTTGCCCAAAGCCGCTGAGATTCCGTAGCAAGTTCCTCGAAGTGCGGTAGGAAAACTTTCCGAGGAAACCACGCCAAGGGTATCACCAGGGCCCATGTTGGCAAGGGAGTTCATGAGGCCGTAAAAGACAATGAACAAAGGCACGATCTTGGATATTTTGTCGTAGGCCAAGCCGATGACCAAGCCAAACACCAAGTAGCCGGCAAAACCGAGCATCAATATGTATTTTCTGCCAATGGTGTCACAGAGATAGGCTCCGACAAACACGCCGGGGATGGCGATAGTCCCGAGAAGAAGGTTCCATTCGGCGATTTTCTTCAAGTCGTTTGAGTTGCCCAACACCGAGGAGATGATCTGGCCGGAGAAAATGCCGTTGGGGAAGGTGACAAAGTCGTAGAGGAACCAGCAGCCACATGTTCCCAAGAGCCTGAACCAGTTGTATTTGATGGCCAACCAGTACGGGACGCGTCGTTTGATTGCGGATTTCTTGTAGAGCGCGGACGTGGCCATTTTCCAGCGGAAATAGAATACTGAGAGCGGCCAGAATGCGCCAATGGCGAACATGGTTCTCCAGATTGCGGTCAAGTGGGACTTTCCGCAGATTTCGTAGACAATGAGGAAGATAATGAGGGCAAACGGTCCGCCAAGCGACAAGGGGAGGTTTGTCACGAGGATCAAGACGCCTCCACGGCGTTTGTACGACTCGTTGGAGGCCTCGCTGGCGCTGACGGTGCTTGCGCTGTACTCAGCACCGATACCAAACCCGGTCAAGCCGCGGCAAACCGTCAACATCCAGAACATTCCTGCGGCAGTGACGCCGTGGGACGCAGCACAGAGACACGTTCCAAGCACCAAGACCAATGTGGAGGCGACAATGGCCCATTTACGGCCGAGGTAATCGCAGCAAAGTCCCATGCAGACCTGACCGAGGATTGTGCCTACAAGTGAGGCGTTGGAAACACGGGTGGAGACTGCGGAGGAGTAGACTTTTGGGTAGAGTACCAGGAAGAGTTTGTTGAGCATGGTCATGACGTTGTTCTGGTATCCGTCTGAGATGAGGGCGAAGCCTGAGCATACGATGGTGAGGACGTCTGAGAGGGAGCGGTGTTTTTGGCGGTTTTGTCGGGCTTCTTGGTCGTAGGGGACGACGTAAGAGTCGGTGATGTCTTTATCGATGGAGCTCATGATGGGAGTGGCTAAAAGGATGAGGGTCAGAATAGACTGAGAGATGAGGTGTCAGAAGGGATCAGAATAGACTGAGGGATGATGATCAGAATAGACTGAGGGATGATGATCAGAATAGGCTGAGGGATGATGATCAGAATAGACTGAGGGATGATGATCAGAATAGACTGAAAGGATGAGATATCAGGATAGAAGGTATCAGATAGATGGTACCAAGATAGATGATATCAGGATAGAAGGTATCAGATGGATGGTACCAAGATAGATGATATCTGAATGAGACTAGTCTATATGGAAATGGTAATCAGAATGAGATATCTGGATGAAAATGGTATCAGATTCAGACTAGAGAGATACAACGCTGGATAGTGGACATTATATAGAGCCCAAGACGTAGTTCATGAGACAGGCCGCATGAGACAGGGTCGCATGAGACAGCATTGCTGCGCTGCTGATTACCGTGAGGACCACGCACGTGCACCCGTTTTGCGGATCGTTGTCGATCATTGCTCATTTTTCCTCGACTTACCGCCTTAGTTACACTGCTTACTTATTCTGTTTACTTACTTTGTTTACTACTCTGCTTACTACTCTGCTTACTACTCTGCTTACTACTCTGCTCTACTACCTTACTCTATCCTTCTTGTCTTCTCTTTCCTTATCTTCTTTCTCCTTATCTTCTTTCTCCTTATCTTCTCTCTCCTCTCCTCTCCCATGTTCGCTCCTCTTGAAGCAGGCATTGGCGCCATCATCATCCAAGCAGCCACCACCTCCTACCTCCTCCTGACAGGCTCCATCATCGGCTTCTCCTCAATCCTCCGCAACCTCGTCACCCTCTCGTCGCCACCCCAACTTGCAGTCGCAGGGGGTGTCGCTGCCGCCGCGCTTCTTCTGAAACTCGCCGGCTTCACCGCGGCCCTGGGATCACGTGTGCTCTTTCTTGCCGCCGGCGCTTTTGTGGGCATGGGCACCCGCCTTGGCAACGGGTGCACCTCGGGTCACATGTTGGCGGGAATCTCCCGCTTGCGCCCGCGCAGCATCGTCGCCACAGGCATCTTCTCCGCCGTCGCCCTGCTCACCTCGTGGTTCATGGCTAATCTGACCCCGTGCATCGGGCCATGCACCCAGGCCACGTTCCACTTGGAAAGACCCACATTTGTCGCCGTGTCGCTCGTCTACTCACTTCTTTCCGCATATGTCCTCGTGCCTCGGCTCAAATCTCGTATCCTTGTCGCCTTCAATTCAGGGCTTCTCTTTGGTCTTGGCCTCGTCATCTCCGGCATGGCTTTGCCGCAAAAGACCCTCGGCTTCCTTTCGTTCTGGTCGCCTCAACTTTTCGACCCTTCGCTCTTGATGATCGTGCTTCTTGCCATTCTACCAAACATCTTCATCTGGCGCCGCTACATCCCGCAAAACCCAGCTCAGCTCACGTCCCGCAAACCATGGTTAGGCGGCACTTACTCCCTCAACTTTAGCAACGAAATCTCCGCAAAATTCGTCCTCGGAAACGTGCTCTTTGGCATTGGTTGGGGCCTCGCGGGGGTCTGCCCTGGACCAGGGCTCGTAACCGCGGTCCTTGACTGGCAGCTTGGGGGGATTTGGCTTGGAGGGTTCCTAGGGGGTTCCTATCTTGCTGGATTTTGCTAGTGATGTTGATACTATTGGATAGATATTGGATATTAACTGTATATATTGGATATTAACTGTATATATTGGATATTAACTGTATATATTGGATATTAACTGTATATATTGGATATTAACTGTATATATTGTGTGTATTTGTATATATGTATTGTAGAAATACCTGAGTAAAGTACATTGTCGATAACCGTGGTATCGGAGACAGTATATGGCTAAATACAAGGTAAATATTGTAAAATATATTTACATTACACCATTTGTATTCTTATTTGATACAATATCTAGTATACATACCGTTTGTCGTTTCAATATTCCCCTTGGATCAGAGATTCAATGCTACACGCAATTGTTTTCAATGCAGATTCAGATATAAACTACAAGTCAATTGGAAAACTAGTCATAAGCGCAGTGGACTTGCAGATACAGGAAAACAGGAGCATTTTATTCGTATTAACTGTATTTGTATTATTAAATGTATTTTATATTGCTGAATATTGTCACTTGTATTGCTTAATATTGTCACTTGTTCTGCAAAGTCACAGCCATATCCTCATTCACAATTGTACATTTGTCAACTATAGACATCACTTTCCTTACCCATCACTTTCATCCACTTCTCGCTCAAACATCACTCATCCCAACAACGCCAATCTCATGCCCACCAATCTCATATCCGCCAAGACTATTCTCTGATTTCAACTATAAATAGACTAAATGAATGCATTTCATTTCACAGATCATATCGTAATTGCTTACCGATTATACATGGCGTAATATCCAACCCAAGATCCAAGTTCGTAAATGTTAAATACACCCCATCCAAAGTCCCGCTATAATATCAATTTTCCTATTCAATTACATTTTCCAAACCACAATCCCCCGTCAAGTATATTTTCACTCACATCCCGAGGCAGCATTACCAAAGAAACCCACTTCAGCTCTCAAACAGTGTCTACAACTAAGCTTTAATTTAACCAATTTGATTGTTACATAAGATTTGTGTAAATCCCGGTAGCTTGTCTCGCATTCCTCCGAGGAATTATTATTTCATCAATTTGCAATGGAATAGCCACAGATGTGTAAACTCTAATAGAAAGCCCTGACTATGTAATTACCTACGTAGCCTTTTTATGCTTGTCAGAGTAATAACCAGACCAGCGAAAACTTCAACAGGAACCCTGATCAAGTTTTATAGTATGAGGCTATGCAAGAATCCTGATCGCTTTACATTAGCAATTTGCTCGTTGAATCTTATCATGCGGTGAAAATCATGCTTCATGTAGTAAAAAGAGAGATATTACTTGACTCCATTCTAGCCGATCCAAACTTCTGTCACAAGGAAATGGTCTAGCCAAGTTCATTCCCTACAGAGAAAATCTCTTAGAGAATAATCAATACATTTATTTCTGTATCTAACTATTGTCTCCAAGAACACGACGATTACACAAGTTTGGCTGCTGAATCTCATCATGTGCCGGGGAATCACGTTCCAACCTGGTAAAACAAAATTTGCGAGGATTGCAAATACGAACAAGTGTTGCGTGTTCTACTATGTGGTGTATTTGGAAACAAAACAAATGTCAGAGTGTATCTGTCTACTTAATTCGCCAAGGTAGTTACTGTAAACTCTAGATTTTGTTCCTTTGGCATGCCAACAAGAAGGGATTGTGTCAGTATATTGGTCTACTCAGGTTAGCCATGGTAATTAATGTACACTACAAACCCTATATTGTCTTACTTGGGACTGAATAACCGGAATGGGTAACCAGACAACATAACTAGCGGAATAGACATGATGATATTCTTATTCTATAAAGATGGACCCGCCTACTCTTTATAGTTGACGAGCACCGTCCATAAAAAACATGGTAGGGCAACAAATGACTTCCGCCAGTGTTTATCAAGTACTGTTTTGGTTGGTTTACTCAGTAGACAACATCTTCATTCCCAACTAATAAAGTACTCGCCTGATTCTGTAATAAACCTAACCTAACCTCGTCAAGACAAAGCTGGCTAGTTGAATAGCGTAATGGAGTGAGAATTATGCTATTCTTTGACCATATATGGCCTTGAGCATGGTCCATATAGTCTCCTAATGTGTTGTAAAGAATGGGAATCTACAAACTAGCAATTTCAAGTAAACGCGACAAGGTAATCTCCCTTGTCTTTAAAAAGGAATCCATTTGTTTGGAAAAGCTAATGTCTTGGAGTAGCATCATATACTGAAAACATAACATCTTGGAATTGATAAACTCTTGTCATTTCTTGGTGACTTTAACACCATAGATTTTCTGGTGTTATAGTGTTCCATCCGAATCGGCCATTGGATTTAAAAGGCCTTGTATCATCTGTTTTGCTCTGGATAAACCTTGATGGTATCTTTAATGAACCTTAGAACTGATGTGCCTACGAGTTGAGTAAAGGCTTCAGATTAATTTGTGTGCACTATTGAATGTGTTGGTTACTCTATTCAATTCATTGACAACTCTTTTCAATTCATTGATAACTCTGCTCAATTCATTGGTATGAATTCTGCTGGTGAACCTAGACCATGTCGAGAAGACCAATAGTTGATCTTAGCATACCCAAAATCAGGAGTGGAGCTGCTCTATCAGGATTTTCTTGCTTTTCCGAGTTTAAAATAAAAAATATTTAGCCCAAGTTATTAGTGGATGTGCACAAGCCTTGAATAATGTGACCATGTGTGCATCTTGTTTCATGAGTGACTCAACCAAGTGTCCAGTTTGGACCATATGTAATAAAAGGTGTTTCACTCTTTGATAGCCACAGAAATCACGTTTCTTGGTATCTTATCATTCCACTCAATTTTTCGCTGAAATAAACAAGAGATATCCAACAATAATGATCTCGTATCCTAGTTACTATATTACACCATCCTTGTAATAAAAAGGTGTTTTGCTTCCCCTAGGATCTACACAAATTCCTTATCTTATAATTCCCTTCTCTTACAACCCCCTCGTCTTTTTATCAATTGTGCGTCTCTTTTATCCATCATGCTTCTCTTGTTGAAACAACCACAAGGTGTATCTCCTATCGTATTTCATATCTATTAGTGCTTATTTATCTTTTTCATTTATAAATAGCCTGACTCTTTTTTCGATACTTGAACAAAATATCCAATGATAGTCTACCCTAGACTTGGAGACGCGACGATCTCTATGTAAGAGTGTTGGGCTCGGCTGAAATATAAAAGCAAAATTACCGACTATTCAGCTAGTTGTTATTAGCTAGCAATCAATCATGGTTATTCAATCCCAATGAAAATATCCGGTTATTCAATCTCAAAGAAAGTATTTGATTATTAATCTCAAAGAAAGTACTTGGTTATTCAATCATAAAAGAATCTTTACTCGTTTATTACATTGTCCATGTGTTGTACGAAAAAAACAGTATAGCTCTTGCAGAATCTGACTTACATAAATTGATAAGGATGTTCTTGAATGATACTTTCAAGTCCAACTCCACCCTGATTACAATCACTTTTGTCCCTCGTAAACTCAGTGACTCATTTATACATGAATTTGCAAATCTCCAATGCATATTGAGTCATGGACTAGCCCACCACTCGACCTGTCATGCTAAGCCTCTTAGATATTAAAGACACAGTCCAAATAATAATATCCACCCAGAAGTTTTTCCACCCTGCTGGTGATTATCAGTACTGGTACAAAGTGTTTAGCACCCTTGATCTAGATAAACTGGCCGACTTACGATGATACATCGTTGACTAGCTGTATTATACAGGGATATTAGAAATACAAAAGAAACCGTGATGGGGTCCTTGTACTATAGAATATATCATACGGTGACCAACAAAAACCACTATTTGCTTATTCTATGCTTCCTTGAATCGACATTGATCCACATTTGTCGTGGAATCCCAATATAGAATGTAAAAATCTAAATTTACCATCATCCCCAGAGGTTTCTCCACTCGGCAAATGCTATTCGGTATCATACTATTGTAAACCTACTTCAGCCCTGAATTTTAAAAATGAATATTATTAATACTGAATCTGCCAAATTAGCCAGCAGTCTTTGTCTAAAGGTTACATGCAACTTTAAAATCCTCAATGTGTAATCCCATGAGTCATCCACTTGAGAATCCTAAAGAATAGGCATATGCCAATATAATCATGTTAAAATATCAATGGGATTACTAATTTCCACGTACTCCACACCGTGGCGGTCATGTGATTTGGCATCATGGGAAGTTTGTGTGTCAGCAGCGACGTCATTGTACCAACACGAGTGGTCAATAGCTATTATGATTGGTCTAAAAGTAAGCATTGTAGCAGTAGCCCAGAAACAAATTAGTCATCAGCTGCAATCAAATCTTAACCTCTGAAGTTAAACAAGCCCCGATGTGGAATTGTAAAATCAACAATGTCCAAGGGACCAAATCTCAGCCTATGGGATTTTTCGGCAAGTGTTGGTTCAAATAATATGTGTACATCGTGCTTCCGTGGATGATGAGCCTTCGGAGTTGTTGAGAACTTTTAAACGCACCAGAATGTTTGTAGCCGCCCCCAAATACAGCAAATTCCAGGACTAATTCTGCCCAGCTGTTGTTGTCTCAGAGATTGGCGTGGAAAACTTTACGGACGCTTCAGAGATTTTAGGTTATGCATGAATCTCATCCGTTAGAGGAAATGCCGCGATTGAGTGTCACTTGGATAATGCATTTATCGAGCATGGTAAAAATATTTCTGGTCAATTATAGGCAGATTCCAAGTCAATTGTGAGTAAATCATTAGTAAATAATCGCTGGATGGCCACTTTCCCGTCAATTATTAATCCTGCACCCCGGGTTATCTATGACAGTATTTAAACGTTTGAGTTTAGCAGTGATACATAATATTGCGGAGTGCTGACAAATTTTGTAGATGCCATCACCGAGTCACCGCTAAAACAATCTAAATATCTATTTAAGGGACGGTATAGCCGTGCTTTTCTTTTGCATCCACAATGGGCAACAACTTGCAGATCTGCTTGGACCAAAAAGAAAAGTGCTACACCAACAACAGTGTAGTTTCTGGCTCGGTATTGCTCCATGTATCTTCTCCTTTGAAGATAGATGGGGGCTTTGTGTATTTGAACGGGATGTCTCGCACCAAATCCGGAGTGTATGCCATTTCTGAGAACCATATCATGCTTCGGCAAGAGGCACATGTTGCCGAACCACAGACGTTAGAAAGTGGAATTCACCGGTTCTACTTTGACTTGTACTTTCCAGACACAAACTTTAAGCTCTTGTGCTGTCGGCAAAAGTCTCCATTGCACAATAGAGGCTTTTTGAAGCTGTTTCAGAGCGACGTGACTCTTCCTCCGTCACATGAGTTTAGTGATGCCGATGGCGGGGTCTCGGATGTGATTTATTCGGTTTCTGCGGAGTTTCGCATCGGTGGAAAGTTCAAATCGAGACTTCGCCAGTCGCAAAAGATTATTTTCTTCCCGTTGAACTCGGCCGTGAAGTATGCCTTGCAAACTATAAACTACGAATCCGACGATGTTCTGCCCCAAGAGTCGATATTCCTGTCAAAAGTCGAGTTCCGCAAGCCAAGAAATGACAGAGCTGGACTCAGACTGATTCTCAGTGGAAACAGTAAGCAAGTTCCGTTTGATTTTGTCATGACACACAAGGATGGCTACCTAGGGTCCCCAAGGTTGCTAGAAACTACGTCGAATTTGAAGGACGCAATTGAATTAACGCTATCGACGCCAGAAATATTAAATCCTCAGGATATACTCACGCTCAAATATATACGGGTGGAGTTGGTTACTGATGTGAACTTCAAGGCTCAAGGCACGTACTGTGTCACTGGGAAAGAAGTGCTTTCAAAACAAACACTCGAGCACGAGATAAAATTTTCCCATTTCAAGAAACTGGAACAGGGGTACCTGTATGCTCTTCCTCAAGAGTGGCTAGACCTGACGGTTCCGGACTCTATTCCGTCGTTTGTCAGCTGCAATATCATGAGAATGTACAAGTTGCGTGTTATCATCGGTGGCTCCACCAACCAGCAGAAGCATTTATCGTTTAAGGTTGAGTCGCCGATTGTGTTGCAGCGGTTTGAGGACCAGTATGAACAGCTACAAGATGTTTATGATATGGATGTGTCACTTCCCGTGTATTCGGAGTAGGTGGAAGGAGGATGGATGTTACAATGTGTTGTTTGAGTTGTTTATGCTAGCTGTATTGTTTAATTTATGTTTAATAATATTAAAAGCCCTGTAGAGCTCGATATCCGTCTTTAGCGGAACCAAGTCTTGGACACTTGTAAACCGTAGTCAAGTTTTGCCAGAACCTTGATAAAACTTTTAATGAATCAAGGCTATTAAAGTTGCAAAAACAGGAATATTGGCAAGGCACGTGGCTAACCATTCTCAAACCTGGAGATCATGGCGAAAGGCTTCAACATCCAGGTGCCGTTTCCAGTGAAATATGTCCTAGTTTTGTTTCGACCATATATTACATATTGAGACTTTCCAACTGAGTCAATTGGCCAATGTTACTCATTATTGGCTACAATTACTCGATTGGAAGTCGGTAGTCCTTGTACAATGTTGAGAAAAGGACTGCATCACATACCATTTGTCTTTATTTTCGTGTATGTAGATTAGTTGCAGTATTCACATTGTCGGGATTTTCCCAAAACGTAGGATCCACGATGAGTGAAAAATGCACACTAGTCGGAGAATATTAGTCATTTTGTCTTGATGGACGGAAAGTGATGGTATAATTGCCGATGTTGTGAAGTCACGTTCTTCGAGAATATTATTGATTAAGACGATTTATTGGCAAATCTGGAGGAATTGACTGGGGATAGTGTGGAGAACCATGAATGGTGCAACTGTCTGTTTGGTTATATTAGTGATACAACCGTGATTAAAAAATTAATCAAAGATGACTCCATGGTAATTCAAAGATATTCAAAGATATTCAAAGATAATTCAAAGATAATTCAAAGATAATTCAAAGATATTCAAAGATATTCAAAGATAATTCAAAGATAATTCAAAGATAATTCAAAGATAATTGCCAACATAATTATACACATCCCATCAGAATGCCAATCATACCAGAGATACCTTTCTTCAAGGTAAACCACCAGAAAAACCAAGTTTCACCTCAACTATATTAATGGTCTATGCTTGATCATTTGGAAAACTGTCAACACTTGTCCTACACAACTAACCTTGACCGTGGGTCTTGCTCAAGTTTGCAATACTCAATATTTAAATCGACATTTCACTTTGGAACATAATAATGAGTGTTTCTCGTGACAGGTCATGCACGCCAAGCCCTTTGACCGCAATATATAAACCCTACACTACGTCAATTGAGCATGGGCTGCTGGGGATATAATGTATTTGAGGACGACATGGCGTTGGATTTCTTTCTGTATTTCACCAAGGAGAAGCAAGATCTCAGGGTGATTTACGAAGCTTTTGAGAACGCGTTGGCCTGTCTGTATTGCGAGGTTGACGAATGTGGTGCGGTTATGGTTGGCGCAGTATTTGTGAATAGTTTTATCCACCGGGATTATCTTGACAAGGCTGTTGCGGATGGAAAAATACACCAGTCTGTTGCCAATGATATTGGCAAGTTTGTGGGTGAGCACCAAGGAATGTGGGATCGGGAGGGCAGAGATATGGTGGTTGAGTTGTGTATACGGGCGATTGAACGGGTCAATGGGCCGGATTCCGAGCTGTATGAGTTGTGGGAAGAGTCGGGAGGGTTGGAGGAATGGCGTGAGTGTGTTGAATATCATTTGGCATGGTTGAAGAAGGTGGATGGGTGAAGGGCTAGGGATAGTTTGGAGGATTTATATGGCAATACCATGGGGAATTTGATTGATGTGGTAATGGTACTATAGACAATGGGACGGTATGATTGATATGACAAGGGCACTTGATATGACTATGTTGACCAATATATCTATGGCTCTTGATATATCTATGGCTCTTGATATATCTATGGCTCTTGATATATCTATGGCTCTTGTTACAACTATGGCTCTTGTTACAACTATGGCTCTTGTTACAACTATATTACCTGATATGGACTAACGAAAGTGTGGATGAGATATGGATCGATGGTACTTGATATGGACTAATAGTACTTGATTTGGATGAACTTAATTGGGCAATGAACTTAATTTGCCAATAAACTTAATTTGCCAATGAACTTGATTGAAAACAGACTTGACAAAATGCACTTGATTTGGCAATAGTACCAACTCATCTACTCAGTGTACCCGATTATACTCAATCACTCGCCCAATCCATGTCATATCCAAGCACCAGCCAACTTCTTCCACTAACTACAAGTGTACCACCAGTTGGCTCAAATTTTACGTCGAGGTACATGAGGCTGAGAAGTTTTCATTGTCAAGATGGAAAACTACAAGATGTGTGGCACAACCACCAGGTGATTACAATGCTAGTGAGAATAATTTTACCAATAGTCTGCGATGTAGGCTATTTCTAGAACGTTTTCCCGTGAGCCCCACTTTCCGTATTTAGATTAGTAGCTCGTTAGGACATCACATGATATCAAGTTGGACAATATTCCTTGTATTTACTGGTTCCAAGACCGTAGCTGGAAGTAGCGGGCAATCCAAAAAGATCAGGGCATACTTTTCGCCGGACCACATGACTGTTTTCACTTGCTCACGACTTTTTATCGCAAACGGGCGCATGAATACGAAAAGATCAACCATTGTGATCTACTGCAGGAAGTGTTAATAAATCAGATTAAACTTTATATCCAGAGATAAGAACGCCCGGCTATTCTCTATTAATATCAGTGATTTTGCCTGTCGATAATATCCACCCTCCATCCACCCTCCGTCCATCCACCATGATCCTCTCCCGGTCAAAGCTCCTGCTTACCTTCGACAACGAGAAAATATACACAAACTCCGACATAATCTCGGGAACATTGACCTACCACGTCAAGGGAAAAGTCGATTTGCGCTCCGTCGAAGTCTTGTTGTGCGGAACTGCCACCACAAGAACCAACAAGGCATCAAGCGACTTTGACAACTCCAGCAGTATCCAGAAACACAATCTCGTCAGCCGCGCGTGTATTGTGTTTCCACCAGAAAACGTCCGCAAAGTCGCCGAGTTGCACAATTTTTCCGTCTCGGAAGGCACATACCACTACAAGTTTGACATCCAGATCCCGGGCAATGACTACTCCTTGGCATGTATACAGTCACATGGCCACCAGCTGGGGTACTTGGCTAGCGAATCTGCCAATCTTCCCGTCAATCTCCCGCCCAGTTTGTGTCTGAAAGGCCCGCTTGATGCCCATGCCCGAATCGAGTATTTCGTGGTAGCTGTGGCCCACAAGACGTCGCGATTCAAATTAAACACAAAGACCAAGGTCCCGGTGCAGTTTGTGCCTAAGAACTCTGCGCTTTGCTTCTCGCTTTTTCACATTTCCAACATGCACCTGCTCAAGCCGGACTACGAATGTAGCACCATGAGTTTCAAAACCGGGAAGCTGAACCACTCGGTGCAGATCCCGTTTGAGTGCAGATTGCTCTTTAAACCCTACTTGTTACACTCTCTTCTGGACTCCTGCCAAAGAATCTTGCCCATTGGCACCGACCTTTCTCAGCTAATGGACATTTACCTTTCCACCCCGTTCTCCCCGGAAATCATCCAGAGGTTCTCTGAAAATGGCAGCTTACTGCTCACCGCATTAAAAGTCAGCCTTATCGCCACCCTAGATTACAATGGGCAAACCAACATGCAGCAACGACACAGTGTTCCCATCTTGGAGCGAAACGACTTGGACTTCCCCTTGGATTGGTCCCACTTTGCGCCCACAAAGTACCAATCGGAAAGCGTGTACTTCCATGTGGATGCAAAATACATCCAGTACATTGACACCAATACTTTCTACCGCTATAAGCTCCCGCTGGAACTTTATAACGTGCCAATACCCGAAGCTACCCAGTCGTTTGTCATTTGCAATATCCGCCAAACACACCAGCTAAAGGTCAGCATCACCGTGAAATCGCCCTTGGGGAAGCTCAATTTCAAGTCGCTTGCTAATATTGTGCTCTTTCAAAACGAGCGCAACGCCAAGACAATCACTTCTCAGTTTGACAGCTTACCAAAGTATGAGGCTTTGCCTGGGTACACTAACACGGCTAATCGGCCATAATACATTCAATGGCAATAAAATACTTAAGACAGGTTAATTCAATGCCAATAAAATACTCAAGCCTGGTTAATTCAATGGCAATAAAATACTCAAGCCTGGTTAATTCAATGCCAATCAATTACTCAAGCCTGGTTAATTCAATGCCAATCAATCACCCCTCAATCCCTGTTAAAATTCAACGCCAATCAATTACTCTTCAATCCCGGTTAAAATTCCATCCTTGGCCAATTTCCTGTCAATATCTGGTTTCCTGCCACATCCTCTTTTGCTTCCAATATAGCCCGGAGTAATCCCCCACGATTCCCATGATGAAAATACCAGAACCGGCTCTACCAAACTTTTAAGGCGTATTGCAAGTTTTAGCATAGTCGTACCGAGATTGAACTTGCTGAGGTTATAAATTCACATGGCACACTACCAAGATTGCTTTCAAGAGTATAACGATACACCAAGTGGGTTTGTGATGATGACAATTATCAAGGAGTAATGTCGACAGTCATCACTGAGTAATATGTGCTGGGGATAAAGTAACCTTTTGAACCAAGCCACTGGATTAATAATGTCACATGCATACTTTTCCAGTTACCTGGCTTTTTACTATTTTCCAGGAACCTGTTTTAATAAAAGATCTTCTAGACCACCTTCTAAAGACTAAATTCCCGTCTCTCCATTGTTCTTTCTGTCCATTTAAATCTTCTAGACAGTCCACCGCTGAATCACAATGGTCATTTCCTATTCAAATCATCAACCCTATTCATTCAGCAAAGTATACTCTCTTTGAATAGATGAGCTAATATATTTAGCTATTGTCATTATATTTACTTTTGTAGTTGGTGAGTTCTTGCCTCCAAAAACACAGTGATTCAACAAGTATACTTTCACTTGGGAAAATCTCAAGGTATAATTGCTGTTGAAAACTATTATATCTCTTTGGCATCTGTCGGGGCTGAAAGCAATAGAATCTGTATTGTTCGTGGCGTAACAACTGACTATTAACTATAGCAGCCAATACAGTTACATAAGGTCAATTCCTGTAATATTCTGGCTTTCTAATTAAGGTCCATTTTTGGTGTGACTTTACAAGACTAAGTAGAAAACTGCCTGGAACATTCAACCCCAGGCAATTGTAGAATGTTTAGCTTTCGTGAATTATAAAATAAATACACATATAGATCTTTATCCAAATCATGCTTTTCAGCTGTAACTACGCTGATAATAATTCAAGTGATGATCAATTCTCTATCAGTCGTAATAGAACATGATCCTTTTTTAGAGTTCTCATTTTTACTAATATAAATAGAAGGCATCTAGAGTTTTAGCCTGAAAAGGAAGGATCATATTAATCCTTCAGTTTAACCCTATGGGGTAAAAATTGTAGATCTCTTTAATACCCATCATTTGATCCTGGTCACTACGACAAATTGGTCATTGGCGGACATGTGAATCATCTCAGAGACTTGCGCTGTAACTGTGATGCACCAAATATTGTAGAGAAAGATGCTAATCGACACGTTATGATTGAAAGATTGATAATGCACATATTATGCCATATTAATCGTAGTTCTATGGCACTAAGAAAAGCGTATACTAAATATGAATAAATTTTTGACTCATCGTATATTTTAACACGCATTACTGGAATACGCAGACTATAAACGCTTCACAGTCTCGGCTCACAACCTAAACTAGTCGATAATCAATGATAGCCCCTGCTAGTTAATGCCTAAAAAAATGCAATATCCAAATATCATGCAAATTATGACTGCAAAAATAAACGACCTCGGAGAGGATCGAACTCTCGATCTTGCGATTAACAGTCGCACGCCTTAACCAGCTTGGCCACGAAGTCGGACTTTTTTGTTGAAAATAAAAATGGGTATCTAAGGACTTGCAACAAATCACGAGTCTTTGAAACTTGTCCGACAACTGTCTGAATTATGTAAAGAGCAATCAGAAACGACGAACCATTCCAGAATATGAAGGACAAATAATGAGGACTGATTCAGATAAGATATCCGGAAGGAATGACCTAATATCATGCATCTTAGTTAACTATTAGAAACGACATTATAGAGAAGTGACCTATTGAGACCCAGCATATCTTCTGCCCAATTAGCCATATTTCTAGTAGAAGCATGGTAGTACCAAAAACCATCAAGACACAAATTTAATCCCAATTGCAATTCCAAATGCTCTATTGAGAGGGTCCTTCTCTAGGCATTTTCGCCTTCCTACTCATACTTAGAGTCGCCCTGGTCCCAAAAAACAATAGGTAGCAGTTTAACCGCCCAAGACCAAGTGTCTGACGCCTTTTCAAATGTCAGAGCGGTATACAAACACGCTGGTTCGTGTAGTTATTGCTTAATGACTAAATGCATTTTGCAATAACTCGGGCCCATATGTCTAGCCCCGTAGAAACACTCCATGGAATATTTCCATGACGATATTTAAAATTTTGCTATCAAATTTAGTCATTAAGTTTAGTCATTAAATTTAGCCATTAAATTTAGCTGTCAAAAGGCCTCACACTTGTATAGTGGCCTACCCTTGATTTTTAAACATGATCCATCAATATCCATTACTGAGTCCAGGTATAGCTTTGACCATAGATGAATATTATTATTATTAGTGTATTAGAAGTTTGATGTAATTCTGTTGTATTTGACAGTCACGCAATTCGCATCATCACGTGATTTTAATGTTAGTCAAATCGTATGTACCAAACAACTAACTTGGAGAGTTGTCGTGCTGATGTATCATATTTTGGCGAATATTGATTGCGTGTCGGTCAATTAGAGGATCCTTGATTTTTGGCAATTTTCTGTAGTCGTTTGTAGATATGTATAATCAAAGATATTTTACTTCCATTGACTATTGTGACCCGTTCTGAACCAGGTGCGATGACCCATCAGCGTTCCACCTCAACATATCATGCTCTCTGACTGAATATACTTCTTTTGACAGTACACTGGCTATATTGCTAGTATCGTGAACCAGATGTAGCCCAGGGGACTTGCGATTTAGGCAAAAGCTCAATTCTAAGCCACGCCCAAAAACACGCTGAAATTCTTTTACCGCAGCTAAAGTCTAGACGGCAGGCTTTTCTCATGAAGCAGAGTATTCCACCATCTCACAAATGGAGCTGTTCTATTGTAGACGGTAAAGTATGAATTTTCCTAGGGCCTAGTTGTAGCCTTGTGGACAATTGATTTAAATTGACTTTTATTTAGATGCTACATTTCTTAATTTAATAAAAAAAGGTTATGAAAGTGAATCGAAGAGTACGAGTCTCGACGTTTGTCTTAGCTATTTACCAACTTGTAGTTTGGTATATTATAAGATGGGTAGTAGCTGGTTTCATGATTTGATAGTCTCAGTGGGCATGTTTGATGCACAATTCAACTAGTTCTGCTCATATTGACAGGTTGTACAAGAGATTATCATTGTACTTGTTGATTATGAGCAGTAGTATCAATGCACTTGGTGACTAATTTACATCGGGAAATGGTACCCAACAAGAACTCACCCGCTAATATCCGGCCAAAAAAACATTTACTAATAATGACCAAGGTGACTCATGAACTGATATACACGTCCCGGAGCCGCCCTTGACAGACAATTACTCACTCTGCAACTGCAAGTCTAGGCGTTGTGGAGAATCTGAAAACGGCCGAAAAGAGAGTTTTACAGGGTGCGAATTGGCCAATGTCCGACCAAGGCCGACAGATGGCAAGTACGTTGGTGCTATTTGGCGGAGATTACTGAGCAATCACGGGATATAAGTGCGACAACATACGAGTGACACCGATATGTCCGCCACATAGTGTGTCATGTCGGGGATAATTCTTGGGTTCTAAATTCGGATATGCCGCTGCCAAAGTACTTCCTGTTTGGTAAATCTTGCGGAGTGCCAAGTCCAAGCATCGAGGGTTTTACAAGACTGGACAGATTGGCACCTGAAGGGAATAGCTGAGTATTTGAATACACTAGACTGGACATCTGGTAGGTTACTAGGCTGAATATCTGGTGGATTTCTAGGCTGAATATTTGGTAGATTTCTAGGCTGAATATTTGGTAGATTTCTAGGCTGAATATTTGGTAGATTTCTAGGCTGAATATTTGGTAGATTTCTAGACTGGAATGCTGGTGGATTTGCAACTCGGACATTTGGCGGTGATTTTTTTCTGCTACTCTTGTTGGGTCATGAGTACATGGGCCTGCATCGTTATGTCCGTTTAGTGCCCGACACTGACTAGTATATAAACCAACTAGCCAGAATTCTGGTGCAAAAACCAGATGGAAACTGTCAAAGCAGGAATGCCACACGAACTTGAGAAGGAGACAGAGTCGCAGATCGACGGGATAGACGACAAAAAGCCTGGAGACGGATTTGACATCCCCGATGGTGGGTATGGATGGGTCATTGTGTTGGTGTATTTTGTCAGTAACTTCTGTTGCTGGGGAGGAAACTCGGGGTTCAGCATCTATCTTGCCGAGTATATTCGCGTGAACCAGTTCCACTCGCAGGATATCGACTATGCTGCGATTGGTGGCTTGGCATTTGGATCTGGGTTTCTCTTTGCGCCGTTAATCATGGTGCTCTGTGGAAAGTTTGGCGTGAATATCGTCATGCTAACCGGCGCACTCTGCCAATTTGCGGCCATGTTGCTAGCCAGTTTTGCTACAAAGATATGGCAGTTGTATCTCACTCAGGGCATGCTCATGGGCTTTGGGTTGGCTCTTGTGGCTACTCCGGTACCGTCTGTGCTCCCGCAGTGGTTCAGCAAAAAGAGGAGCTTGGCTTTGGGAATAGGCTCGGCGGGATCTGGGTTTGGCGGCATTTTGTTTAACTTGGGCATGCAAAAGATCATCGAGGTCAAGTCCGTGGCATGGGCTTTACGGACCCAGGCTATCATTTGTGTGGTGCTCAACACAATATCGTCGCTCTTGATCCGGACCCGCGGCAAGAAAATCAAGCCCGAGGTCCGCTTCTTTGACCCGCAATTGTTCAGATTGTACTCGTTCTGGCTCCTTGTCGGCTGGCTCCTTTTTACCATCTTCGCCTACGTGCTAGTCCAGTACTGTGCCTCCGACGCCACCGTCTCGCTAGGCTACTCGCCATACCAGGGATCTATTACTGCTGCCCTTATTAGCGCAGGAATCATCTTCGGAAGACCTCTTGCCGGATGGTGTGCCGACCGTTTTGGCGCAATCACCACGGCAACTGCAATTTACACGCTCTGTGGAATATTCGTCTTGGCCATGTGGATCCCCGCACGGACCTTGGCCACAATTTACGCGTTTGGTGTCATTGAGGGCGCACTAATGGGGTTTATTTGGGGTGCCATGGGCGCAATTCTTCCTCGGGTAGTCGGCTTGCGCAAGTCCGCGATTGCCTTTGGAATTTCCTGGTTTGTCATCTCAATCGGGGCAATAGTCTCGCCAATCATCGGGCTATCGATAAAGAAACAAATTCCAAGAGGAACCGTGGACCCGCTGCAGTACAGATACCCAGCGTTGTTTGCCGGGGTGTCGTTTTTGCTTGCGGCATTGTGTCTCTTGGTTCTTCGCGGGCACATTATTGCCAGAGACTTATTGGGCGACAAGAACTTGTCTGAGGACGGCGACGGGCACTTGGAAGTGGAGGTGAGTGTTTTTGAGTCGGTGTCGCACTGTCTCAGGCCGGCTCAAAGGAAGGCTTGAATGTGTAAATGGTTAATTTGATGTATATAATGATGAATATATAATGATTAATATAATAATGCATATTTACCCCTATACTAGGCTCCCCTGGAGACTGCCAGCCACTCTCTGGGGTTCTGTAACATAGCAACTATGATACAGGTAGATAAAATGGAAATATAAAGCCTATATTATTACAGATTTATTAATATATTTGTATATAATTAATTTATATTGTAATAAAAAGAAAGTTTTTACTTGACTTCATTCTGGCTGACTCGAGCTTCTGTGGTATGGTCTAGCCATTTCCATACTACAAAGAATGAGTCTCCTTTTCAAGTACATATATTCAAGCAAATATATTTTAGCTATTCTACCTACTTGTATTATAGTTTCTATATTTGCTTCTTTAAAGAAACTGCCTAGTCCTTTCCATTGAGACAAGATAGAGTCAGAAAGAAGATGCAAAGATGAGTCTAATCTCTTGTTACAAATACAAGGTATATGATATCCAACTGGTTATAGTGCCCATCAAACAAAAATATACATGGAAACTAGAATGTATACATGGAAGTTAGAATGTATACAATATCCTCTACCATTGTACCGGCTATCCTACGTCAGTTAACTTGTATACAACCTTCATAGACAACAAGAGTTCCATAGTATTCAACAGTTTATATCTGGCAATTTCAAAAATCTGAAATTCCTCATCTTGACATTTCGACCAGCGATATCCAATCTTTCAACATTCTCCATAAATCAATATCCTCAAAGTACTCTAGATTATGACACAAAATCAGACAACCATAGCAAACTACTCTAAACGTAATCATCTAATTCGTCAGCGACCCAGTGCCAATAGACTTGGCAAAAGGGGCAATAACCCTTAAATACCATTGCCAACAATTCCAGTAGTGCCACATGGCATCTGTTGCAATATATCGCAACATATTTGATCTTCCGGCGTCCCTGAAAATGCCATATAATAGACTTTTTTAATTAGTTGTCCATGGGTTTCATGAATACTCTTCCATCAGTTGTCCATATTCAGATGTCTACTATAAAACAGTCCATCTAAATCATGCAAGCCTAATTCTAACACTCTCTATTTTTCGCCCACTACCTCCTTATATTACTCGTGCTCACATTTTCTTACTTTCATCCTTACTCTCACTCTTTTCATTATCAAGCAAGCCACTCTTGGCCAATTTCCGGTATGGCATCACATCCATCAAATGTTTGGGGGTAGGCCCCATAACAATAAAATCACGCGTCTCAGCACCATCTTTATCTTCTGCACCGCTCCATTGCAGCGGATTGAGCACAGTTTGTGTCACTTTCTCCTCATAATCCATCTTGGACTTTGTCCTTAGCAAGTAGCCCATCCAGTCCATTCCAAGCGCCTCTTGCTCAATCATTAACGACTCAATATTGTTGCTCCGTAGCGTGAACTCCACTGCCTCCTTAGATGGATCACCGACTTTCTTCATCTTGGCAAATTCCGCGCTCTTGATCCACCTCATAAACATCTTCATACCAAGATAATTTTCCACACCGACATCATAAGGATCAATCATTTTCGACGGCTTAATGAGCCGCACATTTATAAGCGCCTGTGTTATATCCTGGATTTCAATCTCCGATCGATGTGACCCATTGGCTAGCTTAAGACACTCGGCGGTTACTAGAAGAAAGTGTCGAATGAACAAGTCGGTCAAGGCGTCTATACAGCCATCTGTACACCGCTCAAATCCACAAGCCCGAAGAATTTGAATAATAGACACTCTTAGCAAACTGAAAAAGAACTGATTTGTACTGGGCATGGCAAGATGTAATTGTCTACTTCTGTTGTATACTCTTGAGATGCTTCTAGCACCGGGTAACTTTCAGGAGCAGGGCTCATGTTTGTCGGGGTAAAATGTTTGACGGCCATACTGATGGCAGGGTAATGAGGAATTCGTTATGTATAGCAATTGTAATATAATAGCTAGGATACGAGTTGGTATAATAGTTAAAATGTATTTGCTTCTATTCAAAGGAACTGACTAAGCAATGTCGTTGAGACAGCAGATGGTACAGAAAGAAGATAGATAAGAAGTCATGAAGAGGATAACAGAGTCATGAAGTTAACCTCTTTCTATTACAGCAATATCCACGTAGCTATATTATCTCTGGAACGTGATGATTTGGAAAATGTTTTGCTTATAAAATCCTGAGGCGGCTGTAGAAGAAGCTCTTATTTCCATTATAGAAATCCTTATTTCTGTTAAGCTCTTGTTGCTCAACAACACTCTTTTCCTTGGAACCAGCAAAGAAAGTGCCTGGTAAGTACCCCTAATGAGACCTGTGGACCTAGAGTTATTTGTAAAACCCATCGTAACATCACCAAACGTTTCTAATCCTTGCAGTTCCTTATGACATCCAGGCGGTACCGTCCTTAAACCAAGCACATTTACTGAAGCGTATTGCTATGGTACATGGATGTTTCTGAATTGTTCAATTAATGCAATTTATAATGGATGAGTCTGCTGATAGCACTGTGTCTGCAAACGCATCTTTTATTGAAACTTTTAATCCCTGCTATGCGTGAGTTAATACGAGCTCTCAACAGCAATAGGAGCTTCTTCAACGGATGCCTCAGATTGTTCCCAGGTAAAAGTACATTTGTTAAATCACTATTCTGTGGAATATATAGGTGAATATTAAAATAATGCCATTATCAAATTCCCTGGCTGCCAGAGCAGATGTTATAGTCAAGTTTATCTTTAGTTGAATTACCCATGGTATTTATCATCAATTGTCTCTTCGGCAAACTGCCTCATTGTCAGTAAGTTTCAATCTGCTTTAGCCTAAACTCGCCAAAGATAATAACTGTTGTGTGTATCATAGGCTAACCCATTCCTTCCATTAACTTGTGTCCCAATTACTTGGTCACACGACTGACTAACCGTCACTGTCTAGCTATCGTCATTGTCTAGCCGACCGTTATTACTCTATCCAGTTGTGATTGCTCTATCCAGCCATCATTATGTGGCTATACACTGAACCACAACAATAAAAATCATCACTGGATCTGGTAAAGATACTGAATAATACAGCCAAGAGTGACCATTTAAGATGTGGCTGAAATCTACCAACAACACTTAGTGCCGTCATCGACAATCAACGCCTATTGCTGCAAAGCGGCCTAATTCAAAGCTATGACGCTTAATTAATTACGGTGCACATTAAAAGCCATTGAGTCTTTCTGGAATTATCTGCACCAAGATTCCAGAAAATTCTGTAGTCACGTGAATCAAGAGCCCATGACGTATGGTTCGGTGATAATTCCATATATAGAAGTTTGCCAAGATTAGTTGTCTATCATGGACAACAACATATGGTCGTTACCCTATATGGTCATTACTCCATATGGTCACATGCGTCATAAAGTAAATTAACCCAGCCTCTAGTATTACAGTCTTTCGTACCCAGCACAACCAGAGCCACTGAATAAATAATTGGCCTACGGCTATTGCCATAGAATATGAGGCTATGCTATTTTCACAATTCCAAACCTTGTGCACTCCCTCTAAAAGTAAGCGGATTTTGGATCTGATAAATTTTTTCTATGCAGCCTCTCTAAAAGTAAAAAATTATTCCTAAACGGATTGGTCACGTGTACGATGCATTGCAGGCAGAGTATTCTGAAATAATCATGAAATTAGTGAAGATTCGGTATTCGGGCAGGTCAGCTTCTTGATGACAATATTCAGTTGTTAATAGTCGTATACATGTGTAGGGAGCGTAGAAGATCTTTCGCCATACCCGGGACTGAGAAAATAACATTTGGAATTCAGCACAAACTATATTGTGACTCGAATATCTTTAATTTGGTTATCCGAAACTATATTATGACAAAAGAATTTGCTTTGGCCGTGCCAGACATTTTCCTTCAATGTCACACCAATGGCAGACTGTGTAAATTGCCAGAGACCCCACAAGGTTTGGTTAAAATGTGCCAGCTTGGCGGCTAAATGTTTGAACAGGGATACCTAATGAAAACTTTCCTTAGAAGTTTCCAACCCAGAAGATGACCAAACCCAGAGAATGGTCCATTAGCTTTTTATGCTACGGTGGACCACTGCAAACAGGCTTTTGGAGAACCTTAAATCCAGTGAGCAATTGACTGGAATCTGGATTTCCACGGAATTTGGCTTGGTTGAGATGCGAAATTAACCCAACCAGCATACTACATTGGACTTGGGGTATCAGAATGATCGTTTTTCTTTGCCAGCTGCTGGTAATCAAGACATGTATTAAGCCAAGAAATAGTCTTCGCTTAATATTGTTTTCGGTCAAAAATGGCACATGACAAGACTAATGTCCATCATGCGCGTCGGGTAAAATCTTCGCTTGCGTCATTGTGCCTTGAGAGAAAACTGTCTGACTACCAACAAGGAAAAATATAAACAATTCAAAAATATTGGCGGGATCCTATTAAACCTCACAGAGGTACTTTTATTACTCGAGAAGTAGTATATCCTATGTATTCCATTTCTCTTATGGATAAGTCATCTACAATTGGTCCCTCAATACCTCAAATTAGTTTCTTTTGTTCAAGACTCTTGAGCTGCAGTGCAGCATCGGCGAATCCTCATGAGATTTTCAAACCTTGATTGACTTGCAAAAAAGTAAAATTTTCGGAACCGGAACGAGCAAAGAGCAACCTTTTGCACACCTAGTTTGGAAATTCTGGAATTTCCATTGGAAACTAGTTTAAAATTACTTTGGAATACCATTATGCCACCGAGGACCTCTGCAAACGTTCTTAAATAGATATACTATTGTGCTTCTTCAATTACCCGTAAAACGTTGGATGGTAAATTCCAAATGCGAACATGCCAGTACCGATCTGTGTACATGCACCATAGAACTGGCTTGTCGCTCGAGTCTCCAACAGCGACTTGACACTCCCACCCTGAGGAAAGAAGAACAAAAACAAACCGCAACCACCTCTTGTTGCCCTTCTTCTTCTTTGTATTGTTCTCTTTTGATGTTACATTATGCAAATGTGGGTGTCGTCGAGGCTTGCATACCATCACAGATGGCATACGGTCCAAAGAGTATATACTTTGGGTCATGTGAATACCTCAAAATTATAAAAAGACGGCATTTCAGGAATAATCGCCACTCAAAGCTATGAGCTGCTTCATATTCTTTCTTCTATCCCAGTTGGTTCTTGCTTCTGGCTCGATCCGAAGACCCCAGAGCTTGGGTTCCATTGTGCCTATTACACTCACCAAAAGAGATACAAACTGGAATGACCTTTCCTCGTCAGTGACATCCTCAGCAGTGGAAATGGCGTCGTCGGTTGCACTGGATCTTGCTCTGAGCAATATTGCCGACGTTGATTCTTCGTACTATTCGCAAATGGCCGAGAACAGTGCCAGTCAGGAAGCTTTTGACGCATACCTGTCCCTCACCGTCGAGACAAGCGCAGCCTCTCAAGCTGCTTCGTCAGCATTGTCCCTGATTCTTGCAGGTCAAACTACTGCTACTGCTACCGCCACCGTCAGTTCGGAATACCCGTTTTCAGCTACGCTCGTTGCTACTTCGATTATGACTCTTGTCGCCGGTGGAGTCGGCGAAGAACAGCAAGTTTATGTGCTGGACGGTGTCACTAGCACTATCGAGTGCACCACCACTGTGTTTGTCACGCTTACAACCTCTGCGGTAACCACAGTCAGTGCTATAATAACCGGAACTCTCGACAACACTGCCACAGGATGGGCCACAAGTACTGCCAATGCCCTTGCTTCATCCTCAGCAACGCTGCTGGCCGACGAAATCAGCTCTCTGGCTTCAGTGAGTTTGGCTTCCTCGTTCTCCGACCAGGTTTCTTCCTCTGCTGCTGAAAGTGCTTCTTCATTGGCGTCAGCAAGTGCTTCTTCCTTGGCATCAGCAGCTGCTACCAAGTCTGAAGTCACCACTACAGCCACAGCTACAGTTACAACTAGCACAGAGTCGACTTTTATTGAAACTGTGACTCAAACAGTCATCCAAGACGCTACTGCTACCCTATGGAGATTCGGTTTTGGTGCTCCTGCAGCCCCTGGTAAGAGAGATTTAGGTAAGAGAGTTGACTTTGGCGATTTCATTACGGTGACAACTACTACTCCTGTTGTTGTCGCTGTACCTGTCACTGTTCCATTTACATATAAGAATTTGGTGGTTGCAAGTGCTGTCGCGTCAGCACTGCCAACAACGACTACTCTGACAACTAGTCTGACGACAACGACTCCGACGACTACTTCTGAGGATACTCCGACGACAAATACTCCGACGACTACTTCTGAGGATACTCCGACGACAACTACTCCAACGACTACTTCTGAGGATACTCCAACGACAACTACTCCAACGACTACTTCTGAGGATACTCCAACGACAACTACTCTGACGACTACTTCTGAGGATACTCCAACGACAACTACTCCAACGACTACTTCTGAGGATACTCCAACGACAACTACTCTGACGACTACTTCTGAGGATACTCCAACGACAACTACTCCAACGACTACTTCTGAGGATACTCCAACGACAACTACTCCAACGACAACTACTCTGACGACTACTTCTGAGGATACTCCAACGACAACTACTCTGACGACTACTTCTGAGGATACTCCAACGACAACTACTCCAACGACTACTTCTGAGGATACTCCAACGACAACTACTCCAACGACAACTACTCTGACGACTACTTCTGAGGATACTCCAACGACAACTACTCCAACGACTACTTCTGAGGATACTCCAACGACAACTACTCTGACGACTACTTCTGAGGATACTCCAACGACAACTACTCCAACGACTACTTCTGAGGATACTCCAACGACGACTACTACTACGCTGGCGACTAATCTGTCGACTAGCCCAGGTGAGACAACGACTAGCCCAACGGATACTGCAACTACTTCTCCAGATGATACAACAATGTCTAGTCCAACAACTACTAGTCAAGGGGATACAATAACTCCAAAGAATTTAACAGTCACGACAATAAGTGCTTCAACAACATCTCCATATAGCACTACAGCCAATATTACCACAAGTGAACCACCAAATAATATTACCATCACTAGTATACTAACCGAGGTTGCTATACATAGCATTCTAACCGAGATCAATCCAAGCAATACTGCATCCAATATTGGCTCAACTAGCCCACCAACAAATGGGCCATCTGGTGATGAAACTGTGAATCAATTTCATAATTCTACCAGCGTGTCTTTGCCATCATCACAGACAGTGTTTTCTTCACAAACAGTCATTTCTTCACAAACAATCACCCTGACTACGTCTGTCTGTGATAGTCAACCATGTCGCGTTGTGACAGTCACGACTGTTGTTCCATGTTCACCAGAATCTGTTACTCCAACTGATGGACCAGTTGACGGTTCAAGTCATGGCTCAGGTTCAGAGTCCAACACCAACACCAACACTAGTTCAGGCTCAGGTTCTAACTCCAGCAATGGATCAGACTCAGGTTCAAACTCGGGACCAGGTTCTGAATCAGATTCGGGTTCTAATTCCAACATCGGTTCAGGTTCTGACTCTGGTGCTGACTCAAATTCCGGATCTGACTCAAGATCTGGATCCAACTCTCCAACAATTCAAACACCCGTGTCTTCTACTCTATCCATGTCAGTTCAGTCCCCAAGCTCACAAGTGGTCGTATCAATTCAAAATACCAATGCTGCCAAGAAAATAGCTATTCCATTTCAAGATATAATAGCATTGGTTATCAACCTTGCATTATGAATCAGTTGGTCAATTCACTACGCGACACACTTGTGATATCCAAAATAGTTACCTATTATAGCAGATTACTTAGTTTCTAATATTATTTTATCTCCCAGAAAATATTTCTGACACCAAAGATGTGAATTATTATTGTAGATAATGGCGTCATTTATACCACAACTCTGCCAAAACTAATGATTATCATGACAGCAAAAACTACCAAATTAATTATAATGTAATAATAATATTTATTTATGGCTATAGCTATGCTAGGGTCCTAGGAATATTGATACTACATTGTCTACTACTAATGATGGCTACGCTATGTAGCCAGAAGAAAACCGCTGTGATCACCAGATGATCTGATAGCAATACACAAGTAGTGTTCACTGGTGCATCATATACAGTGGACTTGCTATGACGATACAAAGAGTTAATACTCTTTGTAACAGCATAGAATGACCACCGGAACGACTATATAAGCTAGGTATCAAACTACCTAGTACATCTATAGATTTAAGGACCTCTGATTTAGATTCAGTCATTCAATCTAAAAGGAACAAAAAATTATATAGAGTTTATAATAAGAGCTTCATATTCATTAACTACCCCTATATTTATAAACTCTGACAGAAAACTCAGCAACAGAAAAAAAAAAACTTTGTGCTACTGTTGGTACAAGTGCTGCGTAAGGGGAATTGAAGGAACTGTGTGATTTTGTTTATACTATTGGTGATCTTGTTTGCCTCTAATCCGGGGTGCTAGTATGGTGGTCCTCCTAATGTGCTGTCAAGAGAAGTGATCTACCAGTCCGACACTGACCATTTGAATTCTACAAGTTCATTAACTCCCCACTTTTTCTGAAAAGAAGAGACAGGCTTTTTATGAGGAGGCTATTGCGTCGTGTATCTATTCTTGGGCTCGGATGGCTGAGAGGCCAGGAAAATGCCAAATCAACAAGATTGATTCTCAGTTATAGAGATGACAGTCAATCAATAACATTGGAAGTATTAATAATAATATTTATTTCTGTGCTTATCTATTATCGATGTTTTTATCAGCCGGATTAGACATTGTTACAAAGTATTCTCAGGTCTTTTTTTATGTATGCCTTACTTTTTGTTGAGGCTGAAAACCACAGGTCACCTATGAGGGAATATCTATCCTATGAAGGGGAGATATTTCCGTTTTTCAAAAAAAAAGAAGAAATTCAATTCAATTATCACTACCGTTCCGATTATTTAATTACAAAGGGACAAAACTCATCTAAAATTAAGTAAATCTCTGACCATAAGTTTGTAACGATATCAAGCTCTATGGAAGACGAATTAGACATCCGCACTTTTATATGAATAATCGACCACGGTCGTGATAGGTGTTTGTAAGATGATTCTTATATATTTAGTTAATGATCATATCTCCTTTCACAGATGGGATTTAGGCCACTAAGGCCTACTTGTCCTTAAGCTTTGTACGTCGTATTCCCTAGATACTGGAAGTATTTAGTGATACGCGATGCATGCGCATACCAAGGATTATATTATCTTTAGTACATGACTAAACGACAGTTCAAAACCTCGAAAACTAAATATTGTCTTTGGAAGTGCGGTGATTCAACAAATACACTTTAACTCGGGAAAATCCCAAGGCGGCCAGTGAAGAAAACTCTTTGTCAGTACTTATAGCGACCCAGGATTAAAAAATCCAATGGGTGCTGTTTTGCTCAAGCTTCATATTATTGTATGGACCCATCTAACAAGTCAGTTTGCTCTTGTCACCCGTAATTATGGCAGTCGAATCTCATAATCTCATCATGTGGCGGAAGCATCATGGTACATCACGTTCCGGTAAAAATCAATGAGCATCTTTACGTCTTCATTGGCTATTTTAGTAATTACCATCTATGTGGCATCAATGAAATTGATAAAATGAGCCAAGGATTGCTTCCGGGGTTGGAAGCATCTCTGATAAAGTGCTTGGCGACGTCTCTGGTATGTGCTGGACGACGTCTCTGTGCACATATAAGACAACAGTAGCACAGTATTTATAGAAATTATTGCCTTATATAACTGAAGTGACGCTACGAATTTGATACGCCTGTAAGCGTCTGGTTATCACGATAATATGTTGGATTTACACAGAGTGCTAGTCCGCTAAAAAGAAAACTCTGGGCTGATTTTGATAATCAGCAGCCAAATGAAAAACATCCAGGTGAGTGGCAATACTTGGATTGCGTTCCTTGACTATTCAGAAAATCTAGCTCAACCAGCGGTATGGCCTGCTGACCAAATTACATATCCTTGATGTACTTCACAGACGCAATATAATGCGTAAATAGCTTTATTAATCGCCAATACGAATGTACACGGACCAAAATACCATTCATATTGTTTGTCATTCTTCAAGGCATTTGAGTTAGCAAGGCATTAGTATAGTGGTAGATACTATAGGATTAAATGATAGTTAGAATGAATCCACAAAGTCATTCCCATAACATGAACGTAATTAGGTCAATGAGACCTGAGATCGGAAGAAATTTAGATTTCTATCTTTAGATCTGGCCAATTCGGAATTTACACTTTTGAGTTTCAATGAACATGCAGACGTGACGTGTGCAAGGTTTGGAGACCCCATGTATGATTTTCATAGGAGCTAAAAAGAAGGAACTAGTGATCGAAAGCATGTGTAATGCTAATGAATTTTAGCCCAGTGGCAAGCTTATTCCTGCATATTCACTCGTGATATAGTAAATTTACAAGGGATTCCTAAGGGCTAGGTTAATTGCATGGATTTAGGTTGATCATCTAGGCTTTTGTCACTTAAAAGTTAAGGTAGTCTCTTGTATAGACGATGAAGAAACCTTCGTATGGTTTGTATAATTTTGCATCTTTGTCTTTGAAAATTACAAGATAACTCAAATAGTGAGAAATGCAGACCTTGTGTTATAATATTATCAACGACGGCCGCAGACACTTTAATCTGTGGCCCAACAAGTTCAAAGTGACTCTTCCCCTATTTCCATTTTTAATTATCTCTGATCACTGACACTTCCACTAATGTATGTGTATGCCAAACTGCTGTGATTCAGATCAAGTTGAGGATTATTCACCACCTTATTTAGCCATAAGATTGATGTCAAATATATTATATTGTCAATAATGCTGACAAATTGAACTTATTCATGATTGAGTAATCAGATTGTAGGAGGTTGGACTTATTAATTTGTTACACAAAATAGAACCTGTTGTTCTTGCTTAAAATTATTTCCTTTGTATCAAAACAAGACAACATCAAGTCCTGTGTATGTAACATCCTTGCTGTAAAGTCCAATTGATATGGTTGCTGCATAGTAAATACGAAGTATGTATTATCAGTCCTCGTCCAATAAATAGTTGGAGTAGATAGAATTATAATTAAAATACCAATCCAGTCATTGATGGTGCTAATTTAATAACTGCAGTCATACAATTTTAAATGGATTCTCTTGTTCAATGTCTTGTCTGAGCATTACGACCACTAGCTATTTCAATGCCAACTCTTCAGTGAAAGTGGTGATGTCTTTTTTACCTCGTAATTGGCATTAATTTCTCAATTTGGAAAGTCTCATTTTGGTGATTCTCATTCATACTAGGGAATCTTTATGAGATGATCTACACTACATCATGCATCAAGTGAAAAAAAGCATGCAATTTGCAGTGACTGGTTTAATCGTAAATCTCAGCTACTGCCACAGTATAAACCTTAAATATCAAATTTCCATAAGAAAGAGTTACCCAGTGCGTATTAGTCACAGTTTATAGCACAATGTGGTAACTATCGCGGGGTAAAAACGTGGAAGAAACCCTTGAAAATCAGCAATTGTTTGTTCTATGTATTTGTATGCACATAAGCAGCGCGATGTCTGGCGTAATAATAGTAATAATGATAAATTAATATAGAATAGCCTAATGCTATAATGCATAACCTGTAGTTGGATAAATATATTATTTTCAGGGGTTAAGGCTAGGCTCTTTGTCTGCTTGGTATCCTTCCAATGACAGTAATAATGCGAATGGCAGATGCCAACTTGAATCATAGAGCAATTTGTCAATTTTGCCTTGACAAGGACTCAGAAAAAAAGCTGTCAAACTGCGCTGAATTGAATAAAAATTGCAGGCATAACCAGATTTAGTAATAAAGCTTTCTCGAATAATTTATTAAAATGCAATAATTCACTTCGCATTGCAAAACCTAATGGCATTGGAAGTTATACTCGACGTTATCAAATCAAAAGGCAAGAAAGTCGCACTCCGTTGTTATTGAGCCCCAGAATATAGACTGGCTTTCTAGTTCTTTACCCACATCAAAATACATATATTATCAACAACAATTGTCTAACACTGCCAGCAGTCCCCTTTGGAGTCGGCATGAAGCAAATTTCTTTCTTCTATGACCCATGAAAACATTTCGAGCGTAAAGTTTCCAGCACCTCCAATCTGTATACTCGCATAACTGAAAGATCATGCCCGTGAGATGGGATCTAAAATAACAAGCCACAGAACAAGCAAGATGTCACTACTATCATAAGTTGTGTGACACATATATCAAGATATGTATGTTGCCCCACTTTCGATTTGTTGCTTCTTGTTATCCTTGTTACATTCATTTCAAGGGTTATAGCCGTATGCAAAAGCGAAATCATAAATTCTTGCATAGAGTCACAGCTAGACCTATAGCATTAAACAAAGAGCACATATCATGAAAGATGTCAGAACTTCAACTATATATAAAGGCAACTTCCTGGGAGATTCTGTGTTAAGGAATTATGATTCTCTCAGTATTACTACTTATATCCCAGTTGGGACTTTTTGTTGCTGCTGGCCCTGTTCCAACAGCCAGTTTGATTACCATTGCTGATCCTTCGTTTGAGAAAAGAGATGCCAGTCTCGATCAATTATCGCTGGCCGTCACTTCGTCAGCACTTGCCATGGGTTCTCTGCTTGCCCTGTTGTTGGCCTTGAGCCTGGCTCCTGCCAGCGTGGGCTTAGATGTGTTTCTTGCATTAGCCTCTGATGACATTTCGGCGGCAGCAACAAGTGCATATTTGACTAACACCATTGAACCGAGTGCTGCTTCTGATGCTGCTTCTTTAGCATTGTCGCTGATTATTGTTGGTGACACAAGCGCAGCAGCCACCGTTACGGTCAATTCGGAATTTGTCGCTACAGCAGTAGTGTCACCTACTTCAACGGGTGTTTTTGTGGGAGTTGGCGTGGGTTTAGCCCAACAGAAGGTTGACGTTGGCCTTGGTATCACCTTGACAATTGCAGTTATCACCAGTGTGACTGCTTCGGTTACGAACCTTTATAGTACAACCATCACTGATACTATTACCGAAACCATCGACAACACTGCTATAGGATGGGCTACAAACACAGGTAGCTCTGTTGCATCGTCTTCGGCATCATTGCTGGCATCAGAGGTAAGCTCCCTGGTTTCAGAGAGTTTGGCATCTTCGTTCTCGGGCCTGGTTTCATCATCAGCAGCAGCAAGTGCTTCTTCATTGGCATCCGAGAGTGCTTCTTCCTTAGCCTCAGCAGCTGCTACCGATTCTGAAGTCACCACTACGGCTACTGTCAGCATTCCTGTTAGCACTGAATCGACATTCACTGATACATTAACCCAAACGGTCATCCAAGATGCTACTGCCACAATACTGAGAGTAGGATTCGTCACAGCGCGAGCTCCGTTTAAGAGAGGTTTAGATAAGAGAGCTGCAATTGGGGATGTCATCACTGTCACCACTACCACTCCTGTGGTTGTCACTGTGGTTGTTGCCGTTCCGCTCACGTTTCAAAATGACATTGTTGCGACTGCCGTGGCTTCAGCACTGCCAACCGGGACTCCTACAGGGACTTCTGATACTACTGTGACTCCAACTTCTGACACTACCGCTACTGGAACCTCTGACACTACCGCTACTGGAAGCTCTGATGCTACCGCTACTGGAACCTCTGACACTACCGCTACTGGAAGTTCTGACACTACCGCTACTGGAAGCTCTGACACTACCGCTACTGGAAGCTCTGATGCTACCGCTACTGGAACCTCTGACACTACCGCTACTGGAAGTTCTGACACTACCGCTACTGGAAGCTCTGACACTACTGCTACTGGAAGTTCTGACACTACCGCTACTGGAAGCTCTGATGCTACCGCTACTGGAAGCTCTGACACTACCGCTACTGGAAGCTCTGACACTACCGCTACTGGAAGCTCTGACACTACTGCTACTGGAAGTTCTGACACTACTGCTACTGGAAGTTCTGACACTACCGCTACTGGAAGTTCTGACACTACCGCTACTGGAAGCTCTGACACTACCGTGACTCCAACTTCTGACACTACTGCTACTGGAAGTTCTGATTCTTCAGGTGCAAGTACTGATGCTACTGCTACTGGAAGCTCTGATACTACCGCAACTCCAACTTCTAATGCTACTGGAGGAACTTCTGGCGCTACTGGAAGTACGTCTGATAATACTGCAACAACCACCTCATCCAACGCTTCGACAGAGACAACTTCTGGTTCAGGATCTGGATCTAACCCTGGCTCTGGCTCTGGTTCTGGCTCTAACCCTGGATCTGGTTCTGGATCTAACCCTGGCTCTGGATCTGGTTCTAACCCTGGCTCTGGCTCTGGATCTGGATCTGGATCTAACCCTGGATCTGGATCTGGATCTGGATCTAACCCTGGATCTGGTTCTGGATCTGGATCTAACCCTGGATCTGGATCTGGATCTAACCCTGGCTCTGGATCAGGATCTAACCCTGGTTCTGGTTCTGGCTCTGGTTCTGGTTCTGGATCAGGATCTAACCCTGGTTCTGGATCAGGATCTAACCCTGGTTCTGGATCTGGATCTGGCTCTGGTTCTAACCCTGGCTCTGGCTCTGGTTCTGGTTCTAACCCTGGTTCTGGATCAGGATCTAACCCTGGTTCTGGTTCTGGATCTGGCTCTGGTTCTAACCCTGGCTCTGGTTCTGGTTCTAACCCTGGTTCTGGATCAGGATCTAACTCTGGTTCTGGCTCTGGTTCTAACCCTGGCTCTGGCTCTGGTTCTGGTTCTGGCTCTAACCCTGGTTCAGGATCTGGATCTAACCCTGGCTCTGGCTCTGGATCTGGCTCTGGTTCTAACCCTGGCTCTGGCTCTGGTTCTGGTTCTAACCCTGGTTCTGGATCAGGATCTAACTCTGGTTCTGGCTCTGGTTCTAACCCTGGCTCTGGCTCTGGTTCTGGTTCTGGCTCTAACCCTGGTTCAGGATCTGGATCTAACCCTGGCTCTGGCTCTGGATCTGGCTCTGGTTCTAACCCTGGCTCTGGCTCTGGTTCTGGTTCTAACCCTGGTTCTGGATCAGGATCTAACTCTGGTTCTGGCTCTGGTTCTAACCCTGGCTCTGGCTCTGGTTCTGGTTCTGGCTCTAACCCTGGTTCAGGATCTGGATCTAACCCTGGCTCTGGCTCTGGATCTGGCTCTGGTTCTAACCCTGGCTCTGGCTCTGGTTCTGGTTCTAACCCTGGTTCTGGATCAGGATCTAACCCTGGCTCTGGTTCTGGATCAGGGTCTAACTCGGGATCTAGTTCCCAATCGCCTCAGGCTTCTACTTTATCTTCCTCTGTTCAGTTGGCAAGTTCTCTGGGCACTGCAGCAATTCAGCAGGCCAATGGTGCCAAGAAGATACCTATTCCATTTCAAGATATAATTGCATTGGTTGTCAACCTTGCATTATAAGCCAAGAACAAATATTTCAAATTTTTGGTTGAATATTTTTTTTAATTTTATTTATTATAACGATAATTGATATCTTTACTAATTCCTTGTAGTAATGGACTAATTATTGTGGTAGCTGGGGGTAGACTGATATTGTAATGCAACTTTTCGGCATTCTTGATATCGGAACAAATAATTACAGATTGAAAAATTGAATTTCTGATTTGTTTAAAAATAATAATCATATGACTCATATATTTCTGAAGCTGGGCCCTTTTGAACTCTTTTCTCATTCAGTATAATAACAAGTTTTTTACCTAAGGTTATAGCTACACCAGGCTCACAGGCATATCGACACCACATCGTTTGCGACTAAGGACGGCGCTGCTATGGAGTTGTTGGAAGAAAATTCTACAGCAGAGGTAAAAAAAACTTCCGGTTAGTGCTTGTGGAGGTTTGAAATAAGGAGAGTTGGAGTGACAATTAACTTTCGCCTATACTGATGGTGATCTTGGTCACCCTTCAGCCCGGGGTACTAGCATGGCAACCTTTCTAAAGAGTTATAGCGAGAAGGAAATTATAAATCCAGCACTGATAAGTAAAATCATATGAGTTTTTTAACTCCCAATTTATCTGCAGAAAAGGGACGGGTTTGTTTAGAGGAGGTTATGAATTTATGTATCTGCGCTTGGTTCAGAGGGTCAGAAGGACAGGACATTTGAAACCATGAAACTTTGATGGCACAGGATCCTCACATCTATTGCATGAAAGGTTAATTACAGCGTTTAAATAGACCATATGTTGGTGTGATACTAGATTTTGGTCGCTGAGTAGTTGACTGATTTTGCATAGAGATCATTTGGGACCAACAAGGGCTTTAGAAATGAGTAGCTTTTGATTTTTCAATAGTCACTCGGAGTGAATATTAGTGTAACACCACTTAGTGGGATGAGAAGCAGATCTCCTTGGAATAAATGAACCTTTGGTATTACTTGGTGACAGTTTTCTGAGTGCTTTCTTTTAGGGAATATATTTTCCAGTGTTTCACCAGGGCCATCCTTATTGGGTCAGTATTAAAGTCAGATAAGGTCCATATCTATCTTACTTTCTAGTTAATTCTCGATGAGACGACTTTGAGGGAGTTTCGGTAAAAGGTGCACTTATGTCAAGGGCCACGGGGGTCTCCTTGATGAGAGGCTACATATGAAGTTTGTTGTTGTGATCTACTTCTTTAATTTGCTTGTCTTTGCTCTGTTGAATGTGATTAGTAGAATTTGTCCATTGCGATCCGTTTGAGAAGAAATGATAAAGGGAGAAACCCTGACTTGATGTTGAGAATATTAATAGCAGTTGGTGTTAGCATGCCCAAGTCAAGTCGTAGAGCTGTCTTATAATATATCTGAATCATGTGTTTTGGCCCTTTTTGAGTTTGAAATAAAAGATCTATAGGATATAAGTAGTTATTGGGAGTGTGTAATGAAGAAGAAGTTGTACCCTTAAATTTTATAACTCATATTGTCCTTGAAATCCTTTTAGAGGATCAGAACTTTCCCTTTTCAATAGTTATTTCTGTTTGGTCCTAGCATCTCCTTAAGTGAAGTTGCCTCACCGGTGTAACTCCACTTTACGCGGAGCATTAGCCCTTGCTTGTCACATATAAATAGGCAGAATTTTCTTTGGATAGTCAAACAAATATATTTTTGGCTATTTTACCGACTAGTATCCTAGTTACTATATTACAGAGTGCAAAAGTCTTGAATAAGATGAGAGTGGCGCTTCGTCTTGTTCCATGTGTGATTTCACCAAGTGTTCGGATCTGCTCAGTTACTCTTTTGGCACATGCAACCATGGGTTTGATATTCTTTATGCATCTTAGTCTTGTATTGCGAGTGATTCCAATAATTTGACTGCCTGCGCTTCGTCTTTTGTCTCTCCGTTAGGAAGACAGAGGATAGATCTGATGGATTTCGGGGAAGTCGTGTATACTGTAGCTTCCTAATATAGTCAAAACTGGTGTAATTTTCCTGTGCCCATTAATGACATATCCTAAGGCTCCCCAAGAGGGCCATTCACATCGTCTTTTGATCCCGTATTTGAATATTATGATGTCATTAATAAAACTGATAACTTGGGCTTTGTTATCAGTGGGTCTTTTGTAAAGATAGTGGGTGTAAATCACGAAGAGACAGGTGAGAAGAGGGCGCCTTCAATTTCCACCAAGACTGCACTCATATGACGGTGCTTTGATGGTAAGGTACGAATTGCTTCTGCAAACACTCGCTGTTCTCTTACTTTTTGCTTTTTCCGTACCACGCCACCTCATGTACTAGTGTCATAACAGCATCCGTTATGCAGTAACCTGCCCTTCCTGCAAATGGTTCATTGGGGTTATAGTCTGGTTTTCCTGGCTCGGGGATCACCACTGGTATGCTCTCTCTTCCACTGGCCAGGGAAAATGCCTAGATTTAGGCATGTGTTAAAAATAGCTTCTATTTTGCTTGGGAATGTATTTCTCTTCGATAGTTCCTTAATCTACCCCATTGATATTAGGTCGGGCCCTTGGGCCTTATTTAGCTTTAACTATCGGTGGAAACATTTCAAGTAGTGTGAAGGCCTTCCGTGAAAGTTCTTCCCCTACGGAAATCTGTGAGTATAAGGTTTCACTAAAGATCTTAGTTTGGTCATCATGCAATTTAGACATCTTGAGGTTGACGGGTGGAATAAAGCATTTAAATGCTGTCCAAATAATGGAAGAGTCCAAGGATTCAAGAAACTAGTTCCAACAATTTGCTTTGGCCTTTGCAAGGGTATTTATGATTTCCTCTGGGGCTTTCCGTCTTTACGGGCAATTCATTGCCAACTTTCTCATTCTGCCCAACACAGTTTTGACTTCTGGAGTGAAATATCTATTTTACAGATAGCTGCCCTTTTTCCTTAGAGTGTGTTTAACGATTAGCATCTGAATTTGCTTTGTGACAGAGACGGTTGCCTTCTTTAGTGCCCGAGGGAATCTGTGCTGAAGCTTCGGGCCCAGGCGATCTAGTACTTTAAGTATTTTCAGCCAGTTGGTTATGGATTAGTCGGGGGTCAGTTGTAAGGGACTTTGGGCCCGAATTGCATATGTTTCGTCACGGGACTAACTGTCCGGGAGAGAGAAGGACTTGCAAAGATGACATCCACCGTGTTGCATCCTTGATGCGGGGATTTTTAAATCTCATTGAGGCAGAAAGGTCTGCTAGCTCAATGATAGTATAAATAGCAGCAGTGTCTGACGCGGCGTGTTGACCTGTCATGATCCGGGAAGTGAAAAATGGACGTGTGACATTTAGGCCTCCTATAGTGACACCCTTAAAACTGGCGCTAGAGGATAGGAGGTATTTCTGTGATATTTCAAGAGGCCCAGATGTGAGGTGTGCCGTATATGTTTATGGGGCATTGTAGATGTTTATGAGATCAATGATGTGTTTTCTGGATGTAGCTTTGATGCCTATTATATATCCGCCGTGCAGTGTATCAATATAGCCGATTCGGAACCTCGAGTCCATTTATTTGATGATGCGATTGCTAACGTATGTTACGACTCTCGCTCAGACAGGGAGTACTCCATGTTGGAGTAATCTCTACCGGTTCCTTATTTGTCGCAGGGGATGGTTAGAACTCACTAACTTCAAACAAATTAAATACTCCTCTAATGTTTGTAAGTCCACACGTACTGTGGGGATATTGGAATTCTTAGACCTTAATAATGACTTCTAACTTTTTATAGTGACCAAGTGTGGCTCTCAGCATAGCTAGTATTTTTGTACGTTGATGGAAGTAACTAGTATCTTCATTATAGCTGACGGTGACCATGTTTGTCAATTCCCGCCTGGTGAGCTTGTGATAGGGTAAATCTGATTCGAGGTCTCCAGAGCTGACTCTTGAACTCCTTGTTCGCTGTTTCTGCTATGGTTAATCCCCTGTTGGCAGCGGAATCATTTATATATACGACCGAGTATTCTTCAGTTCCCTAAGAGGGCTTGTGTTATTGAACCGAAGGAGGCTCTGAGTTCAGATTCTTGTTTTAGTTCGAGTGAGCGTTCTCGCTTGGCCGTCTTGTGGATTTTATTCCAAATAAAGGCCGGTAAATTCATTGTCTATATTTCCGTGGTGCATGGGGAAGTTATCAGCCAGGTTCTTGTAGTTATTCTGGACTGCAGGTGCAATTTAGTGGTTCGGAGTTGCTGGTAGGAAAGCCACTTGAAACAAGGTTTCTTGTACTGGGTTCTTTTCGTATTTCTGATTGAGTGAGATTATCTCATATACTGGCTTGGTGGTTGTTCTTTACGTGGGCATATGTGTTGCCCTTCTCTTGGATTTGGCCGCTCTCTTGTGGCATATACTGGGAGTGGTTAAAACTGGTGAGGTGAAACCTCTATTTAGTGAATAGGTGGTGTAAACCTGTGCTTAGTAAATAAGTAGCGGTATATTTGCTTTGGAAGAAAAGCTTGGCACAAGAAGTGTTACTGTCTTTCAGAATGTCATCCCAGTCAAAATGAGCATCTCCTTTGGTGGGATCTCTTGGAGAAACGGAGAATAGTGTGCTCTTCCGGCTTGATTCTTTGGTTTTGTTAATGAGTAAAGTTTCAAGGCTGGTTGGTGAAAGTCGGAGTGGGTGCTTCCCAAGATACATAACCCAAGGACTCGGGTCGAAAAGCATTAGAGATTAAAAAATTGTGATTGCTTCCATGTCCAATAACCCAAGGATGTGGATTATGAGTTACTTGAAGCGGATGAGTGTGGTATGAGTCGCCTCTGGGCACAGTTCAAGGAAAGTTTCGAACAGCTTATCTTGTCGGTCCCTTTCAGCTTGAGAAATCGAGTCTGAATATGGATTTTTTAAGTGACTAAGTTTCCTTTGGGCATGCAGAACCCTTTTTTCAATACATCCAGGTTAATTGAGTCGCCCTTTTTGGCTGGGCAAGTTAGTGGTAACTTCTATTGCGAGCCGCCGTCGGCTGCTCGAGAGTAGAAGATGCTTTTGATGGGCTTCACTATGGCCTTTAGTTCCTAAATCTCATCCGAAAAGAAAATGTTGGACCTTAGAATTACTTTCTGGGCTAGGAAGATGCGGTCGAGTTAGTATGTGGTCGACTTTTGCAGATTTGTGGTTTCAGCTGATTTGATGCAGAGCAGATGTAGATGAGATCGATAATGGTTATGAGCACGCTCACAAATGTAAGAGATAACTTCTAGCGAAAAGGACTCATCTCAGAAAGCCTTTTTGTGAGTGGAAGAGCTGGATATGGTAATATGGTATTATTCAAGCGAAACTGAGAATCAAAGAAGGTAAAGTTGACCGTGGTCGGGTAGCTGGGCTGCGTTAAGGGGCAACACCAGGTGGTTATTTCTATGTGGCTACATCTGACCATAGTTACTGGATTAGCTACCACAGTGAACCTGTACGATTTTAAGGTATCCCAGGCGGGTCCCGGGAGAAATTTACAGATGATTAATGAACCGAGGGGGATCTTGGGCCCCTCGGACACTTTACTTTCGGAAACGAGATTCCTGGATACAAGCTTTTCCATTCGATACTAAATGTGACGGTAAATCTCATTGTTATAACTTACTCGCCGCTTGGTGGTAAAGAGGCGAATGTACCCTTTCTGCTTTCATATGATGAGTGTCTCACTGTTTCTGCCGTGATTCAAACGGTACATGTTCTTACCCTAATAGAATACATGTGATGGTGTGGAACAGTTGCATCAAGTGCGTTGTACCAACTAGAATTAGATACTAATCATTGGACCTGTTTGCTCCATATACTTGACTACGAATATCCAGCATCTTAAGAACATTAAAAGAAAATCTATAGCGATTTAATAAGTATGACGATCACGCAACCCATGCATAGCTTTATTTTACAGAATTCTCCTGGGGACTTGAGACCGTTGAATTGTGACATCGTTAAGCTAACGTCTAGCTAACCGTTGCATCATCCGTCATATAATCTGTTATATGTTTGGTAATGGTACTAAAATACGGTGGTTAAGACAACATAAAGGTTAGCTACATTGTAGCCTACACCATTGTATTGCTACTGATATTAGATACAAGGGTTTGGTACTCACTATTCAAGCAGGACAAAATTTGCTAACAGTGGATACTGTTTTGAGGGAATCGATACTATGTAGCTTATTACCCAGTACATCTGGTTACTCAGTTCGACGGGAATATAATAATTAAAAAGTTTTTATGATTAATCTGGCTTATCGTTTCTAAGTCAGCTGGAAACGACAAACTTCATCAAAATAACCGGAACTATGAATGTCACAAGTCAAGCCTGACAGTACATCACACTAATTCCTGCAGATCAAATAATTAGGGCCGCGCTATTTAGGTAACGTAATTGACTGTACATACATTACGTATCGCATTTACGAAAATCAGCTGAGATGATATAACAAAGAAATAAGAAATTTTCATCTAGATTGAATCCCGGGACAGCATAATTTTTAATCAAGCAAGTCTATATTGATGTAACTAAAAGGATTTATTGAAAGTTTTTCTAGCAATTTCTCTTGTAGCCAGTGAGCACTGCATGTGATTTTATGGAATGGTTTGTAGGGGGATTGACCCCACCATCAATTGCGCGATGGCAGTTTTGATTACCAGTTAACTTGACCACAATAAAATATATATCTAAAATAAGCTACTCAAATTATTTTGTGTCTGCCTTGTGTTGAAGAACCGAATAGCTAAATTGTTGATTCGTTTCTGTCTAACGTGCTTAGCCTACATGTAGGTTATAGAGGCCCTTGGCAAAATCAGAAGGGCTAGAATTAGCACTGGTATTATTGCTTATTAATCTGATCCGGGTTGTGGCACGAGTCCATCACGTCTTACAACATCCAACTCTCAAGACATTACACAAGAACACAACAAGCTTCAACCAGTCACAAATAGAAATCTGATGACAATATATAGCCAATTAGAAAATAAATAGTACTATTATCCAAACTGTACGGCTACAGATTATTTCCATATCAGCTCATTAACGAGCATTGCAATATCTTTCCTGACTCTCTAAGGACATTAGTATTTTAATGTGTAAAGTCACATTGCTCAAATTGTCAAATCGTGCCATGGAGCCTTTTTTGGGGGATCTGCACTACATCATGCATCAAGCGGACAGTAGCATGTAATCTTGAGTTACTAATTATGATCGTATGGCCCAACCGCAGCCACAGTATAAACCTTAAATATCAACTTTCTTTGCACATATATTACCTAATGCTGATTGATAGCAAGTTATATCAAATTGTACTTACTATCGCTGTTGCTGATACAATTGCGAGATAACTGTGATTGAAATATGCAAGAATTCCTGTTGAATCAGACAATGCCTCTTCGATGCACCTCCATGCATAGAAGTATTTTCCGATGGCGGGCAGCCATAATAATAATACAAACGGCGCACATATGAATTAATTGATGCAAAATAGCCTATTATCATATTATTTAATATGTAGTTGGATGCATCATTTTGAGGGTCTAAGTGTTTTTGTCCGTTTCGTGTCCTTCAAATAACAGTAATTATGTAAACAGTACACAGTACACGCAATTTCGGGTTAAGTCCGCCATAACTCCAGCCTCTCTTGGATCCATAGGAATTTCATCACCAGATAATATGAGTTGCCCAATTTTCCAAAAGTGCCAAGAGCTTTATAAATGTTAAGATTTTATGATACTGGTGCTGTATCTGGCTACTAGTGAACATTCAAGATTTTATTTTACTATAACAAAGCCTAGTTCATGTGAAAGTAAAAAAAGACTTTAGGAAATGAAAATTGACCGAAGCAATAGAGATTACACAGATTGCAGATACATTAACCAATTCCTTACCTACTTGTAGCAATCTCTTTGGGTGTCTTCCTTGGACAAGTTTAAATCGGAATATCTCTTTTATGGCTCGTAAAGACTTTTAAAGTTTCAAAGTGAGTATGAAAATTACAATCTGTGTACCGCGTATTTAAAAGGAATTACAGACAGGGTGCGGAATATGCAATCTCGAGTCGCCGAAGAAGCAAGATTACACCATAAGAGAGATTTGAATTTTACTTCCGCTACTCATCTGCTGCTATTTTAGTATCATTACGATGCCCATTTGATGTTCCATAACCATGCAAAGGCAATGTCATCTATTGTTGCATACTGACACAGATGCCCTTCCAGAATTAAGCGAGGAACACTTCTGAGGACGCCAAAACCTCAGTAGTATATAAAGACTGCAATCCAGGATAACAACTCGTCAAATAATCATGATTCTTTCTGCTTTACTACTTCTGTGCCAATTTGCATTTATTCTTGCTGCGGGTCCAGTTCTAACAGCCAAGACCTTGATGTCAATTGTTAATACTTCTCTTGAGAAAAGAGATGATTGGCTATCAGAATACACAACAATGGCTGAATTATCAGCTCTGTTTCTCGCCACACAGGCAGCAATAAATGCTGCCTTGGCTGGAATTACTCCCACTATTGTGTTTTCCGAGTATATCCAAAGTGCATCAGATGATGCCTCTCTGCAAGCAACAAATTCATATTTGTCTGACACCATTGAATCAAGTGCAGTCACTGATGCCGCATCTTTAGCATTATCTCTGATTAATGGTAAAGGAACTGTAGATGTCACCGTTCCACTCAGTTCTGAATATGTTGCCTCAGCTACAGTGATACCACCTGCCACGGTAACTGTACTTATCGGTGTTGGTCTGGCTGTGGCTGAGGTAGATATCGAGTTTGAAGATGGTGGAACTTTGCCCATTAGAGGTACTGCGATTGTGAGTATCACAACTTCAACAGTTCTTACCACAACAGTTTCTGTTACTGTCACTGGAACTGTTGAAAATACTGCTACAGGATGGGCTACCAATACTGCTACAGAGCTTGCTGTATCATCTGGATTGATGTCGGCCTCAGCACTTAGCTCTCTGGTAGCAGAAAGTTTGGCATCTTCTTTCTCAGACCAGGTTTCATCTTCTGCTGCCGAAAGTGCTTCCTCATTAGCATCCGAAAGTGCTTCTTCCTTAGCAACAGCAGCTGCTACAGATTCTGAAGTCACCACTACAGCTACAGCTACAGTTTCAACAAGTACTGAATCAACGTACACCAATACTGTGACTCAAACGGTTTTGCAAGATGCTACTGCCACAATACTGAGACTAGGATTTTTAATGGAAGCAAACCCATTCAAGAGAGACTTGGGTAAGAGAGACAATATTGGGGATGTCATTACAGTCACAACCGCTACTCCTGTTATTATTGCTGTACCTGTCACTATTCCGTTTACATTTGACAATTTCGTTGTTGCAAGTGCCGTGGCTTCAGCACTGCCAACAACAACCACTACTTCAGAGAATGATACTACAACTACTACTTCGGAGGATGATACTACAACTACTACTTCGGAGGATGATACTACAACTACTACTTCGGAGGATGATACTACAACTACTACTTCGGAGGATGATACTACAACTACTTCTGATGATCCTGCAACAACCACGTCTGATGATCCTGCAACAACTACGTCTGATGATCCTGCAACAACTACTTCAAATGATCCTGCAACAACTACGTCTAATGATCCTGCAACAACTACGTCTAATGACACTGCAACAACTACTTCTAATGACACTGCAACAACTACGTCTAATGACACTGCAACAACTACATCAGGTGATACTGCAACAACTACTTCTAATGACACTGCAACAACTACTTCAAATGATCCTGCAACAACCACGTCTGATGATCCTGCAACAACTACTTCAAATGATCCTGCAACAACTACGTCTGATGATCCTGCAACAACTACGTCTGATGACACTGCAGCAACTACTTCTAATGACACTGCAACAACTACGTCTGATGATCCTGCAACAACTACGTCTAATGATCCTGCAACAACTACGTCTAATGATCCTGCAACAACTACGTCTAATGACACTGCAACAACTACTTCTAATGACACTGCAACAACTACTTCTAATGACACTGCAACAACTACTTCAAATGATCCTGCAACAACCACGTCTGATGATCCTGCAACAACTACGTCTAATGATCCTGCAACAACTACGTCTAATGATCCTGCAACAACTACATCAGGTGATACTGCAACAACTACTTCTAATGACACTGCAACAACTACTTCAAATGATCCTGCAACAACCACGTCTGATGATCCTGCAACAACTACGTCTGATGATCCTGCAACAACTACTTCTAATGACACTGCAACAACTACTTCAAATGACACTGCAACAACTACTTCTAATAACACTGCAACAACTACGTCTGATGATCCTGCAACAACTACGTCTAATGATCCTGCAACAACTACATCAGGTGATACTGCAACAACTACTTCTAATGACACTGCAACAACTACTTCTAATAACACTGCAACAACTACGTCTGATGATCCTGGAACAACTACGTCTGATGACACTGCAGCAACTACTTCTAATGACACTGCAACAACTACGTCTGATGATCCTGCAACAACTACGTCTAATGATCCTGCAACAACTACGTCTAATGACACTGCAACAACTACTTCTAATGACACTGCAACAACTACGTCTAATGACACTGCAACAACTACATCAGGTGATACTGCAACAACTACTTCTAATGACACTGCAACAACTACTTCAAATGATCCTGCAACAACCACGTCTGATGATCCTGCAACAACTACGTCTAATGATCCTGCAACAACTACGTCTAATGATCCTGCAACAACTACATCAGGTGATACTGCAACAACTACTTCTAATGACACTGCAACAACTACTTCAAATGATCCTGCAACAACCACGTCTGATGATCCTGCAACAACTACGTCTGATGATCCTGCAACAACTACTTCTAATGACACTGCAACAACTACTTCAAATGATCCTGCAACAACTACGTCTGATGATCCTGCAACAACTACGTCTGATGACACTGCAGCAACTACTTCTAATGACACTGCAACAACTACGTCTGATGATCCTGCAACAACTACGTCTAATGATCCTGCAACAACTACGTCTAATGATCCTGCAACAACTACATCAGGTGATACTGCAACAACTACTTCTAATGACACTGCAACAACTACTTCAAATGATCCTGCAACAACCACGTCTGATGATCCTGCAACAACTACGTCTGATGATCCTGCAACAACTACTTCTAATGACACTGCAACAACTACGTCTGATGATCCTGCAACAACTACTTCTAATGACACTGGAACAACTACGTCTGATGATCCTGCAACAACTACTTCAAATGACACTGGAACAACTACATCTGATGATCCCGCAACAACGAAAACTCTTGCTCCTTTTCGGAATTCTACAACTACTACTGGTTCCTCTTCACAAAAAGTTACTTCATCGCAAACAACTATTGTGATTACTTCTGACTGTGATAGTCAACCATGTCGTGTTGTGACAGTTACTTCTGTTGTTCCATCGGTACCAAAACATGGTACTCCAACTGATGGGCTAGGTGATGGCTCGAACTCTGGGTCTGGATCAAATTCTGGCTCTGGTTCTGGTGCTGATGCTGGTTCTGTATCTAACTCACGTTCAGGTTCAGATTCTGACCCTAAGCCTGGTTCAGGTTCAGGCATTGGTTCTAACATTGGTTTCAACTCCGGTTCAGGTTCAGGTTCGGGTTCAGACTCTAACTCTGGTTCCAGCTCGGTGTCTAACACTGGTTCTTACACTGGTTCTGGCTTAGTTTCAAATCCTGTTTCGAGCACTGGTTCTGATTCTAACTCAAACTCCGGTTCTAACTCAGGTTCTAACTCAAACTCCGATTCTAACTCAAGTTCTATTTCTAACTCCGGTTCAGTCTCAGAATCTAGCTCTCCAAGCCGGCAAGGAGTAAAGTCTTCTACTACTTTATCCATATCTGTTGAATCACCAAGTTTGCCTGTTCTTGAATCCATTCAGCAATCGAACGCTGCCAAGAAAATACCCAATCCTTTTGGAGATTTGATTGCGTTGGTTATCAACCTTTCTTTATAAATGAATGACTAAGTTTTATTATTGTTGTTAAAAAGTTCCTGGTAGTTTACCTTTAATAATAGCATGAATGTGAAACAAACTAAATTAATTATATATATAAATATCATGTCTTTATTTAGCTTTTAGGTGGCTCATACCGATGCAAGATCAAAGTGCACCAAGACAAAACCAAGCTCCTTCTTACGGAAATTATGCTAGTATTTTATCAATTTTGTTTGTCTTTGGCAATTGTGCCTCTACCTTTTATCCGTTGAGCTTTATCTTTTTCCGAAATAACCAATTTACAGCTGATAACTAATTCCAATAGGCCTTAGTTATTCTCTGATGAGAGATTATTTCATTCCCTTTTCAAGTATAAATAGTTCGACTTTTCTCTGAATTGTCAAGCGAATATATTTTAGCTATTTTACCAACTTCGTATCCTAGTTTGTTGAGGTTGAACACTACGAGTAAGTCACTGATACCCTCCTGACATATCGAATAGAATCAAGCCAAAAACGGTGCATAACTACTCTAAAACGGACTGGTTAAAGGTACGTGCAATACTAGACAAGCGTCGGTTCGCAAGCGCCATCCACACAGAGGATGAATTAAACAGGGTATCCGCCAAGTTAACTCAGACTCTAAGGCAACTAATTGACAGAAACACTCCGATGAAACTAGTAAATAGCCGTTCAAAAAGGTGGTTCACTCAAGAAGTCAGAGACGCGTATCGAACTGTCACTAGCCTCGCAATGGACGATCCAGAACGAAGCAATGCTCAAAATGCCTTTCAGGAAACTGTTCAAAAAGCCAAATCCAAGTGCTGGAATGATTTCCTACTCAAGTTGGATCACACCACCATCTGGACTGCTTACCGATACACAAACCCAGCAAAGCGCCATAGAATGATGAAACTGTACGAGGAACAACACGAAGCCTTCGGCAAAACCTTTTACCACAGATTACCGTGGGTGAGAGCCTCACGCCAGCTTCATTCCAACCGCACAACACTCATTGGGACGACATCGAACCAATAACGAAGGAGGAAATATTCAACACCATCAGATACCTAAAGCTCAAAAAAGCCCCAGGTCCTGACCAACTTACCGTTGGTCAAATCAGGGAGCTTTGGCAGGGGAAAGCCTTCTCTGACCAGTTGGAATTGATCTACAACGCGTGCCTCAAACTTGGAGCATTCCCCACACAGTGGAAAACTAGCATCACGGTAGTAATCCCGAAACCAGGAAAAGCCAATTATGAGACACCAAAATCATTTCAACCAATCAGCTTACTCAATATACTTGGGAAAATCTTCGAGTCAATCATGACCCAAAGATTGGTCGCCAGGGGGCAGGAGGTTTGGGGGGGCAGGAGGTTTGGCCGAATGGAAAACACCTCATGCCTTATGGAGGGCGCATCATGAGGTAGTTACCGGGTTCGAGCCCCACCAAACCGCCCCAATACTCAAGAAAGTCTCCAGAAAGAGCACACTACGCCTCAGAAGGGCAATACAAGGAAGTCTCGCAAACGAGCAATGAACGACCCCGACGAGTCGTGCGCCCATCGTCACGAGATTCAGCGGCCGGATAGCGCCGGCATTTAGCCGAAGGATGGCCAGGCTTCTCGCATAACCAATAGCCAGTCACGTTAAACCACTAACAACACTGCTCCCATTGAAGTTTTTCAGCCCATATAACCGTTTAGGGTTATAAAGGGTTTTCTTCAATAGAATGCTGCCTCAGGATGTTCCTGAGTGAAAATATATCTGTCGAATCACCGTGTTTCCGGAGACAATATATAGCTAAATACAGAACTAAATATACTTAACTTAACTTTGGTCGCCAAAATCCAACTCCCATCTTACCAATTTGGGGGGCGCAAAGGTTACTGCGCAACGGATGCGGTTACAACCTTAGTAAATAATCTCAAGGTCCATGCCCAGACTCACCTCATGGACAACCAGAAAATGCCACTAAACCACTCCAATCACTCTGGAGCAGTCCTAGTTGACATTGAAGGTGCCTTCAACAACATGAGCCACCCGATCCTACTACAAAAGATGCAGGCCGTCGGAGCTCCACCCGAGATAATCAATTGGACTAGCAACTTCCTTCAAAACCGAAGCACTCAGCTAAAAATTGATGGACAGTTATCAGACCAGCACCTCCCCGTTACGTTCGGAGTCCCACAAGGCTCTCCAATCTCTCCAATCCTCTTCATGATCTACACCCACGACCTCTACAACCGGCTTTAGCGGAAAGGGGCAGTGGCCCTAGGATTCATTGACGACATTACAATTGTCAAAACGGGATCCCGTGGCGATATTGAGCATACCCTTCAGCGATGCTTACAGGAATGCCATCAATGGGGTCAAGAGAATTTCACAAGCTTTGACTATGGCCCGAAACTACAATACATACGATTCTTCCCGAATCGAGGACGGTTACCGAACTGTGAATCCAGCCTCCAGCTTCCGGACGGAGGACGAAAGGAGGAAACCAACGAGGTCAAGTTATTAGGCATTACCCTTGATTCAAGACTCAGCTTCAGGAGCCATCTAAAACAAACATTGTCCAAGATGCGCCGTACTGCTGAACAAATAAGGTACTTAAGCCGAATGACACGAGGAACCACGGGACGCACCACGATAATATTGTTCAAAACGTGTGCAGTCCCAATCATATCGTATGGACTCGAGGTGTTCTATAACAGCATGACAAAAACCCAATGGGGTCAGGTCAGTGTGATATTCAACTCAATCCTACGGCTGGCTCTAGGCCTCCTCAGACCCACATCCACCCCGATCATCTATATCGAAAGTGGTATTCCACCACCAACGATCCTACTCAAGTCCTTGGCAATAATGAAATCCATGAGATGGTTCATGAATACATGACCCAAAGTGCAAACGATGCAGAATTCACTCCCGCTCCATCATACATAACCTCCAATGTCCAGAGCTCTTAGAAGCTCGAATTCTATCACGCATTGATGACATACTAGATTCCACCCATGGCATACACAATACGCTTGGAAAAGTGTTTGCGAATCGGTTCATGAGTTTAGTTTTACCAGAACATGATGAGATTCAGCGGTCACATTCGACAACAAGGGTGACCAGGCTTCTTACGCAATCAATACAAGCACTACCTATCAACAATATGACTGCTCTCATTGAAGCTTTTAATCCCAAGCAACTAAATGAGGGTTGACAAAGGGTTTTCTTCAACAGCAATGCTGCCTCAGGATGTTCCTGAGTGAAACTATATCTGTTGAATAACCGTAATGCCGGAGACAATATATAGCTAAATACAAATATAAATATTATTATTATTATTATAACCGTTGTGGAGCCTTCTTGGAATGAATCACGATGCCGTGCATCAGGTGATTAATATTGCAATCTTCAGTTAGTTGATTTCATCGTAAACCTCCTTCACCAACACTATAAACCTTATATATCACATTTCTACGCATGTATTACCTAACGCTTATTAATAACGATTAAATATGCTTACTATCGCAGGGTAAAGAAATGCGGAAGAACCCCTTTAGAATTGTAAAATGGCTGTTAAATGCATTTCTATGCATAGAAGCCATTTGATGGCTCGGATAATGATAACGTACATGGGAATATATTAATACAACAGATCAGCCTATTTTCATACTATTCAACATTGTATCTGGTTGAATTTTTGATGCTTGGCAATTTCTTAAGCAGTATATTTCCTTCGATCCGGTATCTTTTCAAGTAATGCCATATATGTAAATATTAGAGTCCATACAACTGCAGATGGGGTAATATTCTTATTTTCATTTGATTCCGCTTTAAGAAATTGAATTCACACTTGGATGCATATGAAGTTTATGACAAGGGAATAATGGATATTAAATTTATTAAAAGGAAAGAGCGTTTGACATGTGAAGATTTTCCGATACTGGATCTGTATCTGGTTATTTGTGAATATTAAGAATGCGATTTTACTATAACAGAACCTAGTTCATGTGGAAGTAGAACAAGACAATAGAAACTAGAATTTGATATAGGCATGGAAAATAGAGATTACACTGGCTGTGGTTCTGTTGACCAGTTCCTTGCCTACTAGTAGCAGTCACATTGGGGCACTAGCTAGGACTATTTTAAATTGAAATATTTCTTTTATGGCTCGTAAAAATTTTTAGAGTTTAAAAGTAAATATGAAAATTACTTTGTGTACCATGTATTTGAAATTAATTACAGCCAAAGTACGGAATACGCAATCTCAAATTATCAAAGAAGCAAGATGCCACTATAAGAAAGATATTCATTCTGATTTCATCACTCATTCATTACTATTTTAGTATCCTTGCGATGTCCTGTTAGAGTGTTATAACGGCATGCAAGGGTGAATTCTTGCATTATGACACAGATGCTTTTCCGGCATTAATAGAAGAGAGTTCGTTTTCGAGAATGTCTATACCTGAATACTATTTAAAACTACTAGTCGGGAGATTCTTGTTTAACCAAATATGATTCTTTCAGCTTTACTGCTATTGTACCAATTGGCTTTTACTGTTGCCTCTAGACCAGATTCATCACCAAATAACTTGATTTCAATTATCGATACTTCTTTTGGCAAAAGAAATGCTTTAGCGAAATATTCATCCTCTGTCACATCTTCAGCACTTTCTATGGCTTCCGAAGCTGCACTGAGCCTTGCCTTAGCTCAAACAACTACCGTCAGCATGAATTTTTCCAAGTTTACTCAGAGTGCTTTAGACGATGCGTCTCTGGAAGTAACAAATGTATACTTGTCCGATACCCTTGAAGCAAGCGCAGCATCTGATGCCGCATCTTCAGCACTATCACTGGTTGTTGCTGGTGAAACAACTGCGGAAGCCACCGTTGCACTCAGTACTGATTATGTTGCCTCAGCTACAGTGACACCTGCTTCTGCACGTGCATTTATCGGTATTGGTGTTGGTATAGCTGAGATAGATCTTGATTTTGGTAACGGCGTCATTTCCACCATTGCATGTACTACAAGTGTGACACTCACTGTTGTAACAGATATTAGCTCTACTATTTCTGCTACTGTTACTGAAACTGTTGAAAATACTGCTACAGGATGGGCTACTAATACTGCCAGTTCAATGGCTTCATCTTTTGGAACTTTACTGGCCTCCGAGCTTAGCTCTCTAGTCGCAGAAAGTTTGGCATCCACTTTCTCAGACCAGGTTTCATCTTCTGCTGCCGAAAGTGCTTCCTCATTAGCATCCGAAAGTGCTTCTTCCTTAGCAACAGCAGCTGCTACAGATTCTGAAGTCACCACTACAGCTACAGCTACAGTTTCAACTAGTACTGAATCAACGTACACCAATACTGTGACTCAAACGGTTATGCAAGATGCTACTGCCACAATACTGAGACTAGGATTTTTAATGGAAGCAAACCCATTCAAGAGAGACTTGGGTAAGAGAGATGATATTGGTGATGTTATTACTGTCACAACTACTACACCGGTTGTTGTTACCGTACCTGTCACTATTCCGTTTACATTTGACAATTTCGTTGTTGCAAGTGCCGTGGCTTCAGCACTGCCAACAATAACTACTCCGGAGGACAATACTAAAACTACCACTCCGGAGGATGATACTACAACTACTACGCCAGAGGATAATACTACAACTACTACTCCAGAGAATGATACCACAACTACTACTCCAGAGGATGATACTAAACCTACTACTCCGGAGGACAATACTACAACCACTACTCCGGTGTTCAATAGTACAACTACTACTCCGGAGTACAACACTACAACTACTACTCCAGAGGATGATACTACAACTACTCCTCCGGAGGATAATACTACAACTACTGCTCCAGAGGACGGTACTACAACTACTGCTCCGGAGTACAATACTACAACTACTACTCCGGAGGATGATACTAAAACTATCACCTCAGAAGATGACACTACAACTACTTCAAATGATCCTGGATTGACAGTTCTGTCCAAATTTCAGAATTCTACAACTTCTATTTGTTTTTCTTCACAAACAGCCATTTCTTTGCAAACAATCATTGTGACAACTTCTGACTGCGATACTCGACCATGTCATGTTGTGACAGTTACATCTGTTATTCCATGGGTACCAGAACATGGTACTCCAACTGATGTGCCAGGTGATGGCTCGAACTCTGGGTCTGGGTCTAATTCAGATGCTGGCTCTGGTTCCAATACAGGTTCCAACTCCGGTACTGGTTCTAGCACTGGCTCTGGTGCTGATTCTAACTCCGGTTCTAACACTGGGCCTGGATCTAACTCTGGGTCTAGATCTAACTCTGAGACTATTTCTAATTCTGGATTAAACACTGACTCTGGTTCAGAATCTAACTCTTATTCAAACACATGTTCTAACTCTAGTTCTGACTCTAGATCCAACTCTCCAACCTCACAAGCACCTGATATTTCTACTTTATCTTCGTCAGTTCAGTTGCAAAGTTCTCAAGTCATTGCGTCATTTCAACATGCCAATACTGCAAAGAAAATACCTATTCCATTTCAAGACTTAATTATATTTGCCATCAACCTTGCATTATGAGCAAATCGCAAAATTTTATTAGCTTGAAGACTAGTTTTTCATCTGTCGCAGAGTTTTCTTTCGACGACTACATAGCAGCACCGTCCTTAGTCTTCGACGGCGAAGTATAAATCTCCTATAGGAGCCTAGTATAGCTATAGCCTTAAATAAATATTATTATTATTATTATTATGCTATGATGGACTATACGTACTTGCGTAGTGCACTACTTGCTGTGCATATCCTACATGGCAAATACCTGCTGATTTGACACACGTGAGTGTATCCAAGCACAAAAATTCAGAGGTCCCATAAATGCGAAATATGAACTAAAAATGTGTATGAATTGTTCTGCACACAGGTTATCTACGAAGGATCCTTCAAACCCAAAGCAAACTGGTAATGCCTTTATCAGCAGCGTTGGGCACTGTTAAAAATATTCTCAGATCTATTAGGTAGAGAAGAATATTCTCCTTTAGGCTTTAATAATCAGATACAGTAGTGTGGGTTGGTATGATTATAATTATAATAATCATTATTATTGTCTCTCGATACACAATGATTCGACGAATATATTCTCATTCAGGAAAATCCTGAGGCAGCATTACTGTTGAAGAAAACCCTCTGTCAACCCTCACTTGGTTGCTTGGGATTAAAAACTTCAATGGGAGCAGTCATATTGTTGGTACTCAGTGCTTGTATTGACTGTGTAAGAAGCCTGGTCACCCTTGTTGTCCAATGCGACTGCTGAATCTCATTATGTGTTGGATGAGTCTTGCTCCAACACGTTCTGGTAAAACTTAATGAGTTTGTGGACTGATTTTTGGTCGGCAAACACTTTTCCAAGTGTATTGTGTATGCCATGAGTGGAATCTAGTATTTCATCAATGTCCGATATATTCCAGCTAAGAGCTCTGGATGAAGATCATTTATAATGGTTATCATATATAATGGAGGGAGATTATGTTCCACATCTTTTGCATTTCGGGTCTTTATTGCCAAATAGATTGATGAACAAGCCTGTAGGAGAAATGGTTCCTTGATATCATCAGTTGTTGCAATATCTAAAGACCCTTACAGTCTGAAACAACGGATTAAATCTCCCTTAGTGCATGGCTTGACTCTGGGTAGTACGACAAACAGCATAGCCTGGTTATGATAGGTCGTTTGAAACTAATTGTCAGATCCAAGCACTTAGCCGCATCACTTACAGATCTCGATGACGCACTACACTAATATTGTCTAAGACATACACAGTACCTCTTGTCCACTACGGACTGGAAGTCATCTATGACATGTCAAACCCCAAATATAAACCATCAGAGATTTTCTAGAATATTTCATTTCAAACGACACAAGGTATTCTAGAGCTTTCTTTAGGCAGAATCCTCAACATTGCAGCAAAATCACACCAGATCCAGCTACACCTAAGACGCATTACCATTGATAGATGCATCCAATGGTTTATCAAGATCAATTCACAAAATACGCTCAAAAGAAAAGCACTAATAAATAGTGCAAGGGGTAATATATCGTGACTTCTACTTACCGCTTATTTGAGGAATACCTAATGTCCTTGAGATCAGTGCACCATACCAAAGGCCGTTTGACAAAGTCACTTCCAAGATAAATTACAAAGTAGAAATAATAACCCCGACCAGGTCAGGGTAGCTGGTATACCCATCGCTGTACACAAGCAAAAAAAATATGGGCCCTCGTAGAACAAATAACCGAGGAATTTACCAAGGAATGATAAAACAAGAGTATACCAAGGTGAGTACTCTTCGGATCCACTGAATTACTCTTCAGAACACTAATTCAATATGTTTCATGTCAAGTTATGACATGTCGCTTCTCTCAAAAGCTTTGGATGAGCACAAAAACACCACATACACAACCAGTAAGATTCTCAATGGAAACTGTCTAGTCATCTTCCATGGCCGATCCTGTTCACGTTTAGAGGCCATTTAGTCCAAGAAACAATAGACGAGACACCATGAATAAACATTCGTTATGTTTTATGTCATGATTTAAATTACATTGAGAATCATCATGTTCACTAGCTTTGGAAATTTTGGAACCAGACACTGTTAATCAGGTCTACAAATGATCAATGTATTTTGCTTTTTTTATCGGATTAGAATGGACGATAGAATATCCCAGGCATTCTTGACGTTTAGTCTCCCGGGTACTTTTCTGCCTGCCCTTATATAGTCGTTCATCCAGATTAATTCTTTCTCCAGAAACTGAACTATTACTGGTATTCACCTTCAGGTAGCTTAATGGCTACGTATCGCGTTAGAGATCCAATATCTAATCCAGTAGTTAATTTTACAACAGAATAGGATATTGTGCTACCATATAGGCTGATATCCTTTATTTGATTATTCTGTTGCAGAGGATCTTGAATCGCACTATGAAAAAAGAGGATTTCTTCCACTTGTAGATGGTTTTGATAGATGGTTTTCACTAATTACTCATCACATTTGACATTCAAGGCAGAAAGAGATAATCCAAGTTATTTGCAACTTATCCGCACGCCTGGACACAATATATAGGTTGTGTGTAGTTACTGATTGCCTCGAGTACTACAGTCCACTTTATCCCATCCAGCACTGCATCATCAAAAAAAATCAGATTGGCCCATATCGTGGTGCTAGAACCTAACCCTTGAATATAGATATGACCAGTGACCTGGTCAGCAAGTTGTTCCGATGCATATTCAATGATGACTCTATGAAAATCATTAACTGGTATAAACAGATGATTTAATCAGTATAAAGCGAGCATAGGGTCAATCTTTGGTAATCCTGTCATGACTACGGATAAAAAGACAGATTATCCGCAATTTTGTAAAAGCAAGCCACTCCACTCATGAGCTATGTGAACCCACTCCACTCGGAAGCACTGGAAATCCTCAAACGGAAACTTATTCTAATTGGCCAATTAGTGAGGTGCAAGTTTTTTGTTCCACGCTAAATAAAAGCCTCGGGTGGTTCATATGAGGCGTCTTGAAATCATTACAGAATCCTTGCTCCTTCAGTAGTAGGAAACTTACATACCATATATAACATGTTACCCAAGATATTCAAGTACATCAAAGAGGTACATACCTCCGTCACTCAAATCAGTTACCATTCTGTCACCAGACAGGAAGACCTCAAATCAATTGGGATTCACAAATTAGTGCCGGACAATGAAAAGCCTTATATTCATAGTGCACTAAGCGAATCACCAGACCAATAACTTAAATTACAAGCAACCATGTCCACTTGTAGTTTAGTTGAAAGCCCATCAATTTCCCAACCTTAACTTTAATGGATCTCTAGAACCAGCCACAAGGGTTTATTCACTTCCAAAAAGCTTGCCCCAACTTGGAGGTGCGTAGTATCAGTCATTGAATCATCAGCATTCCTTGGCAACGCAGTAAGGCTATATGCCTCAGGTAAATATATTATTATTATTGTCAATAGAATCTTGCCAAAAATTATTTGGCCAGTCAGGCGACGGGTAATACAATGTATACATTGCATAAGACTAATTCATTTGCTACAGATGGGTGCCTAATATTGCTTACTAATGAGATATCTACGAAATAATTTGTACCATTGTTTATAATTATTACTAATTAATATAAATTGGTATGTTTATATTATGAAATGTTATTTATTTATTTATTTATTTCATCTACACTGATTCATTATTTCTACTACTGCAATGGATTTTAAACCTCAATTGGATATAGTACGAGATCGAACTCTAATGCACAAATAAGGGCCAACATGGCACGACATTACAATGCCGTTTGATATACAGAAGCAATATCCAAAGACGGAGATTGCAACTCCATAAACTGTGCTTCCTTTGAGAAGCCAGTCATGTTTTTTTAACACATGGGATAATCAAGTGAGTTGAGGTCGTTTTAGTACTTGCTTAAGAATAAATAACAAGTAATTACGCAAACTGATTCGCACATGTAATCTCATTCATTAACACAGCTATTGACAATTGCAAATTAATTTCTTAGAATATTTTGTATATTAAATAGTTAGAAGCAGGAGCTTTTGGCGAAATACAATAGTTGTATTTGCCTAGTCTTGTCCATTGTATTGAGTTCTACACTTCAAGATGCACACAAAACCAGATGGAACAAACCTTTGAATTTCAATTATATGCCATTAAATTATTACTGATGATGCACTTTATCAACTGCAGACCAGTGTTAGCTCTATTAGCTCCACGGTGCAGCCAATTTTTTCCAGTATTCAATAGTCTGAATTTGCCATATAGAATTAGTTTTTAGCTCATAAGGGACAATCAAGGCACAAATATATAGATATCTTCAAACAATTATGCCTACTAGAGGTCAATTAAAAAAGGCTGGCAAATTAGCCTAAAGAAGTTACGCCTGTTGGCAGCTGAGAAACTTTTCGGTTTGTAATGCTAGGCTTATTATAAAACAAAATGACACATATTAAAGGTACTGTGATAAATATAGAACCACATTATACTCATTAGAGAACTAGTGAACAGCATTAGCTACTAATGTGTATTCAGGGTGACTCCCTTGCATCGGCTCTCAAAATAGATCCGATGAAAATAGTTACTATAACCATTAGCATGATTTTTGTGCAGCTGAAATTCTCAAGGGGTCTCATTTCTAGCTAGTGGGCCAATATTAGATTTGAGCAATTGAGGCTGTAGACAACTGGCAAACCCCATTATTACATAGCGAGTGAACAAACAAGAGATAACATTAAAAAAAAATAGATTTATTGGTTCATCTGCCTAAGAAATAGCCTATATAATAGACACAATGGCTATTTCCTATGCCGTGACTTTACAAGCCCATGTGGTGGGTTGTCTGTAAGTTTCATGCTGGATTTTTGTATACATGCGCAGAAAGTGATTTACGTGCAGGGTAAGATAGGTGTGAGATCTTATATACCCGATATCAAACCATCAGTCGGAATATTATACAGATGAAATACACTAGCAATCTTGGGTTGCAAGTAATCTATCCATAGAGCCCATTAATTGGCATCGAAGACAAGGTACATATATAAATTGTATAGTACTGCCAAGCATGTCAGTTAAATTCGCTAGTGCATGGTGTATAATTTCTGCAAGTCGTATCTCCATCATGCACCTGTCCAAATATTGCTACAAATCTCTCATGGGGCAAGTATGATCAAGATAACATATGCATACATTCTGCTAATCAAATGCCAAGAATAAAGACATTGCCAGCTACATTAGTGTCAATCAGCTCTCACCCGAAGGAGAATATATTCAGCAGGCGGCAGGTACTAATACCATATGTGAATACCAAATGATGAACAAATGTTGTCAGTTTCGGAAGCTTGTAGACAGACAGAATGACGGGATAGGCAATTGCAGTTGCACAAATAGAGTATATTTTCGACCAAAAGAAGAAGGTGGTTTCAATGGAGTATTTTTGGAATGGCGTGAAAATTGGGTGTATGCGGTGTTGTACCGAATCAGTTGCCAACCGAAAATATGGGGTAGCTGAATATCATGAAGGGGGAGATTCCACAGTAATAAAATGTTTGTGTAGTTTGTAAAAATACGAATATGTACAATTGCTATATGCTGTTATTCAATCTACTAGAACCCCAATGAAAAAATATCATTCTACCAAGAAGCTTGGCCATATGGTTTGGTCACGTGGAATCCCTCCGGGGAGTTGGCTGGTGTTTACCATTTTGTCTTTACTGCATCACATAGTTGGTGAACACTAAATACAACCACTAACAATTTTTCGCACATGATGGAGACTATCTTCAACCATGTAGAATGCGAAAAGTTCATGGCTAAATGAATGCTTTCCTTCCGATGTCGATGAAGGTGGAGCAAAGTCGCCTGATGATCATCATTAGTGCCTTGATGCTCTGCATGTATTCGATATGCAGTGCGGTTCGCGCATGGGGATACATCCCAATATCATCGACACTCCTTCATTTCCAACATCAGAAAATGTATATATAAACAGTCTTTCTTCACAGAAAATATTCATCACTACAATGCTCTATCCAGTCGCTTTAGTATTCTCTGCCTTGGCTCTCAATTCCGCCGCTGCCGGTGTCACAAGTCCTTACTTGAACACCACATCCACCACTACTGTCTCCCAACTGGACACTTCTTCTGACGACGCTAGTCTGACCACCTCGTCATCTATCTCCACTACCTTTAACCCAGCTACCTTCACTGATGCCACGGAGCTTGCTTCCGCTTCCGCTTCTGTGATAGCTTCTGCTGCTGCTTCCGCTTCCGCTTCCTCAAGTGCTTCTCAATTAGCTAGTGACGCTTTCAATGCTGGGGTTGCTCACACTACTGGTGTCTTCCTTGTTAAGAGAGCTGGTGTTTCTGCTGCTACTGCAACTGCCATTGCTATTGCTGACAGAACCGTGGTTGCCACATTAAACAACACCGTCGGTGTTGCTGCTGCTACCGCTACTGCTACTGCTACCGCTGTTGTCGGTGAGGACAGCAATGACAACAGCACTACTACCTCTTCTGACGACAACTCCAGTATTACCACCCCTATTGACACCACCACCACTACCTCTACCGTCACCGACGACAACACCAGTGACGACAACACCACTAGTGACAACAGTGATGCTTCTAGTGAATTCACTACTAGCACTACTACCGAGACTTTCAGCTCAGAAACCGTTGTTGTGACCATTACCGATTGTGGAACAAGAGACTGCAGTGTTGTGACCATCACTACTGTTGTTCCTTGCACCACTCAACCAGAGCCAATTACCATCACTGCTCCATGTACCACCACTGAGGATGAATCTAACCCAGAACATACTCCAGAGTCTAACCCAGAGTCTAACCCAGAGTCTAACCCAGAGTCCAAGCCAGAATCTAACCCAGAATCTAACCCAGAGTCTAACCCAGAGTCTAACCCAGAGTCTAACCCAGGTTCGAAGCCAGAATCTAACCCAGAGTCTAACCCAGAATCTAACCCAGAATCTAACCCAGGTTCGAAGCCAGAATCTAACCCAGAATCTAACCCAGAGTCTAACCCAGAGTCTAACCCAGAATCTAACCCAGAATCTAACCCAGGTTCTAACCCAGAATCTAACCCAGAGTCTAACCCAGGTTCGAAGCCAGAATCTAACCCAGAATCTAACCCAGAATCTAACCCAGAATCTAACCCAGGTTCTAACCCAGAGTCCAACCCAGGCTCTAACCCAGGTTCTAACCCAGCTCCTCTGTCTATGACCAGTAAGATTACTGGAACTGAGTCTGCGTCACCAGCTGTTCAGACTGCCAATGGTGCTAGAAGAGTTCAAATTCCTCTTTACAATTTGTATTCCTTCATCAACACCTTTCTTCTTTAGATGGGTTTAGTTTTTTTTATTGGGCAGCTTAATCACATTCGTTTCAATCTTCTTCTGATTATATTTTGATATTCTATTGTTTTTTTAATTTTTCTAATTTAATTTTGATTTTCTTGTTTTAGACAATACAGTTCGTCTGTTGTGGAGATATCAACAAAGGTCGATATTTTTTATAGTTTAATAATTTGATATCTATAATTTCAATTGTAATTTTAAATTTTTATTGATGTGCACCAAGAATCATATTATATATTTCTTTATAAATTTGTCACTTTGATCCATGCATCCCTGTATTCCTTCCTCGTGTAGTGATTATATTTATATATTCAATAATTAATATAACTATATCCATTGATTGTAAAATAAAATAGTCACGTAATCCCTAGAATATTGTAAATGGTACTTGGTCCATGAAAGTTACTTAGGCAAACTGGGTGAGTTTCCAGTACCAATTCGGTTGTTTCACCCCCTAAAACCAAATCCGGCACACCGTCTTAAACTAATTTTTGTGATGAACCAAGTACTAAAACAACAGCTTCTAGCTCAAGAAAAAGAGTTAGAGAGGACATTTAAATATGAAGATTGCATTGAATTTAAGATTCCTTCATTAGAGCACAAAAGGAAAATTATAAATTGCAATGACTTAAAAATAATAGTATCAGATAACCCATTAATAAATGGACCTAAAATTCTTGACAGGTCCTCAATTACTGGGCTAAAGTATATAGGTGCCATGGATATCAGCTATGGAAGTACCACAGGAAACTCAGCTAATCCTAATTTTGCTGTTGCCTGCTTTGTGATATTTGACTACATTACTGAGGAGCTAAAGTACTTGGATCTTCGCAAGGTTGCCTTGGAAGTTGGTTATCAGCCGGGGTTCTTTGCGCTCAAGGAAGGTAAAAAATATATTGAAATGTACCGCGAGTTTTTAAATAGTGCCCGAGCTGGAAATTATATTCACTATACTCCTCAATTACTAGTAGTTGATGGTAATGGTACTTTGCATCCTAGAGGTTTTGGTTTGGCCTGTCACATTGGAACCATTCTACGCATTCCGACAATCGGAATTGCAAAAAACTATTTGACATTGCCATTTGATGGATTACTTGGTATGCTGTCTAAAGAGTTAAAACAGATCTATCCAATAGCATTAAACAATTCTACTTCGCATACATTCATCAAGGAGAAGCCTCATCAAATAATGGGAGGTAACTGGATATTATTGAATGGAAAAAAGAACATGAAGGAGTTTAATTACGGGGCAATATTGAACCCGATTAAGCTTTTTACACCTGATAACCAGTCTATAAATCCAATATTCATATCTAATGGATGGGGATTGTCTCTTGATACTGCTGTGTTTTTAACTTTGACGCTTTCTTCGTTATTTACACCAGGTAAAAAACTGACTTCCTTTCGAATTCCCCAACCGATTCGATTTGCTGATCACCTTAGTAGAGAGGCAGTCAGGAATTTACATCGAGATTGTAATTCCGCTATTAATATATATGACGTTTTGTACAAGGGAACTAAAGGGAACTTTAAAACACCTCATAATCTAAATCGAGGATCAGTTTAACCATGAATAGTGCTTCAATAAGAAATAGCTCTTTTCAAACAATTTGAAGGGATGAAACTGGAAATTGGTGATGATTGCTAATGAATAAATATTGGCTTTATATAACGTCTCATTGGTATTAACTCTGTGTAATCATGGTATTAGTAGTTCTGTCTAAACATTGACTCTAAAAAAAATTAGCAAATTATTAATTATTTAAAATTCTAGGCTTTTAAGTCTCATAGAATCATACCCAAATAATCTAGGTATTTGTTTGCTAAGATTTACCTAGCCCTTAGAATTCAAGGTATTCGTACGTATTCTGAAAGTATTATCTTAATATGGAACTTGCAATAATAATTAAAATATTTCATTACTATATTATTTTGTTAATTAATTGATCAGTGCACTCTGTATGAGTGCTTTGTCACATAGTATGATGCTAAAAGTGTATTAGATAACATTCTATATGGGGTGTCATGTAACCATGTGAAGTATCTGAGATACCATCTGAGACATGTGCTAATCGAAAAGATCAGAGGGTTGTATGACTAGATAAAATATGGGATAACGTGACGCTGTCAGAAGAAATGTACGAGCAGTGTATTGAGAATTAGTATGTTTGCTACTAAAATGGATTATGCAATTAGAATAAATTCTGTTATACACATCACACTAAGCAGAATGATTATCAGACGCTAAAACATGAAGCGATTGATGCCTCGAGGTACTCTTAGTAATTCGCTCTTCATAAGTTCATAAAGGAGCATAATCGTAATTTAGACGATCCCCCTTTACCTGTATCACTTAATGTAGAAGCACATTACGTTTGTGCACGTTATTTTTGTCTACGCCTTGAACTGTATTAGAGCCAGTTTTCTTTTACCTTCTAAGGATAAATGCAAGTTGATATATTCATGCATGTTTATACCTGATTATACATTAAAAATCAATACTAGCATGACATTAATCTTGACGAAAGGGGAAATTACGTGGCATCACATAAAAGGTTTGTAATTGGTTCAGCTCGCCAATTTAGTTTTCAATGAGTCTTGAAATTATCATATACATTTCTACAAAGCGATTTGCAATCTAGGAGACTCTTTTGATGGCAGTTCTAGTGTAATCTAATGGGGAAATTTGATTTATCAAACCTGGGTCAAGAACCTCAAAAAATTGGTTTATAGGCAGCTGAAAATTTTCCAGGCAGTTGGTGAGTTCCCTATTCTATATGTGCTGGTGTTTATTTCGTCAGTTGGATTAACTATTATAGTGTAAACTATAAACACTGTATTGTTTGTTTTGTTTCTTTGCGGTTGAATAACCGGATGAGTGGATAATTGGTTGGAACTAGTCTTACCTCCAACAGCGGGAGACTGCAAATTGTTCCCGAATTAACTTCAGTCGCGCGTTATAAACTAATATTGTGTAAGCTCAATTTGTTCGTAACCACAATACTGTCTGTGTAAATGTTTGCTAGTTTTAGACGTATAGAGCTTGCCGATTATCAGAAATATTAAAATAGAGCACTACGCGTTGTGAAGTCGTTAACATTATCGGCTACCTTTTCTTAGGGGCTCAATTTACAGTATTCTTTGAGAATTTTTATTCAAAGTCCTGGTTAGATTTTAGCAGTGAGTTATTTAATTAGTATTTTATGAATAATGGGTCAAGAATACACTAGCGACTAGTCTACACATTTAGTAAAACTTATAACACTATTTCATCTTTTATGGTTAAGCACAACGTTGCTAACCATTGCATCTCAGTCATAAGATCCATCCATGATGAATTAGGATCATAGCGACTAACGAGCACTGGAGGATATAAGACCATGATAGTCTATTTATTAACATACTATGATTATTATAAGAATAATTTAAGCAGTAAGAGCATGTAGCTCTGAGTATAACAGTGTCAAGCTGTGTCAGAGTTTATATGCAGTCTTGTAATATCGGAACATCAGGTGATCACGACAAAGCTGTGCTGATAAATAAAGAGAAAGAGCATAGATTAATGAATTGGTATACATTAACTATTTACCCAATTCATCTGGGTATTCAATTCCAAAGGAACATAGTTAATAATGTAGGTTTCATAGTTTACATTAATAACCATAGTTGATCTGAGTAACTCAATAAACCCTAAAAATCAATGATAGTGCACCGTCTCTGTTATGTTCTGTAACACACTACTGTACGTTTACCATCTCATTCTATGTGTATTTGCGTTATAAGTCGTTGGTTTGCTTGTTAGATCTTACTGCAGTCCCAGCACAATCTTTGATACCTCAAATTCTACCTTTCCATTAAGATTTTTAAGGTCTAAAACTACTGTGATTTACGGTGTCGAACTGTCATACCGTTTGATGTGTACTTCATATATAATTTAAATTAATTTGGAACCGCTTATTAGACATATCGCTGCTTTAGTAAAACTACTTTCCCAATATTAACGTATTTATTACAAGTTATTCTTCAGTAAAATTACATTTATTATTACTATAGCTACTTTACACAGTCATTCACAGTTTTCACAGAAAATTATTTTGTCAATATTTCTTTAACTTTTAATCTTACTTCATTTTATATTACATAAAATTACGTATAAGATCGTAATGTCCATTTATTTCAACAAGTGTGTAACGATATAAGGTCAGGTGGACCTTTCACGTGACAACGTGGTCATGTGAACATGGCACGTGTTAATGATCTGGTAATGGATGAATGGTTAAGGAGACATGATGATCTCACTTGGACGATAAGGTTAGGTTTACCCTACTTAAGAGAATGATAAATAGAAAAGAGAACAACATGAACGGGACTGGTATTCTGAGCTCATCTTACAACTTATACATTGTAGTCAACAGGCCTTGGGCTGTTGGATAAGGATTATAAGTGTTATAACGATTAGCCCGGACTAAATTCGTTATAAAGTGCTGTAACGAGAAAAGGTCAAGACTACTCTTCACGTGATTGTACCCTGTGATAATGTTGTGATTGTGTTCCTTAGTACTATTGTGATTGTGTTCGGAGTGTCCCACATATTACACAAGTACAAATCCATTCTTAGGAAAAGTATAAATAGCTGTTTAAGTTGCTAGTAATGGGATATCTTAAGTTCACTTTAGAACTATTTACAACTTATATTTGTAGTTACTCTTATTATCTTATTGATTAACTCGATATAAGTGTTATAGCAGAAGCGTTGAATAAATTCTGTTATATTTGGTAGCGCCACAAGGTTATACATTAGAAGAAGAAGACAACCAGTCATCATCATGCCACCACGAGCACAGCAGGTCACAAGTGAAGGGACAACCGACGAACCTCGCAAGCCGGATCACTTTCAGAAGATACCAGACCTCACTGGACAAGCCACGGGGGAAGAAGCAATGAATTTTAAAACAGCTTGCATGAGAGGAGTACACCACGGATGGGATGATGCGACAAAAATCAATGCCATAGGAAGTTGCATGAAGGAGACGGCAGCAACATGGTTTAATCAATATTGGACGACTTTATCAACATGTGTTCAGGGAAGATTTACAGACAAATGGGGCCACATTCCAAAGAGTATCACATTATATCTATATCATTCCTGGAAGCAAACCTAGTTACAAGCGACCATATCGAATGAACCCGGAAGATCGTGTGGAATTAAAGAAACAAATTAAAGAACTTATTGAGCACCAGAAGATTTTCCCCACGTCGTCGCCATATGGAGCTCCGGTGTTATTTGTAAAGAAGAATTCAAGGTAGAATCCCCAGCACAAGCGAGGTCCTTTGCAGGATTAGCCAGTTATTATCGAAGATTTATCAAGAATTTTGCTCAAATTGCGAAGCCGCTTCATGATTACCATAATAACAAAGTAACGGAGCCAGAAGCACTCAAGGCTGCCGTGCTAGCATTAAAGTATAAGTTGACTCATGCACCGGTGTTACAAATTTTCAATCCAGATTTAACGTGCAGGGTAACAGCAGATGCATCCAAAGAGCATATCGGAGCAGTACTGGAACAATACGATCAGAATGGAAAAACGGTGGGAGTCGTGGCGTATATGTCCAAGGCTTTACAAGGTGCTCAATTGAATTACGACATCAGAGAGAAAGAATTACTTGCTATTATTGAAGCTTTTAAACAATGGCGCCATTATCTTACTATGCCGTTTGAAACCTTTTCAGATCACCACTCTCTCACATATCTCAATTCAGCAAAGAATGAAAACAACCAACGTTTATTGAGATGGCAGCATTTCCTAGCAGATTTTAATTTTGTGATCCGATATAAACCGGGGTATAATAAAGTTGCTGATGCCCTTAGTCGAGACACAGCCGCTAATGCAGTGGCCAATTTAGAAGAACTACAAAATGATGAAGACGTCCAGCCAAATGAATTAGAGCAAGGACCTGAAGAAGAGCGAATCATTCCTCCAAATTTAAAGAATACGGAAGCAGAACGCTTGCCTAAGCTTACCAAAGAGGATTACTTGGCAGACAATTATTTCAAAGAAATTTATCAAACTCTCGATGGGGACATAGAATGCCCTAGAGAATTAAGGAGTCTTGTCAAGAAATTTAAGATCGCATCATTTGAAAATATCAGATTATTAGTATTCAGAACGTCTGCCAATGCGGTAGTCAGATTATGCATTCCACATGGTTCAATTAGACATAGAATAATGGAGACTGTACACACGTCCCTTGGAGGTCTACACATGGGAATAACCAAAATGGTATATCAAATTCAAGACTTACATCTTTATTGGCCCAATATGTGGCAAAGTATACGACGTTTTGTGACGCACTGCAGTACATGCGCACGAATAAAAGCATCCAACCAATATACGGCAGGAATATTAAGACCTTTGGAAGTTCCTCAAGCAAGATGGTCGGATTTGTCCATGGATTTTATAACGGGCATTCCTATGGCAGGAAAAGAGAAATATGATTCTATTATGGTCGTGGTCGACCGTCTCACAAAGCGGGCGACGTTTATTGCAAATCATAAAAAAGATACCGCTGCGGACATCGCGAAACTTTTCTATCAAAGAGTAGTTTGTGAGCATGGATTACCGGTGACCATAGTGTCAGATAGAGACAAAATATTTACAAGTGACTTTTGGACAGCACTTACCCAATTGATGGGAATAAAACAACAGTTATCCACGGTGGCCCATCCTCAAACAGACGGTCAAACGGAAAGAATGAATAGAGAATTAATAAAACTCATGACAATTCATAATTTGGATAAAGATAATGAATGGGATGAAGTTCTTCCTACCATACAGTTTGCATATAATAGTCAGTTCCAAGAAAGCATAAAAACGACACCCTTCTTTGCAGATGTTGGATATCATCCTAGATATTGGACCGTAATGACTGAGTTGGAAACGTTAGCAATTATGACTAGTATTCCTAAACTAAGTGCCATCCAATTTATAAGACGACAAACTAAGATTATTGCGGATATACAAATTCAAATGGCTGAAGCTCAAGCTACACAAAGCATTCAATTTAATAAGAAGCGTACTCATATGACTTATGAGTTAGGAGAACTAGTACTCATTCACAGAAGAATCTTAAAAGATTATGAAAGGAAGCCAAAGAAATTTGTGCCTATATTTTATGGCCCGTTTCCTATTACTAAAACGTCAGAGTTCAATGTGTATCGAGTACGAATTACTCCCCGAAAAACTATTAAAGTTAATATCAAAAATATGAGAAAGTACTATCCTATGGAGTTAGCTGAAATAGGTAGCAAGTTTGATAAAGAAAGAAACGATATTATCTCAATTCTAGAAACAGGAGATTCCAGTGTGGTCGTACTTTATAAAAACTACTCGGAACCCGTGACTATACCAAAAGAATGGATATACTCCCTATCTCAAGATCATCAACAACGATTAATGAGGGAACTACAAAATGAGGAAGAGAGTTTTCCTGATCTTGGTCGAGACGCCCAAAAATAAAATGGAGCGTATGTAACGAGAAAAGGTCAAGACTACTCTTCACGTGATTGTACCCTGTGATAATGTTGTGATTGTGTTCCTTAGTACTATTGTGATTGTGTTCGGAGTGTCCCACATATTACACAAGTACAAATCCATTCTTAGGAAAAGTATAAATAGCTGTTTAAGTTGCTAGTAATGGGATATCTTAAGTTCACTTTAGAACTATTTACAACTTATATTTGTAGTTACTCTTATTATCTTATTGATTAACTCGATATAAGTGTTATAGCAGAAGCGTTGAATAAATTCTGTTATAAGTGCCAATTTTCATTGTTTGTTATAGCTTGATAACTATAAAAAATTTGCAAGCAGCGGTTGTATAGTGTAGAGGTTTAACACGGCGGATTCTGATTCCGTAGACCCCGGTTCGAACCCGGGTACGACCTTATTTTTGTTTCACATATTAAGTGATGATCACGTGATTGACTAAGTGTGGCTCGATCGAATTGAAATGTCCACTACCGTTAATTACAATTGTAACTTTGAATGGATCAAGGATTTTATTCGAGTTTCCAATGTACCTAGAATACTCAATATGATATGTGCATACTCCTCAATATGTTAGATATATTGCAATATGCATTACGTGGTTTGTTTCCACGCAGATGGCAAATATTTGGAGAAAACTCCTTTGCTACAATTACAGTTGAATCAGAATAAATGGATTTATACCATGTCAATTTTTTACCATTGAATAGAAACACTATTTTGGTCATGACGTGCATGCCATCATTCAGAAGATTTAACTTTGTATGTGATATTCCAAGTGTCTACTTTATAATGTGAAGAGATACTCGGGTCAAATACAGACACATATCATCATCTACTCATCTACCATGAAATTAAGTTTAATGGTATCTTTATGACTCTCAGCACACACAGGTTATAGCTAATTATCTTTGGCATACTTATAATTATACGCTTGTTCTGTTATTAACTTAATCAGTGCTACTCATCTAACTAACTAACTACATTAATACGTCATTTAATTTTTCACGGAGGATTACATTTGGTATATGTGGTTCAAAGCCTAATGACTTGAATGGTCCATAAGGGCTTATGCGTTTTAATTAATAAAGGGTTTTTTTGTTTGGATTGCCGATCTGACTATTGTATTGATATCATTTTTCCATTATTTGATTATCAAAATTCAAACTTTCATATTTTTTGAGACACTCTCCGACATTTACCGTCCGAAAATGTTACGACGATCAGTGAATGTATTAGCGAGACATTGCCCTACTGACTTCATGATGATCGGAATATGCAAGTCTCTAAAAAATGTGGCTTCTGTGAGACTGATTGATCCATACTATTTTAACGTTGCAAATGGGATAAAAGACAAGGTCTTGCTCCCTCAACTCTTCAAAATGTATGAGATTTTTGGTCAGGTGGCTAATAGCCATTGCAAGACGTTAGGTTATTATGATTATTTGTTTGGACAATCCAGTTTTGCCATAATAAGTGAAAGCAGCATAATTGGATCATATTCTGTTGATGCGAATGGCAAGGTCTACTTTGACGATGAACGGAGTCTCGGTTCGTTTCAGCAGCTGAAAGTTGCGAGAAGCATCGATTTAGCTAAGAACTGGGAAAACTTCCGTGTACACCTATCTACTTCACGCCGTCCACGACTTGAAACGTTTTTGAAAATGTTGGAAGCCTGTGAGGAGAGGACTAAGCAAATAAATAAGTGTGACTTTTGCTGCGCCAAGGGTGTTTTGATGAAACTCGGTAACTTGTCTTGTTGCTACCTTCGGCGTGAGAAAATCGAGATTAATATTTGTAAAATAGGTAATCGGATTTTTATGAGTTACGATAACCCAGAACCACCTGCTAGAAATATGATTAAAACTTACTGCATTGGTACACGGTTTGCTGAAGTAGCAACAGGGCGTATGCGTCCTAATGGAAATAATTTAGCCAAATATTGGGCGATAAGCAATGCAACTTTCACTGCAGGAGGTCTGGACGACGAAATCAGTGTGATATTCCCTACAGTAGTTGACTGTTGTGAACTGAAAGACAAGTCTTCAAAAGATCTAGAAAACTTTATTGAGTTGTGTTGTCATTGCGATACATCTAATAAAAGTTTTGATAAAAGGCTCTTCAGAACATACATGAGCGGCTATATTTCTCAGATTCCTAACGTATTCATTGGACACCGGTCCAAATACGACCACATCACACATATTTCAAAATTTGCAATTGACGAGCTTCCTTCTCAGTTTAAAGAACCTATTATGTTTGATGTGGAACGTGCTAAAGTGTACTTGTATGATACATTAAATTGGATCAAGTTGACTATTGGCAAAGACCACAGTGGTAGCGTATGGAAGTTGGTTAATGATAGGGATAACAAGAGGTTAGAACTAGTCTCGGTGATTGACCCGGTCAAACAAAAAGAGATATGTGATAGTATTGTTTCCTCACTGTTTGAAAAGCAACGCAATATGGACGATGATCAAATTCTTCTGCGATTGGACATTAATCAGGAGTAGAATGGATATGCGGAGTTTACCAAGAATTTGCTATGAGCTTGCTCTATATTTGCTAATTTTTGTCGTTAAATGTGATTCAAGGTTAGGATTGTAAAATGACTATATCTTTTCTGATAGTCCCGTCTTTTTATAGAAGAAATGTAGTACCTGTATTAAATCTCAACTGAGTTCATTGAAGATGGTTATGACGGACCTTCAGTTTACAGGGGTCACTTTATGGTACTGGTAGGTTTAGCAAAGTTCTCAGTGTGCAACCCCATTGTATTAGATACAGTTCACTAATTACAGCCGTAATAAATGTAAGATATATAAAAAATTGCTCCCCGATTTGGTGGATTGTCTGTGCCTTAAAGACTGAATTTATGTCACGGACATTTTTTAGACGATATCCTGAACCATTTGTTATTGTTTTATCGGAGTAACTAGCATTATTCAGTACACACGTAGTATGTACATTAGGTTAACCTATACCTAGACCAAACAAGGTCGAGCTACTCATGTGACTAAAGGATAACGCTGTAATCAACTGGTAATGAATCTGCTACCTATGATAAGACCACATCAATAGTTTTGTTTACATGTCCTTGGCCAGTTTTTGTGAGAGTGTTATAATAGGTCATTGGAGGGGAAATGTGCTTACGCTTGAATCCGGGTGGCTTTGACAGCACTTAGTCGAGGATACTAGTATGATAGCTCTCCAACTATTTGTTGCACAGCACTCTTCTGGAACATTGAGGCAGGACCCTCAAAAGTCCAGACTTGACTCAAATACCAAGAAAATACAGATTCTGACGCGTAATTCAATGATTGTACTCTCAGGACTATTTAAGTTTTTCTTTCGCTATAGTAATCATGTGACTTTGAAGCAATGCACTATATATCCTAATTGCAAAACTTGTCGTTAGATGACCCCTTGGCGTAGAGGTTAACGCGTTTGCTTCACACGCAAAAGGTCCCGAGTTCGAACCTCGGAGGGGTCATATGTTTTTGTCACAGACTATATTTGGCAATATTTTTTAACACAATTGGTTAGTTGAGCGGTTTTTTGTCGTGATAACGTTACTCAGGCAAACGACATACATGTACCTAAGAAACGTACATAACGTACAGTATATTTCTATTATACCTCATGTATGTTTCAGAGGTGAACTATCACTCTGACAAGTATTAGAGACTACATGAGTTACTATGTGACATTGGTGGATTGTACTTATTCTATCAGAGTTGTTGGTCTCGTAACCACGATTGATGTTCTGGTTATACCCGGATTGGAAATGTATTACCCTGCTCACAGCAGTATATCAAAGGGATTTACAGGCTTTTGAATATTCAGTTTAGAATTTTATATACAGAATGTATGTTACGGTATCTATTAGAGCATTATACTACGGTTATAATAGTTACCGATGGATCTGTGTTTCGCACCTATGATATTATTTATTTAATATTATGGGCCGTATTCACGTATTAGGTGTTTCCTTGTGATTGATCACAGTCTGAGGTTTCTTGTCAGTACATCACAGATCAGTCTATTAGAGTTTACACATTAATATCTTTATCGTCAATCATTTGTACCCAAAGGAACAACAAAATACATGGTCCTGTATGGAACATCTAAAGTATGCCTGACCCTCAAGCTAGCCACGCTAGTAATTATGTTGGACTACGGTTATTTTTCCACCATGCTTTGCCATTATCGACGTCGTACTGTGAGCTATCTCTTATCTTAGTAAAGGGTTGACCGATGCAATAAAATATTAAATGCTGTAAATCCAAAAGTATCAGGACTTGTCTTGATTACTCATTAGCAGCGTATGTGGCATTGATAGAAGATATTACACTTTATTGCGACGATGAATTGTAACTAGTGTTAGGGGTAATAGAGTGCGTTATTTTGATTCAAGGCAATATGGAACTAAGTATTTTTGTTGCTCCCTTGGGATGGAATCTCAGATACCCTGGTTTTGCGCGAATCAATGCACATGTACATGTAACGACGCTCGTAAATCTCTAATCTTGTTGATATTCTTGTTTATCAAGCTGGCCAGTGATATTTTTGGTCTTGTATCATGTGCGGTATGAGTTAACTACTGTGACATACCCTGTATGCTCATCAAGATCTAGGAAGCTTCTGAAATTTAAATATAGACACCACTACTATTCTAATTATATGCAGGTGGTGCACCATTAATGATTTTGTAGATCATTCTTGACTAATGTACAATAGGCTACTTGACGACTCAACTGCAGCCGTACCATATTAGATCACTTCAGTCACATGGTTAGATGAGCAGTGATTAGTCAAGGTGTAGGTAGAATCACCACAATAATATAGTGATTTAGTTGGATTCGAAATATATGTTGGATATGTAAAAATTGGCAGTCCTATTTTAATTATCGGCTAGTTCTTTACATTGAAGCATTTTTGGGCTTGATTATTGTCACAGCTTAATCCTTTTTGCCATGTTCCACTTTTGTCTATACGCGTTTTGTTGTTTCCAAACATGTGATGCACGTCAGTGAGTGATTAGTTATCAAGATATCGTGTATTTTTTATACACACGTGACGTAGGCTCGCCAACTCATACTGTCCAAATTTATTTGTCTGTAAGGATAAAAGCAATGTCGTATTAGGATATTATTCTTTCATTATGACGCATGATATTTTGCTAAACATAGGTTTGGCCATGGGAGTTTGAAGATGCTTGAGAAGTGAGGTCTTGTCTCACCAACAATGCTGGGTACTCACCATGTGAATACTGGTATGCGAGATTGGTGACGCGTACTGAATAATAATCCCAATAAAGGAAAATAGGAATAAAAGGCATACTGTGAGGAATTAACGGCACACTATGAGGATTTGCAAGGCGTACTGTGAGGATTTGCAAGGTGTACAATCCCGAAGAAGAAGAAGTCGACTGGCCGGCTAATCAGCCAGATGCTTACACTAACTAGCTACTCTCAGGAAATGGAGAACCAACCCGAGATGTCGAGTTGATTCAATTGGATCTTGGCTATCCTGGGCAGTGGGGAAGACGCCAAGCCGGGTGTCATATATGCATATCCACGCACTCCATTCACGTGCGCCAAGCGGCACTCCTCGACCCAGAAAACTGTTTCCTTTACAATATAATCACAATTGTAACGAGATGCCAGATCCACAGACGACAACGCTCCTAGATAGCGTCAATGAGAACTTCAAGAAATTCACCTTGGCTCTGGCCAAGCCAATAGCGAATGTCCCAGCCAAACAGGGGTCCAATTCGGGCTGGGGTGCACCTTCAGGAGCTAGTGACGGGGGATGGGGAAATCCGTCAGAGACGGTGCCAGCAAGTGATTCAGACGCGTGGGCCAGTGCTCCTGGTCCGCCAGAAGTGTCGGGAACTCTGCCATATGTTCTGAATGGAGCAGCGTACTTGCAATCGCAAGCCACTCCACGATCTGTCACGTCGATTTCTACGCCAGTTCCATCGATTTCTACGCCAGCCCTGTCGATTTCTACGCCAGCACCATCGGTTTCAACACCAGCACCATCGGTTTCAGTCCCAGTCTCAACTTCTAGCACCCAAAACTTCACCCCCGTCAACCAAAGGGGTCCCGGAACCCTGGACCCTGGACCAGGTTCGGTAAATCCAAGTGCAACAGAAGACGACTGCATCTATCCCTGCTTCTACAACTGCGACGTGGAACTTTACTACTTCCCTGAGGCACCTGAAGGCACAATCTGTGTCGGATGCTTCAACACCCACATTGCACCATATGCGCGGCACATGGTGAAACATCGCTTGGTACGCCGGTGCCAGAGCCCCGTGTGCCTGTTTAACACCGAGTCGGTGAAACTCCACTGGTACAACAAGGTGCTCCAAAGCCCGGACAACAAGTCGTACTACTTTGAGCTCTTGATGTACCTCAAGGAACGGATAAACGTGCCGGCTTGTACCGGCGATCAGGCAGTCAGTGGCGGTCTGGCTGAAATGGCATACACTTTGGTCGACTTTTTTGACGACAGCGTCTGCTTCATTGCGTGTCAGGGATGCTATCATGACTACGGCAAGTTCGGCCGGTTCAAGGACCGGTTTGTCAAGTACCCGAACATGAGAGGAGCAGACTACAGCTGCGATCTTTCCAACAGGTACATTGCCCGCTTGTACAAACGCTGCTCGCACAACAACGATCCGCAGAGCTTCCACGCTGAGACGCTCCGTCTTTTCACCCAGGGCACAGAGTGTGGTCTGCACACCGTCTTGTACCGCTGGGACGCCGTTCTGCCTCTGGTGGGATTCTGTGAGGCATGTTACTTGTACTTCTTTGGTGAAACCAGCGTGGCGTCCTTGCTCAGCCCATACACGTCGTCTGCTCCATGCGTATGCCAGACCATTCCTTTCAAGGGAGAATTTACCCGTGAGTTGAAAAACCGCAACGAGGTTCAGTTCTTCTTGACGACTCTCTCCCAGATCTTGGCAACTCCTGGGTGCTCCACCGGCGAGTCAACCGGTATCCTGTACCATTTGAACGGCTGCGACTTTGACTTTTGCGAGTACTGCTACCTCTTGTCCATCCGGCTCCTCCACCCTTCGTTTGAGCAGCATTTTGTCCGCGAGCAAAAGGCGTTCTTGTGTGATTTCAACGTCGCCAACCCTCAAACTTACAAAAACTTGTACAAGTTCACTGAGTCGCTTTATTTTGAAAACATCAACATCCTCAAGACCCACATAAACACTTTCCAGGCCATTCCCCCATGCCCTAGACAGTACACCACCACCGGTGTATGGTACACCACCCAAGATAACAACGTCACATTTTGCCAATTTTGCTACACCACTGAAGCCGCACGAACTCCTTTTGCAAACAAGTTCATCGCCCACAATGATGCAGTTCCTCGTGCCTGTGACTTTATATTCGACGACTACCAGGAAATATGGTTCAATTCCCTCAATCACAATGACTTTGCACGCTTTGAAAAGTACGTCGGATTCAAGAAAAGAGTCAAAACTGCAATCGAAGTCAGCAATGCAAATCAGGCCGCGGCTCTTAAGGCTTCGCAGCAGGCTTCGCAGCAGGCTTCCACACTGCAAGGTACTACTCAGCAATATGCCAGCAATCAAAAGCAACAGAATACCGCGGCGCAGAACTATGCCCTAGGTTTCAGCGACAACATCAGGCTAGGTGATAGATTCAACATCGCCGATCAAAATTGTGCAAGAATCAACTTGGAAGTCGCCGAGCTGATCAGACAGAACTCAAATTACCAGTCTCTTTTGGCACAAAACGCACAAGCAATGAATGGTGTGTTTGGTGGTGGCACACAACAGTACCAACAGGCTCTGCAATATCAACAGGCTCCGCAGTACCTGAAACCACCAACGAGCAAGATGCATAGAATTGGTCAGGTTTTCAAATTCGGCCAAAGTGCAATGGGTGTCATTGGCGATCTATCTAATCTTGGTGGAATGGGAAATCAGTTTGGTACTGGTCAATTTGATGGTAGTCAAGTGGACGTTACTCAATTCTTCTTTTAGTCCCAGTGTGTGTGTTTTTTTCTACTCAATAAATTCTTTCTTTAAAATTCTGTAATTTAGCAACCAAATTTGCTCTCAGTTAGACAGCCTTCTTTCTCGCCCATATGAATCGGGAACGACACAGCTTCTCTGAAGATTCATTCCAAGTATAATAAGCATGATAATGTGTCTTCCTGGGCGAAAAGTATATATTTTTCAAATTACTGGGTACTTGGAGACAATATTTAGTTGAATTTAAAATAAATAATATTATTAAGATTGGCCCTTCTATTAAGGTATGTCATGTCGTATGTCGGTGAAATATGAGACAGTCAAGCCACTTTTACCGTCGTTGTAATAGAGACCAATACCTGTTTTAATTAATTCCAATACGAGTATCAAACTGTTTAATGCTACATCTAGGCATGTATCTGGGTTTCATTTTCCTAGCTATAAATAATATAACTTTTTTTAGAAAGTGTCCAGCAAATATATCTTGGCAACTTTCCTAATACACATTCTAGTTACTATCCTACAGACTTGCTCATTTAGTCATACTTATTTTCTTATTTTAGCATTTTTCAGTCAAATTCACTTGCCGTGTTCAGTACACCACAAATCACAGCCTGAATTCAACCTTTTTACCAGTGCATGCAACCTTTGAAATTTACCAATTTTCGATAAATTCGACACCCAGCCTCATGTAGCAAATTTTAATTCAACTAAACAGATCATCCGATATAGTGTAATGGCTAGCACGGTGCTCTCTCACAGCGCAGATCGGGGTTCAATTCCCCGTATCGGAGTTCTTTTTGCCTGACTGGCGAGATATTTTTGCATGACTAGTCATCCGTGTCTAAAGAGTATCATATCACGTGTGGTTGAGCGGTACTGTGACGGATCTCGAATTTACAGGCCACTTTAAGGTAATAGCAGTAGCTTTGGCAAAATAATCAATGTGCAACAGCATTGTATTTATTACAGCTTATTAGTTACGGCAGTAATATATGTATTGTAATATAGCAGCTGTAGTAATGATGAAGAAAAAGTTACCCTGAAATTCTATATGCCGTCTTTTCTGGCTCTCAGGAAATGGTCTAGTCAAGTCCATTCCTTTCGACCAAAGAATATGTCTTATCTTCTCCAGATATAAATAGCCAGACTATTCAAAGAATATTTAAGCAAATATATTTTAGCTATTTTACCAATTCGTGTCCTAGCTACTATATTACAGCAACTAAGATACATGTTGTTAAAATGGTTAGAATATATTCGCTTGACCTAATTGGGAACAAGCCAGACTATACATAGATAGTGGTGAAGTAGCCAGGAACGGAGGGACGTAAACGTACGGTACGATTGCCTTGGCTGTTGATGAATACCATTTGAGGATAAGGTTTAACCAAACACTATTAGAGTTAACATTCCATAATAAGGTTCAACTGACAGTGAAGACAAGTATCCGGAATAGGAACAAACTGGTAAACAGAATGTGAGTATAAATAGTATAGGATACGTATAGTTAGAATAACAAGAATTGACTTATTTACACCAAGTAAATATGGAAGCCGTACAAAGAGAAGCTAGATTACAACATTGGCATTGCGTCAAATGGTCTAGAGAATGAGTCTGGGTAATTATCCAAGAGTAATCGTAGGAAGTCAAGTCTTGGATCAGGAAGAATTAAGATAGGTATGAACATTACTACAATATAAAATGTTCCTCTCTGAGTTAGCGGGCCTTCTGTCCCTTAAATACTAGCGACATGTCTTAGATAGCTGGCGTCAGTTCGTCCCGACATTCGAGATTGTCAATGTCTATTTCATCATTTAAAGAGTGTGACATCATTATAAACTAATGCTCAGATATTTACTTAATTATAGATGAGTGTTGTTCCCTTGAACTACAGAAATATCTACCCTTTGTAGTATAGATACTCCCTTATGATGTCATACGAAGTATGATACAAGAAGATGGTCACGTGATAAGCGGAATAAGCAACATGGGAAGCATAGGCGCCGATCTATGACGATACGCAATATGACTCCGCCACCTCACAGTGGACACGTATATGTGAGAGATGCAGGTATAAAAGATAGTAGTTTAGACCTGAAGATCTTTAGTTCAAACTAAATATAGTATACGTTTGTAAGATAGCCCGGCACTATCAATAATACCTCGTATCTTACTGAGCTCGCTACTACTACTTATTATTTATTTATTAATACTAGTGCAAAGTCCCCATCAGAGAAGAGACAACACTAAGTACGTCACCTTATAACATCCTATGATCATGAGTTTCACATGTCATTACAACCGCATAACTACTAAGTTGCCATGTTTAGTGAGTAAATTCCAACGTAGAATTGCTTCTCCGTTATAGGTGTCTTACTTGTGGTTTTCAACCTCAACACCTTACAACTGCATGCCTGCAATAATATGGATTAACAACGAGCCTTGTAGTTATTACAGTGATCAATCACATTGGTGCTATGACAGGACACTTGACTTTTTTAAAATACACGCGCTCATAAGAAGTTTAAATTATAAGAACTCACAAGTGAAAATTTAATATTTAAATACGGCCTATAATATTGGTTAGTCATAGGTTCATAGCACAATAGTATTAGTAGCCACTATAATCGTTACACAATGGTCTAACAGATAACGCAATCTAACAAAAAAAAAGAGGAGTTTTAACTCCCTGAATCTTTTATTATCTTTCTCATAGCTCTTCTTTATCTTTCTCATAACTCTTCTTTATCTTTCTCACAACTTCTTTCTGATTCTGTCTCTTGTCGCAAAGGTCATGGTCTAGCCAGGTTCATTCCATTTTTACAGAGAAAACGAGTCTCCTTGCCCAAATACAAATAGTCTTACTTTTCCTTAATATCCAATCAAATATACTTTAGCTAATTTACCAACTTGTATCATAGTTGGTACATTACAACCAGCATGACCTCCTATTTATATTTTCTTTGTATGATTAGTCATCATCGACACCGTTATAATTTCAAACTCAAAATATAAAAATCCGTGTAACGGGCAATCCTCGGTACCTCTCCTCTGGAGTATAGAAGTTACACGTGAATGGCACGTGAATGCATACAACATGCAATGAACAACAGGAAGAGGACCGGGCTTGTGGGTGAACAAGGTATAACCCTTGTGAAGATACGCCTTTAGGTCACGTACATCAAGATACCGGTATACTCTTTCCTATTAAGGATAAAGAAGGTCTAGGCCGTCCTAAAAGGGATTCTGACGCCTTTACCAGACGCAAGTCAATGGCACACCGCCACCATATAGAATAATATAAATCGCTGGGAAACCTGCTATGAAGCTAACTCACTCTGGGAGAAATTCCATCTTAGCTTATTACAACAAACATTATTGTAAGCTTCTTCTATCCCCTCGGAATAGTACTTTTATTGAGGTAATACTGAATATCCTGACGATTTGGGATATTGATATTACAATCCGACATCAAAGACTTCGTGGCCAAGCTGGTTAAGGCGTGCGACTGTTAATCGCAAGATCGAGAGTTCGATCCTCTCCGAGGTCGTTATTTTTTGCCCTGAATATCTATTCAATGGAAAATTAAATGTATTTTCGTTGTTGGACACTGGGAAAAATTGGATTATGCAACGTATCGCGAAACGCGTTTACATTTTTCTTACTCCTGAAAGCACAAACATTCAGAAACAAAAAACGCAACAAGAGAATCAACAGCACTTTATTTAGTCCATCCTTAAATATTTGATGTACAGCAGTGAAACGTACTTATCTAATCAGAGTTTTTAGTCTCGTATCCATGGTAGATGTTGTGGGTACACTCGGGACGCAGAGTTACCCTGCCTCTCACAGTTTGAAAAAGTAGATTTCTGGCATCAAGAATATTCAGCTTAGGTTTCGATCTACAGAATGTATATTACAGTGACTTTTAGAACGCTGTAATACAACTGTGTTAGCTACTTATACTTCTGTACCATGGGCCTCTGATATTATCTTTTGCCCGGAGAATTCTGTAGATGAAGGCCTTTCCCCGAGCACATTCTCCTCGCATAAAGTTATCATTAACTCTATCAGCCCGATAACCAAAGAGGAAATATAAACACATTATGCTACTTGAAATTAAAGAAGGCCCCAAAGTCGAACTAAGTAACGGTGGAGCAGATAAGACAACTATGGAAAGGATCACATTTCCTGTATCAAATTGAAGTCATCTACAACCCATGCCTCTACCTATGAACGAGCCCGAACCAGTGGAAGGAAAGTATCATAGTGATCCCCAAATCAGCTAAACCCGATTACAAAAATGCCAAGACATATTTGCCGATAAGTCTCTTGAATATCACGTGGAACATCTTTGAATCATGGAGCGTTTCGCGGATTCGATCAGACTACCAGACCAACAGTTTGGAAGTCAGACAGGATAATATGCGACTGATGATGTTATGGAACTAATCAATGATGCGGACATGGTCAAAAATTGCTAGAAGAAACGTAAACTACGAAGGTACCAGAAGGATATCAGCACTCCCCCATCCTCCTTCTCCCCAATGGGACAACAAAGGACGAGTCTTCAGAGGTGAAACTACTAGGGATATATCCTTAGACTCAAAACTAGGCTTCAAGCAACACATTGTAAACATTTAACTTTGATTAAAGAGAACAATCGGCCGGATATAGGCTACCAGTTGCATCAAAAATGGAACCCGGAGGAAAACCTCGCTGATCTTGTTTAAGACATGCGTGTTACCCCTCATCACCTATGGACTAGAAATCCTCTAAAAGTTTAACCCTGACTGCGATCCCAAGTGCACTAGATGCAACAATCCCTCCCCAACAATATTTCTTGACCTATGATGCCCAGTATAGAGGTATTTTGAACACATGAAACATTAGGCGAAGGCATCATAAGCAGAGCGTAGATTCGCCGCCTCTTCACAGAAGCAAAATCAATTCACCCCCTTATAGAATTCTACATGTTAATGATGGATGGGTAGATTCTCTTCCTTTCTTGTTATAGCATCTCAAGGGCGACAGGTGGTCCTAGGAGCAAGACTCCACGGCTCCTTCTGAGTCATATCTCTTCAATAGTTCCTTAAAGGTCAAGTTGAAAGTTTTTATCCCCATTTCAAGGGTTTTCTCTCGACTCAAAAATTAGCGGCGCCGTCCTTGGTTGTTTAGACCGTGAAATATCAACATCGTCTTTCAGGGGAGCCTATATAGCTATAGAAGTAAATCAACGTAATATTGACGTACATACTACGTATGTGACGAATAATCAAGGTTGTGTTCAGAGAGTACTTATAACACACAACTGCAATGCAGGATTAGAGGAAGAAAGAGAAGCAAACAACAACCTAAAGTGGCCCCGTAAATTCGAGGTCCGTCAAATATTAACATGATTTGATCACCTTAACATATTCACGGGCATTTTGTGATGTACTAACAAAAAACCTTAGACTGTAATCAATCATAAGGAAAAACTTAATACGTAAATACGGCCCACAATATTAAATAAATAATATTGTAAGTTCGGAGCACAGAACTATCAGTAGCTACTACAACAATTATACATTGTTCCAATCGATACCGTAATATACATTGTGTATATAAAATTCTGAACTAAATTACTTGGAGGCAGTAAAGCCCTTTTATAAGGTATTATAGGTAGGGTAATACTGCTCCATCCGGTTGTAACCACATCATCAATAATCGTGGTTACGAGACCAAGAACTCTGATAGGATAAGTACATTTCACTAATGTACGTCATTTTGTAATGAAGAAGAATGCTTACCATAATATTTTTGTTACTTCCTATTGTTTTCTAGTCCAATCTCTTGTACAAGGGCAATGGTCTAGCCAAGTCCATTCCCTTTCTACAAAGAGAATGAGTCTCCCTTTTCCAAGTATAAATGGTTAGGCGTTTCTTTGCACACACAAGTAAATATATTTTAGCTATTTTACCAACTCCTATCCTAGTTACAATACTAAACTTTCACTTTGCCGTTGGACAAAAAAATTAACAAATGACTCCTCCGAGGTTCGAACTCGGGACCTTTTGCGTGTGAAGCAAACGCGTTAACCACTGCGCCAAGGGGTCACTCTGAAATAAAGAAATTATCTAGCCATAAGCACATAGCAGGAAACAGCCAATGTATAACAGAATTTATTCAACGCTTCTGCTATAACACTTATATCGAGTTAATCAATAAGATAATAAGAGTAACTACAAATATAAGTTGTAAATAGTTCTAAAGTGAACTTAAGATATCCCATTACTAGCAACTTAAACAGCTATTTATACTTTTCCTAAGAATGGATTTGTACTTGTGTAATATGTGGGACACTCCGAACACAATCACAATAGTACTAAGGAACACAATCACAACATTATCACAGGGTACAATCACGTGAAGAGTAGTCTTGACCTTTTCTCGTTACATACGCTCCATTTTATTTTTGGGCGTCTCGACCAAGATCAGGAAAACTCTCTTCCTCATTTTGTAGTTCCCTCATTAATCGTTGTTGATGATCTTGAGATAGGGAGTATATCCATTCTTTTGGTATAGTCACGGGTTCCGAGTAGTTTTTATAAAGTACGACCACACTGGAATCTCCTGTTTCTAGAATTGAGATAATATCGTTTCTTTCTTTATCAAACTTGCTACCTATTTCAGCTAACTCCATAGGATAGTACTTTCTCATATTTTTGATATTAACTTTAATAGTTTTTCGGGGAGTAATTCGTACTCGATACACATTGAACTCTGACGTTTTAGTAATAGGAAACGGGCCATAAAATATAGGCACAAATTTCTTTGGCTTCCTTTCATAATCTTTTAAGATTCTTCTGTGAATGAGTACTAGTTCTCCTAACTCATAAGTCATATGAGTACGCTTCTTATTAAATTGAATGCTTTGTGTAGCTTGAGCTTCAGCCATTTGAATTTGTATATCCGCAATAATCTTAGTTTGTCGTCTTATAAATTGGATGGCACTTAGTTTAGGAATACTAGTCATAATTGCTAACGTTTCCAACTCAGTCATTACGGTCCAATATCTAGGATGATATCCAACATCTGCAAAGAAGGGTGTCGTTTTTATGCTTTCTTGGAACTGACTATTATATGCAAACTGTATGGTAGGAAGAACTTCATCCCATTCATTATCTTTATCCAAATTATGAATTGTCATGAGTTTTATTAATTCTCTATTCATTCTTTCCGTTTGACCGTCTGTTTGAGGATGGGCCACCGTGGATAACTGTTGTTTTATTCCCATCAATTGGGTAAGTGCTGTCCAAAAGTCACTTGTAAATATTTTGTCTCTATCTGACACTATGGTCACCGGTAATCCATGCTCACAAACTACTCTTTGATAGAAAAGTTTCGCGATGTCCGCAGCGGTATCTTTTTTATGATTTGCAATAAACGTCGCCCGCTTTGTGAGACGGTCGACCACGACCATAATAGAATCATATTTCTCTTTTCCTGCCATAGGAATGCCCGTTATAAAATCCATGGACAAATCCGACCATCTTGCTTGAGGAACTTCCAAAGGTCTTAATATTCCTGCCGTATATTGGTTGGATGCTTTTATTCGTGCGCATGTACTGCAGTGCGTCACAAAACGTCGTATACTTTGCCACATATTGGGCCAATAAAGATGTAAGTCTTGAATTTGATATACCATTTTGGTTATTCCCATGTGTAGACCTCCAAGGGACGTGTGTACAGTCTCCATTATTCTATGTCTAATTGAACCATGTGGAATGCATAATCTGACTACCGCATTGGCAGACGTTCTGAATACTAATAATCTGATATTTTCAAATGATGCGATCTTAAATTTCTTGACAAGACTCCTTAATTCTCTAGGGCATTCTATGTCCCCATCGAGAGTTTGATAAATTTCTTTGAAATAATTGTCTGCCAAGTAATCCTCTTTGGTAAGCTTAGGCAAGCGTTCTGCTTCCGTATTCTTTAAATTTGGAGGAATGATTCGCTCTTCTTCAGGTCCTTGCTCTAATTCATTTGGCTGGACGTCTTCATCATTTTGTAGTTCTTCTAAATTGGCCACTGCATTAGCGGCTGTGTCTCGACTAAGGGCATCAGCAACTTTATTAGTATACCCCGGTTTATATCGGATCACAAAATTAAAATCTGCTAGGAAATGCTGCCATCTCAATAAACGTTGGTTGTTTTCATTCTTTGCTGAATTGAGATATGTGAGAGAGTGGTGATCTGAAAAGGTTTCAAACGGCATAGTAAGATAATGGCGCCATTGTTTAAAAGCTTCAATAATAGCAAGTAATTCTTTCTCTCTGATGTCGTAATTCAATTGAGCACCTTGTAAAGCCTTGGACATATACGCCACGACTCCCACCGTTTTTCCATTCTGATCGTATTGTTCCAGTACTGCTCCGATATGCTCTTTGGATGCATCTGCTGTTACCCTGCACGTTAAATCTGGATTGAAAATTTGTAACACCGGTGCATGAGTCAACTTATACTTTAATGCTAGCACGGCAGCCTTGAGTGCTTCTGGCTCCGTTACTTTGTTATTATGGTAATCATGAAGCGGCTTCGCAATTTGAGCAAAATTCTTGATAAATCTTCGATAATAACTGGCTAATCCTGCAAAGGACCTCGCTTGTGCTGGGGATTCTACCTTGAATTCTTCTTTACAAATAACACCGGAGCTCCATATGGCGACGACGTGGGGAAAATCTTCTGGTGCTCAATAAGTTCTTTAATTTGTTTCTTTAATTCCACACGATCTTCCGGGTTCATTCGATATGGTCGCTTGTAACTAGGTTTGCTTCCAGGAATGATATAGATATAATGTGATACTCTTTGGAATGTGGCCCCATTTGTCTGTAAATCTTCCCTGAACACATGTTGATAAAGTCGTCCAATATTGATTAAACCATGTTGCTGCCGTCTCCTTCATGCAACTTCCTATGGCATTGATTTTTGTCGCATCATCCCATCCGTGGTGTACTCCTCTCATGCAAGCTGTTTTAAAATTCATTGCTTCTTCCCCCGTGGCTTGTCCAGTGAGGTCTGGTATCTTCTGAAAGTGATCCGGCTTGCGAGGTTCGTCGGTTGTCCCTTCACTTGTGACCTGCTGTGCTCGTGGTGGCATGATGATGACTGGTTGTCTTCTTCTTCTAATGTATAACCTTGTGGCGCTACCAAATATAACAGAATTTATTCAACGCTTCTGCTATAACACTTATATCGAGTTAATCAATAAGATAATAAGAGTAACTACAAATATAAGTTGTAAATAGTTCTAAAGTGAACTTAAGATATCCCATTACTAGCAACTTAAACAGCTATTTATACTTTTCCTAAGAATGGATTTGTACTTGTGTAATATGTGGGACACTCCGAACACAATCACAATAGTACTAAGGAACACAATCACAACATTATCACAGGGTACAATCACGTGAAGAGTAGTCTTGACCTTTTCTCGTTACACAATGTGATTTGTCCACGTGGTGTGATCTATGCTACTCTCCCGAGAAATTTGTACTTCACCATCTACAAAGGCAAGTGTCACCATTTGAAGAACAGGCGAAAATACTGCTCACAGTGATAAAAGGCTTCTGAGTGATGTTTGTGATTATATAATTGTGCGGTGATAGGTATGACAACGAGTTTCTGTCTAAATCATAAGTATCCTTGGTCACCTCCGGTTCACAATACTAGCATAATAGCCATTTTAATATGCTGTTAGGAGGAGATGAGATTCTTGTTAATGTGTTATCAGGCCCGAGTGAGCAGTAGATTATCACATATGAAGTCGCAGAATGTTAATGGAGGATGGTCACCGTACATGGTGTATGGCGGGCTAGTTTCGGCATTTACTGGGTTCCTGCTTTTATTTAGGGTTCATTAATGAGTTGGTGGACTAATATCCCGTGAATTAGCAAGCATTTGCCGCTGTGTAGCGGGTGTTCTCTTGATGACTTCTTTGAGGGCATGCATTTTCTGGAGTAAATGCAGTTATCAAGTTTACAATAAACAATCCATTAGTACCGAGTCAATGATCTTAGCCATATTTATCGTTTAAATCCAAAATTTCCACAGCATCATCGAGTCACCTCATCCGCTACGGGCTTCTTTGCTAATCGCTGACACCCTGCATGTATTTTGTCCATGTTTCCAAGCTCTGTTGATACAATGAAATACCATTTCCAATAATCCGTGCAGTAGTTCCCTTGCTCAGCTTAATAGGATAACTGTTGGAAAAGTTTTGGAGAACCTTTTTCATTTGCTGTGATGTGAGGTCATTATTCATAAACCTACTTCCCGGGTTTGGGTTGGTGGAAATGAAGTATGCAATAAGACCAGAGACTTGTGGTGCTGCATACGATGTCCCCTGAACCACTGCATAACTCAAATTGAGATCTTCGCCTGTAGCTAAAAAGTCGACACATTGCCTATGGTTTGAAAAATACGATTCGACTCCTTGAATATTGCATGAACCGACTTTTATTGCTTTAGTAGAACTTACTATAGGAAGTTTGCAGGCATCTACCCCCGTGTTTCCTGTTGCAATAACAACATGAACATTTGGGTTTTTTTTGAAGAATTTTATCCAAATATTACAGCAGGACATGAGGCCCATCGAAAGGATCTTCGTCATAACCTAAACTGACATTAATCACTAAACCCTTGGGATACTTCTTTACACCGATTGACTTGTAATGCTGAAGAGAAAACTCAATTGCGTTCGTAAGATTACGTACGTTGAGTTTTTTATCAAATTTTACTGGCACTATAAAGACCTTGGCCAGTGGTGCTACACCAAAATCTTTTCCAGCAGCAAGAAGCGCAACATCCCTAGCGTGAAAAGTGCCATCCACATTAACAGCACGCCCTTTATCCTTTGGATTTAAATAGAGCACTTCGGGCGGGTATTTAAACTTCCTAGCGTGAGTAGACGGTGATATCACAGATGCTAAGTCCACTACGTAGATCGCAACTCCATTACCACCTTCTGAAAGGTAATCATAATGGCGAGGCCCAATAGCTTTTGGTAGAGTCTGCCAATAGATCTCGTTGAACAAGCCAAACGTTTTTATTGCTATCCAATGGGTTTACTTCTGGCATTCATATTAGCGCTGCCGTCCTTAATTATTGTCGTGGTTCAGCCATTTACCGACTGAATCCGTAGATACTAAGCACACCAGATCAATAGTGGCGCAGAAATTTTTCATGTACCTGGTAAGATAATCGCTGTTGTTATCCATGAATATCAGCCATCTTCTGTAAGGGATTTACGCTAGTTAGGGGACAATTATCGTTTAGCTATCACACCCATCCGGTTATTCAATACAAAGGAACAAAACAATTATTTAGGAAGTTTATAGATATAATCTAATTAATCATGGCTAACCGTGCTGGTAAATCTAAACTTCAATAATTATCATACGGCAAAGAATCAATCTGGCATAGTATAGCTATAGATCACAAATAAATATTATTAGTATTTGCAACATCAAGCCCAAAAAATATTGATACCTATAACTGAAATCATCAACCACATGCAGACATACAAGTAGATCTGGAGGCCAAGGGCTTTTCATGTAGTCTCACTCGGAAAAAATATAAATCGAAGTTAAAATAGTTTGAGAACATAAAAAGTACCAAATTATTCTATCATAGTAAGATATGAGTGTCATATTAGAGAGAATCCACAAATTACAACAAATATCGTACATGTGCTAATTTTCACAACTCCATGGTACCCCTTTTCTCGGCTTCACACACAACATAAAGCCACTTATCTAAACTTCATAACAGGAAAAGAGACAATTTACATTATATCTCCTTTGTGCCTAGCCCCTTGTAGGGTTAATCATACCACCTTTAAATCCTTCATACGACAATATTATCAACTAAACCTTAGAATTTCTTCGTGAGTAGTGTAGATGGAAATTCTTAAAGACTAAAATCCTTCGCCAGGTTCACTTAAAAATACACTGCGATTGACTTTAACCTTAATGATTTCACGTCACCAAAGCCTGCCAAGTACGCCCAATTTTCAACAACATCGAGAAGTACAAAGAGCTCTATTCCAACTAAACTAATTTTTTTAGATTCTAGCAACTAAATACTCAAAAAAGAACATATTACTAAGCCCTAGATGACCCATTTTAAGAATTTATTTCACCCTTCCCGGGAGAAGATTATTTTTACCTAAGCGTCCAGTTATGCTAATTGTGTAAAATAGGAAAGTACGCAAGTACTCTGTTTCTTTAGCATTGAATAACCCAGTGAATGGGTAATGGTGAACTTCCATTTTCTTCATTGGCATTTCAGTTTTGCAGCAGCGTAGATCTTGAACCAACACAGTTGCTATATAGTGAATGATGCCATTCATTACAAGCTCCTGATATTTAGCTTTGCAAAACTATTCATTCAACTCTCTATGTGGCTACATTCTCTTTGAATCTTCGTCCAATCCTTGAACGCCTCTAAAATACAGGCATCAGGAAATCGAGTGATTTTAAAATGCTCATGTTATTCGTCAGTCAATAAATTGTTGATTTTTTGCGGTCTGTGATGACAGGTGAGCCATTCAATTTAAACTTCTCTAAATTTGTCAGACATTTAACTTATCAGAATACCACTCATTCTAAACTGCAGGGTTCTTTTAAGCCAGCCCAATTACTTACGCGACGCTTTCAAAGCCTATATGGATTTGACATGCGTTTGATTAGAAACCCGATTCTTAAACATGCAAACCATGTCAGGCACACCACAAGTTTATTATCAACTTCAGTCACTGTGATACTTCAACTGTTTGGTTCCCAAACATATCTTGATGACACTTTCTTCAAATATATGTTGCAGTTGAAATTGACGAACTATTCAGCAGAAGAAATTAGGGTCATCAGAAATATCCTTACTTGTCAAAGGTCGTTATCACAGGAAAGTAAATGCCAATTAATAGCAGAACGACTCCATACATCGTATACCAACAGTTCTTTTACAATGAATGAGCAATTTCCTTATAGATATATGGTTGAAATATAGAGACAAATCGCTTTGCTCTATTCATTTTTAGCAAGAGAGATATTATTACCTACTAGCACAGCCTAGCTAATCTTTCACAAATCTGGGGTACAAAACTTTTGGGATAAAGATATCACGCCCAACATACCTGGTTTCCAAATTCCAAATGTGAGAAATCTATTATACCCACATAGACATTGATCCTGTATCCTCCATTTGATGTCCCTCATATCTTACGAGGGATATCTGTCGTCAACATAAACATGATTAAGGAAATGGGAATAAATAAATTGTTATTGGACTGAAACCACTTGTCTTAAATACATAATAATATTTCACCGTGTCTGATGTTTAACTTGCAAAGCGCGATCTTGCAAAATGTAAAGTACGCTCCCATTACCCGGATATAAAATATAGCGACATTTGCTGTCTCTACTTTACGTCGTAGTGGAATATATAGCATAATTCGAATATGAAGTAATGCTCGCTAAGCTAGATAAATTCTATTCAAGGAAAAGAAATGTGTGAAATAAGTATGCTATGGTGAAATTAACTGACGATATTATAGCTTAGATGAGCTATGACTATCTCAACCACCCGGGATATTATTCTCCAATTCATGAATAGTATTATAATATCTAGGCACATGAGTCTAATGGCATTGCTACAAGATCTATCCAAATGATATTGGTACATTGTGATTATAACATTGCCATGCTCAAAACACAAAAGCACAAGAACATATAAATCACCAATGTACAATCTAGCCTGCTAGCCTTTTTACACCATGGATACATTACTTTTGGACAGACTCTCTTCTTTTTCGATTAATTTATATTTGAGCTGCAACTCGGTTGTTTTCCAGATGCAGCGCTTACTTCCATCTGAAAATAGCTACGTTCTCCACCTTGAGAGTGTTCTTGGGTATATTGGCGAGGTATCTGAAGGCGTACCAATAAGTCAAATGTACATTTTTAGATTGGAACTTATTATGGCGTTTCTTACTGGTAGTCCCTTTAACCATGACCTTACCAACACTTCCTCTTTTATACCACCAACACTACCCCAGGATATTAATAAGGAAATGGTAAACCTTTTACTAAAAAAGGCAATCAATTATTATATCAGACATAAGCTGATAGTTGACCAATATCTATCAAACAATACTGATAATTCAGATTTAATCACAGCGACTATCAATGAAATACAAAATATTATCATAGACCCCGCCAGGCCCGTTATTACAGGGGAGGGTGTCACCATGCTCAGATTTACTGTCTTGAAACTACTGGTGAGATACAATCCCTTATTATTGCAGGATTGGCAAGTGTCATTCATCAGCCATAGATATAATCTCTAGATTAAGTTTGGTATTTCAACTGACTTATTGGACGAGTTGATGATCCCAGGCTTTAACATTTTGATGTAATTCTATAGTCTGAAAAAGCATGCTATATTCTCAGTAAGTGTAATCTGAAATTAGTTTTGTGGTATGTATCTTTGATATATTGCAGATTACAAGTTCACTTGCCACTTATGGATTAACTAGAGAGTGTAGGATTGAACTTATCAATAGTCACTATAGGACTAAATTGAGGACATGTGAAGCAGAAAATACTATAGAACATGAAAGATATGTTTTAACATTATCAAAATGGACGGAGTGTAGAAAGTAGACATAATCCGAGCAATATCATGAAATATACAGTTATTCAAGTATAATTGTATTTCTAGTAATGTTTTGGGCTAGGTAACATGCCACTTTATTCTGCGATTAAACACTGGTAATTCGGACACAATGACAATGTCCCAGAAAAACAATTCCATGGATGCTGATATTGAAGATTTCGTGGTTAGTAAAGACAAGCTGTTGTAATTAATTGGATAGTCTACTTCTAAAATCTTGCTGGGCAGATTTTTTTCGAGGATCAGCCTACACGCAGATAAAATACTGCTTAGCAAGTATAAGGGTAAGATTAAGCCAGGGTTCAAACCATGTAAGATAAACTTCAACGGATGTTAGACAAGAATTTATTTTTTAATTGTGATAAGCACTCAGTGGCTTGAGATTGTCTTCTCTTCTATCCATTGAGCAGTATAGGAATATACAAAAGTTGCATTTATATTCTGATAATAGGGGAATCACAATTAATGGCATGATTAATTTTTCCGTCACAATTGATCTAGTGGATGTAAGACTTTAACGTACAGTAGCTTGCGAGTACGCGATTTTACCAGGAAACCAATGTTGTAAAGTCACTTCACGGCATGAAAAAAATGCAACTATGGAAATCTCTTTTTTTAACTAACCTTTGAACGCTGAGCAGTCAATTAGAAAGAGGGAAATAAAGTGATCTGCTGAGCAACTTTAACAAATATGAAATTTAAAGACGCTAAGATTTATTCGGAGTTGAATTAGAATTGCGTTAGTAGTAAGCACACCTATCCGTGTATGTATTACTCACGCATAAAATTAGATTAGGTAAGCTCCCATATGCTACGTAGATCAATTCTCCATTGGGGAAGATAACACTTTCCTGGTACCTTGCAGATTTACAAATCTTCTAAGCTAAGCCAACTTAGCTCCCGTACCTTGCAGCAACGGGTGTATACTGTTTGATTTATAGACAAGGAGAGTAAAAGAGAAGAGAAGTTTTGGCCTCTTTGACAAGAGTTATAGTAATCTCATTAAACCATAATGAATTAGTACAGACCAAAAGAAATCAGTACAACAAATTCTTTAGTTAAACAGCCTAGGCACAGCATTCGTTAGTGAAAGCAATGTGATTGCGTCAAGACAAATCAGTTATACATTCATTCCAGCATATCACAAAATATGCAATCTGCAAAAGTCGCAAAAAAGTAATATAAATAGGGTTCTGAATCCCTTTTTATTTCATCACCAACAATGCAAACCAGCTTAGCTATATGTTTCGCGATCCTTGCCTCCCTTGGTTCTGCCTTTTGGAGAATGCCTGTTCAGGCTCCAATTGTCTATGGCCGTCTTGATTCTATTGTCAACCCAGGAGGAATTGGTTCTCACAACCACATGGTCGCAGGTGGTACTGGATTTAACGTTGGGGAGACCTATGAGGACACCCAAAACGCCAAGGACACTACTGCTGTTGTCACTGCTGACAAGTCCAACTACTGGGTTCCAACTTTGCATTTCTGGGACTCCTCCAAGGACGAGGACCAATTTGTCTCAGTCAAGCCAGTTGGTGGTCTCTTGGCATACTATTTGCAACGGTACAATTCTCCTACTGACACCAAGTTGACTGCTTTCCCACCGGGATTCAGAATGCTTGCTGGTAGCCCAATGCGCAGAAGCTTTGACGAAAACTCTCTTGAAGACAAGGCCATCAACTACGTGTGCTTGGGTCCAGACTATGAGTACAACGTCGCCAATTTCTCTTTCCCTGGTTTGACTTGTGACAATGGTTTCCGTCAACAAATGGTCTTTCCATCGTGCTGGGACGGTAAGAACCTCTACATTCCAGAAAACGGCCACATGGCTTACCCAGATGGCGTCGACAGCGGTGTCTGCCCATCAACTCACCCAGTGAGAATGGTTACTTTGTTCTACGAGGTCACCTGGGATATTGCTGCCTTCAAGGACCAATGGGAAAGTGCCAGTGCCGCCAATGCTAAGTATGCTGCTCTTCACAACGTCTCCTATCCAAACGGAATTGCTCACCCACTTGTCTGGTCTGTCGGTGACCCAACTGGTTACGGGTCGCACGGTGACTTCTTTAACGGATGGGATATCGATGTTCTTCAAGAGGCTATTGACACCTGTACCAACCAATCTGGTCACATTGAGGACTGTCCGGTTTTTGCTAACCACATGCAAGGATACGATGTCGCTGGTACCTTTACAATCCCAGACCCACTCAATGAGCCAAACTTTGGTTCTTTCTCCACTTTGCCAGGTAACAACCCAATTCAGTTCGGTCCAGCATCTGCTACTATGGGACCAATTCCAACTGCTAGCTGGAATATTCCTCCAAAGGCTGCTCCAACTGGTATCATTCCTTATGACGGATCTTCTTCGGCTTCTGTTTCCAACTCCACTGTTGAGACTTCTTCAAGCGGCAACAGTTCTTATGTCGCGTCTTCCTCGCCTTATGGCTCCAACTCCACTGTTCAGGCTGCTCCAAGTGTCAGCAACTCTAATGATGGGTATTCTTCGCCTTATTAATCCAACTCCTCCGTTGAGTCAATGTGAATCTAAACAAGTAAAATTGAAAGATTCGCAGTTCTTAACTGCGAGTGAAGTTTGGCATAGTTTATAGATATTATTATAGTTTAATTAATGATGGTCTAAAATAATCATTTGCCAATATTTCCTTGTCGTAAAGCTGCCAGAACAATTTTCGCTTGAGAATAATCATTCATTTTAGATAGTGCGTATGATAGTCTGGTGTGGTACAGTGTACGGGTATGTATGATGTGTTATTTCGGAAATGAAAGAATCGAGACCCTCTCAGGAAATACCCCACGCACGTTAGGGCATGAATCAATACCAAAAAGTAAGCCGAATCATAATCATTTCCTAAAGTTTATCACAAATATGCAGGAATCTAAATACCCAGACTAGTAAACGAAATGTATGACATTGAGACACTCCAAATAGTAACGACAATAAAAAAATTTCCATGCAAAAGATTCCTACAAAGTCACAAACAACAAAAAAGATCGACAACGGCAGGACTCGAACCTGCGCGGGCAAAGCCCAAAAGATTTCTAATCTTTCTCCTTAACCGCTCGGACACGTTGCCAGTGTTTAAAAAAATTTTGTATGGCAGTATGGTCAGAGCGAGACCTCACGTGTTAGAGCACGTGACATTTTGCATGAAATGTTATGTCACTAAACTGGTAATTATGATATTTATTCGCTCAAGACTATAGCTATACTAGACTCCTCGGGAAGAGATTAATATTTTATTGTCTATGAACCAAGGGTGACACTGCTATATTGCTGCTGGAAAAAACTCTGCCGCAGACACAAAAAGCTTCTGACTAGTGCTTGCGCAAGTGTTTTGTAACAAAAATTGGGCGATTATGAGTTTTCACCTACAAAATTGGTGACTTAGACTGCTTCATGCTGGAACTATTAACATTGTGGTCCTCCTGATGCGATGTAAATAGAAGGCATTTAACAGTCCAGCATTGATGCATACAATACTACAAGCTTTTTTACCTTCATCTTGTCCATAAAAATGAGACGGGCTTGCGTGGAGGATACTATTCCTTTTGATGATTTGTTCTTGGACTCGGATAATCAAGAGTCCAAGACATGTGGAAATGCCAAAATTTTTTTGGTGCAAGGTCACCGAATTAAGATTGTCGTAATCTGGCGTTTCTCTCAATGGCTTCTATATCTTACTGTTGTAGATATTCTTATTCTTGTTACTATTCTAGCTATTTCCTGTCCTATTTATATTCTTCTCTGAGATGCCTTCAGTTACCTTTAGCTTATGAGGTCATTATCAGTATTACCTCATATTGCTGTTAGTTCACTATTAGTATGGCCTGATAATACTATTATACCACTTGTTGATGAATACCATGTGAGGATAAGGTTTAACCAAACACTATTAGAGCTAACATTCCATAATAAGGTTCAACTGACAATGAGACAAGTATCCGGAATAGGAACAAACTGGTAAACAGAATGTGAGTATAAATAGTATAGGATACGTATAGTTAGAATAACAAGAATTGACTTATTTACACCAAGTAAATATGGAAGCCGTACAAAGAGAAGCTAGATTACAACACCACTAACAGTATGACCTCATGTTACTGATAGATTGCTATCTTTTAGTATGACCTTATTTAGCATGCATGGTGAATTTCATAATGCATTAGCTCTTTCAACACCTTTACCGCCTGTGTTCTCCTTAATGTATGATATCGCTGTCAATCTCCTTAATTTATGTGATCCCCAGTAGGACGATCTCCTTAATCTCTCAGATCTTCAACACGATCTTCAACAATAACCTCCTAATATTATGAGATCCCTCTCAGGATGACCTCCTTCAACACAGATTCAGTCAGTAAAGGGCTGAAACATGACATGTCATCACTAATATTGTTGTAATCTAGCTTCTCTTTGTACGGCTTCCATATTTACTTGGTGTAAATAAGTCAATTCTTGTTATTCTAACTATACGTATCCTATACTATTTATACTCACATTCTGTTTACCAGTTTGTTCCTATTCCGGATACTTGTCTTCACTGTCAGTTGAACCTTATTATGGAATGTTAACTCTAATAGTGTTTGGTTAAACCTTATCCTCAAATGGTATTCATCAACAAATATCTTCAACAGATACTATTATCCTACTATATATCAGTTAGTATATGTGATGTAACAAAACAACTAGAATAAATTTCATTACAAACATGAAATCAGATAGTGTAGCCTGATTAGGAAAGGTGAGAATTCGAAACCCTCGTGTGGTATGAGCCCGGACACAACAAGGATGCATTGGTTAGGAGACGAGTATTCTCGCAACTATAATATATACTAGGCATTTGCACCCTTGAAAAAAGAAGCAAAGGCATCTTATTTAGCAGAATCAACGAGACAAAGAGTAAACCGGGAGCACTCTGGCACATTTGGTATTACCACAGTTATTCGACCACGTCTTGTAAAAGTAACAACCCAGTGTGGCCTAAAGAGGAACGCAATACTCCCACACATTCCTGTTTGGAGTTGAGAATAACTGAACGCATTTGAGAGAGGAATATAAATAGGACAGAAAATTTCTAGAATAGTATCAAGAATCAAAAGACTTACAATAGTGAGATATGGATATAGATACGGATATCATTGTGAGAAATGCTAGATTGCAGCAGCTTATGTGTAACCCTGGAAGCGATTTTATTTTTGAACCGACAGAAAAGTTACATGGAGCTACTAATTATGGCCCTTGGGCGAAGTTGTTCATCCACAAGCTTTATTTGATTGGCTTTGGTCTTCATTGTTACCTTCTTGATGGGGACCTTTTATTACCGAATGGATCATCAAATGAAGTTATCGATGCTACAACGACTGCATTAGATAATATTATTGGATTATTACTACGCAATGGGGTTACTACAAAGGTTGGTGAGCATATTAGCAAAATGCAGTGTTCTACTGCACGGGAAAGGTTTCATGCACTTAAAACCGAGTATGGAACAATGACATTTTCTCAAGCAATGAAGGTTTATAATACTTCGTCAAAATCCTCTCGTGCAAAATCACCTGTTGAGCATGTTTTTAATCAGTATCGGGACTGTTTGCAATTTATGAATCGGGAAATGCTTATGTGCTTCCTTGCAGTATCTCTGCTCCGTCAGCAGAACGTTCCTAAGCGAGTGATCCAAGCCGCCATTAATCTGTATAATGCTCGGGGGTTTAATGTGGATACTGCTACTTGTATAGGATTTCTTGACAGTCTTAGAAGCGCATACGAAATGGACATGCGTTGTGTGCCTAAAGCCCAAGGCAGAAAGCACAGAGGCATTACTTGAGTTTATTGTCATTAGTGGAATCCAGTTTCAGGGTAAGGGATTACTGTACGGTGAATATATGAGATATTAAGGAGATCGCCGTGTTGAATATGTTGACGAATACTATTTGAGGATAAGGTTTAACCAAACGCTATTAGAGTTGCTATTCCAAACTAAGGCTCAACTGACAATGAGACAAGTATCCGGAATAGGAACAAACTGGTAAACGGAATGTGTGTATAAATAGTATAGGATATGAATAGTTAGAACAACAGCCTCATATGAGAATCGACGTTCTGTACAAGAAGGTGGTCCATTGGCTATGACAATAACGAACTTACGACTGATTCAGCTGTATGTCTTTAGCTAGCACAGGATTGTGACAATTCTAGAGGTAGGAGGAGGCATGTCAGTGTATGAAGAAAAGGATAACTTGGTAACGATTACGGATATGTGGATTAGACAAATACCTTGAGAGAAAGTAGATATGTTGTTGGGCGACCTACAAGAGATTCAATCTGGTGCATGTTAGCTGGTTAAGATTGGCTGACTCTGAGAGGAGTAACTGTCCAAGGTACACTACATTGGTTATGAGAAATGGTGCCAATAGGTTAGAAGTCCTGGTGAGAGATGAGCCCGTGACTAAGCAGGAAGCCCTGGTCAGGGGATGAGCAATGTCTGAAGCATTGCATTTCTTATATTTGTATACTGACAGAAGGAAGCAAACTCAGCTTATTCAGCAGAACAGACAAGACAAAGCTACAGACTAGAATTTTTCAATTACATTTGATCGCACAACAAGATTTTGACTATGCCACTGCACGACGAGAAGCTGGATTATTATGAGAGAGACAGCACTGTAGCTGCCACAAACCAGGATTTCATAGATGAAGACATTGGCGAATATGACGAAGAAATCGACAGAGAGCCGAGCTATTTTGAGGTCTGCCAAATACTCCGAAGAAACGGATTTTATCAAGAGGGTGATGATGATAAAATCTTTGCATTGCTGGACCTCACAGGTATTTTCCCTGATGACCGTTGAACCAGCAGCAATTGCTATGATGTAGGGCCGGAGTATATGAAGATATGTGCAGGGTTCTGTGACAACGGATTGCGTCATAAGTATATACTTGCTACTATAAGTTTTTATTGAGCTGCGAATGTAGGCTTGGATTTTGTCATTATAATTTGAACATAATAAAAAGGCGTACTGAACAATTGTCCACATAAAGGGTGATACCGAAGGAAAGTGATACGCATGTTTCACGACCCAGCATCATGTCTATAGATGGGACCAATGAAAATAAGAATAAGACTACAATAAGTGGGATTCTATTGACTTAATATAAATCGAACAATTGAAAGTCATTTATGTTGATGTGTGAAATGTCAAAACGTTAAACCAACAAAAACCAAGTATCTTTCATCCTTGGCCCATACAGTTGGCACGGCTGTCCAGTCTTGGATATCCCAGATTAATCAGGTCACTGGTACAGACGTCACAGGTTAAGGATGACTGAATTCATCTCGAATAAGAATTTAACTAGCTGTAAAATGGCTAGATAAAATAACGCGATTAGGATTATTTACTCTAGTAAGATATAGAAGCCATAGATAGAAATGCTATATTACAACAGAATGAAGGCGTAATGGCACATTAGAAAACAAAATGGAATAGACCAAATAGGAAATATGTGTCATGTAAATATCGGGAAATGCAAAATTTCATTTGTTACAAAAACATACAATAATATGTTTTGAGGCGAATCGTGTTAATGGAATATTAATGTGCTTGATTAAGTATATATAATACAAATCAGTAGATTGGCCTCTTTAGTTTCTCCATTGTCTACTTTGGGATATATTATTTCATGTGGAGAAGATAAATGACCTTTTCAAATCATTTTTCTTGGCGTCATGCATACAAACTGGCCAGGTTGCAATGGCTGAATCTTTTATATAAATGAGTTGTATCCGTACGAAAAACGAAAAAAAAACAAGAAATATATCGGATATATAATGAATGATAGGTATGATTATTCTTTACTCACTTCCAATAATGAGTTTCTCAACCCATTCGGTGAGCTTACGGATCCTGCCAGATCAATTGAAGAGTGGAATATTATCAACATTGTCAAGCTCATTAGGGAAAAGACTGACTGGAAGCTGAAGATCAAAAATCCTGCTATTGTAAGTAAATGGAAAGCAGAGCTTGAAGTTATTCTTCTGTCTAGACAGTACGACAAAGTTTGGAATTATGCTTTGAAAGAAATTTCTTGGACTGAATATGTTGAGTACACATTTCCGGATATAGAAAGCCACGGCTTTCATCTTGGTTGTGATGAGAAGATTGTTTATTCTGATCATGCCATTGAAGAGAAGACTAAAATAGCCCTCCAAAAAGCTGTAGCGGAGTATACAATTAAAGAATTTTCCAATGGCCTCGATTATCATCCAAATTCTAATAATCAGGTCATAGACATTGTTCATCCTTCTTTGTACCCAGTGCAGTATAGAAGAACACCAATATACAATGATGGAAAACTTGAAATTGCAAAAGAGGTGTCCAGATCCGAATTGAGTAAATGTTCGAACTTGACTATTTCTCAAAACTTCCAGTGGCTTCCTGCTTTGGTCTATCTAGAAAAGTATGAAAAGCGATTCATATTCAGATCATATATCAATAATCTTCATCCGGATAACAAGGAATTGTACGGCATAATCGAAGATGTCCTTAATGCTGCAGTTCCGGGGATCAATCTTTCATTGGCAATGTATAAGATGGCTGACCGTGTGAGAATCAAAATTCCAGACGACTTTTACAGTGAAGAATGGCACAAAATTGAAAGCGACTATTTTGACACAATGGATGATAAAGGACTTAGCTGGGATGACTTTGATAATTTTGAGACGGAGAACAAAGCTAAGTACTTGGTAATACCATCCGCGAACTACGAAAGGGATCCACCTTTGGACTTTGGGTTTTCACTCTACAACTTCCCATATTTGAAAGTTGTCGTGAAATTGGCCACAATTGAACTCACACCGGATAATCCAAATTATTTGGGAGGAACTTGGCATATTGAAGGATGTTTAAATGAAGACATTATTGCAACAATTTTATATTATTATGACTCAGAAAACATTACGGAGTCAAAGCTCTCATTCCGCACTGCTTTTGATGATCCAAGCTACGAACAAGGGGATAATATCGGGGTGGAATTTGTTTATGGATTTGGTAATGATGCTATTATGAATAAAAATATTGGCAGTATTATCTGCAAAGAAGATCGAATGGTGGTTTTTCCAAATTGGTATCAACATCGCGTTGAGCCGTTTAGTTTGGCTGACGCCTCCAAAAATGGGCATAGAAAAATCTTGTGTATGTTTCTAACCGATCCATATAACACAAAGACCCTCACTTCTGCCACAGTACCACCGCAGCAGCCAGAATGGATTAAAGCAGAAGCTAAGTTGGATAAGAAGACTGTTGACAAGAAAAATAGACTCTACAAGGAAGAATCTATGTATCAGTTTTTGCCTGAGCAATGGGCTTCTGAAATTCAAAGCTTGAATGAATTGCCAATGGACTTGAAGTCAGCTAAGGAAGTACGAAAAAAGTTAATTGATGAGCGAAGTGTTAATTTATCAAGTCACGACTATGATGGTGATGGTGATCAGTTTACCAGGTTGTTTTCTCTATGTGAACACTGACGGATTTTCATTTCGGATTTATAACGGCATTGGCCTTCACAATGATTATAGTTCAATTCAATTACCAAGAGGAGTACATGGCCATGTTGTAGTCCAGAAGTATACAATGTACTGGATGTGAGTAAATGAACTATGTTGTGTTTTCTATAAGGAGGAAGTCCTCAGAGGGATTTATCTTTTAATGATATTGTATTCAATTCCATTGGAGGACAACATCCACCGTCTGATCAAGGGTGGAAGTTGGTGAATCTTCACCAATGCCAACCTTGCATATAGTGAACCTATTCTGCAGTGGTTGTAAACCACGACACAATCTCTCTAGAGTGTAACGTCAATCAATATATGATCAATCCGCTATGGTATTCCCAGTTACTAGTCAACACCTTCGGATGTCTGTACTAGTGATTTCCTTAATGCATGTGATCACTGTCGATTTACGTGATGAGATTCAGCGGTCCAACTTGGTAACAAGGGCGACCAGGCTTCTTACACAGCCAATACAAGTACTATGTATCAACAATATAACTGCTCACACTGAAGTATTTAATCTCAAGCAGGCGAGTGAGGGCTGACAAAGGGTTTCTTCAACAGCGATGCTGCCTCAGAATTTTCCTGAGTGAAAATTAATTCCTTTCCATAGTTCCCTGATCTGCCCCGTAGTCATTTGGTTAGGCACTGAGACCTTCTTTAATTTCAAGTACCGTAGAGTATTGTATATTTCTTCTCTAGTGACAGTGCTGATAGATGTCAACTTTATGCAGGGTGAAGCTGTTCGGGGAAACGCTTTTACAAACAGTAATCTGTGGGTAGAAGTGTTGAAGATGTCGAAGATCTGAGAGATTAAGGAGATCGTCCTATTGAAGACCTGAGAGATCAAGGAGTTCGTCCTATTGGGGATCTCATAAATTAAGGAGATGGACAGTGGGGTCTGTCGTAATCTAGCAGATCCTTATGGCATCCATATCTATTACTATAGATAATTCATCTTCTTGTTACTATAATAGCTATTTCCTGTCCTATTTATATTCTTTCTGAGATGCCTTCAGTTACCTTTAACCTATGGGATCCGTGTCGGCATGGCCTCCTCATATTATGAAATCCCTATCAGCATGGCATCCTTTAATATTGAGATCCTTGTCGGTATAATCCTTCTAAGATTATGCGATCCTAATCAGGATGGCCTCCTTCAACAATGTAGAGGGCCCTTCATCTCCATATGGCGCATTCTATTAAATAAAGCTCTGAATTCTAGGGTAAAGCATCTCTTGGAGCGGTAACATGCCTTTTATCTCTGGAGTGTGCTTAGGAATAAGGGCTAGTGTACGATTTGTATCGCGACGAGACGTAGCGGGAAAGAGAGTTGCTGGTAAACAACACACAAAGACCATTAACCCCTTGATGTGTGTTCTTGTTAAATTCGTTTAAACAGGAGAGCCCCATGCTTCAGTGATACTTTCCATTGTTGTTCAGTACGCGTTTGACTCTCATGTGCTTACTCGATGCAAGGTGGATGAGTAGCATGCAAGGAGATATCATATGATGACTCCCTTGAACCAGGCTTCAAGTTATGTAATATATAATCGGAGTATCTTAAGAGACGTTGATATTAAGTGGAATAACGTGCTCACTGGTGTATGTAGTTGATGACAACTCCCGGGGTGTAGATGGTTCCATTCTGTCGAGTCAGAGCCATCCTGTTTGTTACCGGCTGGGTATGAAGCAGTGATGGATGTTGCTAGGTTAAAAATGGTGTATGCTCCCTGGAGGATTTTATGATCCACTTCTCATAACTGAAAGGAGGCTCTTGAGCTATGACGATTACTGAAGTAATATTGTAGCGGCTCAAAGTTCTCTCTAACATTGTTAGTTTCATATGGATGCTGCTGCAAATAAAGATAATATTCATTGCTTAATGTTCTCGGACCTTCGGGGACTTTTCAGTGGAAGAAGTTCCTTTTCCTCAGGCTGAGCGTTGTTGCATCGTTCGTTGGCTTCGGAAAGGTGATAGTTTGGATCCGAGTTGCGAATTTTGCCTTGTGGGTTTGCCTATCCTCGATGAAGCTTTGGATACATGTAGTGCGGTTCGCGTCTGGCGGACCAATTTCCTCTTGTCTTGTTTTTTTCCAAGGGCAGCGGCTCGGTAATGGGTATTGAATCGAGAATAAGCTTATTCCATTCAATTGGACCATTGTTTCTGGCATGAGGCAACGTCTTCAATGGAAACAAAAGAGATCCGCGCACAGTAAGCTTGTAGGGTTTCAGGTTCAACTTGATCTCATTCAAAATCTCTAGCCCCACCAAAGCAAGTAACTGGATCAGCGGCCAAAAGGCAGCCATCCCATTTACATTTCTGTACAAGGGATTGTGTCTAAGAGTCCTGTGGACATAGCTATAAAGTTTTGCCCGAGGATGAGGATATCCAGATGTGACAACAAAGACTTAATGACAATGGTATCAATAGAAGGCATTTACCACTGGGAAGTAAGATGCTAGTGCACTCCAAGACAGGGTCATTTATTTTGGTGGATATGCCTCTCTGGAAGTCGGCGGAAATCTGCTGCGGCTACAGAAGTAGTGGTTAGATACCCGGACATTTATACGGGTGAGATGAGGTGAAAAAAAAATTGGAGTGGCATTACCTTCATCCTGTCGTAATCTAGCAGATCCTTATGGCATCCATATCTACTGTTATAGATAATTCATCTTCTCTTGTTACTATACTAGCTATTTCCTGTCCTATTTATATTCTTTCTGAGATGCCTTCAGTTATCTTTAGCTCATAAGGTCATTACTAGCATGACCTCATATTACTGTTAGTTCACTATTAGTATGACCTGATAACACTATCAGATTACTAATAGTATGACCTCATACTAATATTATACTACTAACAATATGACCTCATGGTACTAAAAGATTACTATCTTTTAGTACACTCTTATTTATCATGCATGATGTATTTCAACATGCATTAGCTCCTTCAATACTTTCAACATGTATGACCCCGCTGTCCATCTCCTTAATTTATGAGATCCCCAATAGGACGATCTCATTAATCTCTCAGATCTTCAACAGGAAGATCTCCTTAATCTCTCAGATCTTCAACATCTTCAACACTTGGCTTGTAGCGGAAGTTCATAGAAAAGCAACAGGAACTGGAATGGTTTCTTTCAAAGCGAAGAGAAAATATCGTTGAGAATGTCAATAGCATAGCCGTTATTACGGAATATCTATCGATGTAGACGGTAGCATTCTGGCTTATGTTGGGCGGAGAACCTAGTAAGACGTGAGCAAAAATGACAAGCGTTGGAAAAAATATGGTTGGGTATGGTTCAAGGGAAGTGAAGATTGAAATTGATGGGAATTAGAACAACGAAATTAGTTTCCTACTGTGTCCTGAACATAGTGGATGACTGAGTGATCAACTTTAGTGACGTGTTGGTGTGGTCTGCCGAACGCCCCAAAAAGTATTGACAGATTAGATAGGCAAGGGACGAACAGATGACTCAGAAAGTTCAAAACGTGATACCAAAAAACATGACCCCTTTGCATAACAATTTGTACCTAGGAAAATTCAAATAGTCAATTAATCAAGGCGGAATATAATGGGACGCATGATGGCCACGTGATGACGAAAGACGAGAAATAAAGTCCACACCGATTAAAGTGCTGGTAAGAAAGCTTTGATTATCAGACGGTTAATACCTCAGTGCAAGGTATTACACGATTCGGAAGCGAATACGAAAAATCAATTGATGACCTATTTGAAAGAGGGATCGATGGTATGGGAATCTTGCGGTGCAGTAATGGTCAGCCAGCATAACAATGGTGTAGCTCAGAGCGATGGTGAATGTGACAACATCCAACAATAGCAGGACTCTTGGTGGAACCAAAGTGGTGATATGAGAACGAAAATCCATTCCGGTCGTCGATTGGCATGGAGATCAGGGACTCTGCAGGACCTGAAGTGATGCTACTGGGAGTGGAAGCACAGCTGATCAAAATATCAGCATTCTATGTGAAGCTAGTGTCAATGACTGCAGGTTGTGGAACAAAATGGAGTAGCGGAGATTCCATTATATACGTTGCGAGTTTGAAAAAATAAAGACGAAAGAAAAAGCAAGATTCTTGATCACGCAAATTGATTGAACCAACAGTGACTGCGTATTTGGAATTGACCACTGGAATTAACTATCTTTGTCGCGATCTGGCATCTTTCACTTTGGTTTCCATGTCTACTGTTGTAGATAATTCATCTTCTTGTTACTAATTTAGCTATTTTTCCCCTATTTATATTGTCATCTGAGATGCATTCAGTTATCCTTAACTTGAAATTGTCGTAATCCAGCATTTCTCTCAATGGCTTCCATATCTTACTGTTGTAGATATTCTTATTCTTGTTACTATTCTAGCTATTTTCTGTCCTATTTATACTTTTCTCTGAGATGCCTTCAGTTATTCTTAACTTCAGATACCTTTACTGGTGATCTCCTTAATGTATGATATCGTTGTCGATCTCCTTAATTTATGTGCTCACCAGTAGGACGATCTCCTTAATCTCTCAGATCTTCAACAGGATCTTCAACAGAAATGTCCGTACCGATGATCTCCCTTATGCACAAGATCTTCGACAGACAAACTCCTTACTCTGAGATATACAACAATCTAATATAGTAATGGAGACCGTAATATTAAGGATCCACAAATTCCAACAAGAATTTCAACTATCAGTAAAATGGAGAGGTGGTATGTGTTCATGTTTATTGTTTACCGGAACGGTTAGCCATGATTAATTAGGATATATCTATAAACTTCTTAAATAATTGTTTTGTGCCTTTATATTAAATAACCGGATGAGTGTGATAGCTAAATGATCATTGAGTGTATGTCATAGTGGAATTCCCACCTTTTATACAAGGTCGGTTGTATGTGTACATATGATCAGACATTGTCCACACATTTGTGTATAGACAAAGCTTGTGCCACTATTGGTCAGTCATGTTTAGTATCTACGGATTCAGTCTGTAAACCGCTGAACCACGACGGTGTGAATATTGAGTATGTATACATTAGTTGATGGTTTGTAATCTTTTTATTTGTTTTGAGTATATGTAACTTTATTGCCGGCAATAGGGTTAGATTATCAAGTGTTTACCGTGATGAGTATATTGTGGTTGAGAAACTTCAGGCGCGTTAGTTAATATCATTCTTAATCAATGGGGCTTTAGTTCCTTTGGACAGTTTAATGGCAAATTTGTTTGCGTGGTTTTTGAGATGTTCTTTCATCTGCATTGCAGTGAGATCACCATTTTTGTATACGCCTTTGGTGTTTGTTGAAATGAAATAAGCAATAAGACCAGCTACTTGTGGAGCGGAATATGAAGTACCCTCGATTGGAGCACCACCGAGGGAAATATCTTCACCAATGGCAAAAAAATCAACGCAAGCTCCCCAGTTTGAAAATTTGGATTCAGCACCGTTGTAACCGGAAGAACCAACGATTATTGCTCTGTTTGAAGTGTTCAATGGATATTTACAGGAATCCTGGTGATTATTACCCGATGCGACCACGACATGAACATTTGGATATTTCTCAAGAATCTCATCTAAACGAATCAGTGCTGCGTGTGGTGGGTTTACTGGGTTACCAATATGACCAACACTAATATTGATAACGATACCCTTGGGATGAGTCTGTAGACGATTCTCGTGATAATCTTTAACTGCGTATTCAACTGCAGTCAAAATGTCCGTCATTTTAAAGCTATTTTTGAATTTAACAGGGATAAGGAAAACTTGAGATTTTGGTGCTACACCAAAAGTTTTTCCGGCGGCAATAAGGGAAACAGCCATGGAGTGAAAGGCATCATCAGGGACTTCGCGGCTTTCATCATTTGGGTCCTTATAAAGCACTTCAGGTTGCTTGACGAAGAAGTTTTTAAATCTAGACATTTCTAGCGGGAGAGCACAGTCAATGACGTAGATGGCTACACCATCACCAGCTTGAGACTGATATTGATAGTAGTATGTGTCACTAGTCGGTAGATACTGTTCTGCACTTGATATGCGGGCCAAATATTTTTGGCTTTGTTTTGTGATGATTTTTGCACAACTTAGATGAAGGAGATAAAAGAAGAAGATTGAAAGGAGCATGATAAAATGAGAGAGATATAAGAAGATTAAGTAGATTATATATAATAATTTAAGAAGGCCGTACATAATTGCAATGCGACTAAGAGAATGAATGAAAAAAAATTGTAGGGCAAGAGATTTATGGTACGGAGTAATGAGTACTAGATGGAACGGCACGAACGCATGGCGGCTAATGTGATGCAGATGAGAGGTAGATGCGGTGTATAAGAATTTAGTGAGTGAGAGAATATATATAATGTAGAGGAAGATATATGATGAGGGAATCAAGTGAGGAACCAAATAGAGAGGGAGTGAAAAAATAGGTATTTGGGAGAAAGGGTCTCATTAGGGATTGTAAGGTGAGGGAGGGGACAGATGTGGGACAAGGGAAAGGCACCGGATAGGGCTACATGATACATAAAGAGGCATGAGGCGACACTTTATTAATCGTGTGATATATTTTTGTGAGGGAGTGGTAATTAGTAATTTGATTGAATGGGAGCGATATATTAGTTGATTAGATAATTGAGTTGTTGTTAGTATATTAGTAATTTTGAGGATATATGGAAGTACTAAAGTGTTGAAAGTGTTGAAGGAGCTAATGCATGTTGAAAAACATCATGCATGATAAATAAGATTGTACTAAAAGATAGTAATCTTTTAGTACCATGAGGTCATATTGTTAGTAGTATAATATTAGTATGAGGTCATACTATTAGTAATCTGATAGTGTTATCAGATCATACTAATGGTGAACTAACAGTAATATGAGGTCATACTAGTAATGACCTTATGAGCTAAAGATAACTGAAGGCATCTCAGAAAGAATATAAATAGGACAGGAAATAGCTGGTATAGTAACAAGAATAAGAATATCTACAATAGTAAGATATGGAAGCCATTGAGAGAAACGCTAGATTACGACATAAAGTGGATAAGTTGGGAAGCGGCTAAGGTATTGTTTGATAGTGATCGGCGATAAAGGGCGTGTTTTGTTTTAGAATGGTTAGTAGAATATTAGATTAGGCATAAGAAAATGAATGATGTAGAAAAATGAAAGTAGTTTTGGGATAGAGGTAGAAAGAGGAAACTGTGCATGAGGCAGTGCGAGGGGGCATGAGAGGTAGATTTAAAAATAGATGAAACGGTTTTAGTGCATGGAAGTGCATATACATAAGATGGTGTGAAATGGCATGAGACGACATTATGTAATGTGGGGATGTGGGGATGTGGGGATGTGGGGATGTGGGGATGTGGGGATGTGGGGATGTGGGGATGTGGGGATGTGGGGATGTGCGGATGTGCGGATGTGCGGATGTGCGGATGTGCGGATGTGCGGATGTGCGGATGTGCGGATGTGCGGATGTGCGGATGTGCGGATGTGCGGATGTGCGGATGTGCGGATGTGCGGATGTGCGGATGTGCGGATGTGTGGATGTGCGGATGTCGGATGTGCGGATGTGCGATGTGCGGATGTGCGGATGTGCGGATGTGCGGATGTGCGGATGTGCGGATGTGC